>JAHHFK020002259.1:0-546488 GCA_024533555.2 Aedes koreicus | reverse complement strand
ATTTGATCCCTAGATTATAATTAATTACAAGCCCAGGATGATATGTCATTTAGAGAATTTCGCAATGGTCCTTGCAAGTTTACGCCTTGTGAGCTTCTTAAGGAAACCAAACTGTCGTCAGCAAGTTGTCTTAGCGTTCATTGTTCTGCCAAACAAATGTCAATATCTTTGACCTAAAAGTTATAAAGAAGGGGGCTGAGGCATGAGCGGGACAGATCCATGAAACTTACCCCCCCATGCAGTACCATAGGAATTCATGTCACCCAGGTTTAATACCGGGGACGAGGTTTTATTTAAAAATTGTAAAAAATATTATGAACAATATTTATCCAAAAATTACCCTGAACATGAGAGGTCAACTTGATCTATTAAGAGAATCAAAACAATTCAGTTCCTAATATTTTCTCAATTAAACTTAATTTCATTCTATCGTGACACTCGTTTTAAAAATCAAATCAAATTCAAGTGTAATGCGAACGGTGTATTAGAGCACTTTTGAATGCATTCAATTCAATGCATTGATTTAGAGGAGCATGAGCATGAGCATGATTAATCGCCCGAGGTTGTTAATCCGTTATTGACAGAGCAGCGATTATTACATAGCGAACCAACAGATGATGCTTGGGACTAACATTTATCCTCACTGCATAAAAACTGGTGATCCCAAACTAAGGCATATTTAAGGTGCTGACTCCGCCCGAATGCAGATCAAATAAGGAAAGCGTAGGAATATGTTGAGGTGATGCTCGCTTTATTGGAAGCCGAGAACACCTCTGCTCTTCCACGAGAAATCACTGGGATGTTGGATAACAGAATTGGGTGGCAGCAAAGTTCGTTTTGGTAATCGATAACTTTTTTAGTGAAATATTTAAATATTAGTACCGATTTCCGGTTTTAGCCGATTTATACTAACAGTAAGGATACTATTGGCACAGAGAACAGACGTCCAGGCTCAAACGACCGCTTGTGATCATAAAAAGAACTATCGATTCAAATTAATATCGAATGTCTAATGGGGTGGCGCTAGTGTTTCAATGTTGGCATAGGGACATTGACAGAGTTGTTCTGTTACGTCATCAAAGTTGGTAAACAAAGTGATGGTGAATTGGGACGAAAATGTGAATACTATCGGTGCACAAATCAGCAAGGAAATAATTTGGGAAAAATATTCTATACACACTTAGAACATTTTACAGTATTCGGTAATTTTTTGCCGCACATTCAACAGCTGAACGTTCGGTAATCCGATTTAACGGATTAAATTTACAACCCAAGTGATATCAACTCAGTCGAATACTCCAATTTTATAACACTTGCATGGAACTCGGCTTCCAATGCCTTGTTGAAGGTAGAACGCCAAAAGAAAGAAATTCTTAAGAGAAGAAATAATGCACTAAGACATAGTCTGGTTGTTTTGAGACAATCAAGCAAACGACGTTTTGTGTCCAACAATAAAACGAAACAAAAGCTGTTGAAACTTCAAAATGATCTTAAAGATGTGCAATTAACAGACTAAAGGGCGATACGGTCAAAATTTGGTCAAATATCAACTTGACGTATTTCTTTGAATTTTGCATTTAAAAAACCTGAACACCCCTCATTTTGAAGGTGTGTGTGTGTAGAATGTTGCTCCTATTTTGATTTTGGAATTCACTCTTCAGTTGTCAAAATGCCGTCCAAGCAAGAAGAGCAGCGTATCAAAATTTTGCTCGCGCATCGTGAAAATCCGAGCTACTCGCACGCAAGGTAGGCAAAATCGCTAAAAGTTGCCAAAAGGAAAGTTACAAATGTAATTAAAGTGTTTGGGGAACGTTTGTCGACAGCGGGGAAGTCTGGATCAAGGGAAATCGAGAAACCGGAAGCCGCTGAGACGACAAAGAGAGTTGCCGGTAGTTTCAAGCGAAACCCTAACCTATCTCTCCGAGATGCCGCAAATAAGCTGGGTGTATCGTCTACAACCGTGCATCGAGCCAAAAAAACGAGCCGGATTATCGACTTACAAGAAGGTAGTGACTCCAAATCGCGATGATAAACAAAATACGACGGCCAAAGCGCGATCCCGGAGGCTGCACACGACGATGCTGACGAAGTTTGACTGCGTGGTAATGGACGACGAAACCTACGTCAAAGAAGCCGACTACAAGCAGCTTCCGGGACAGGAGTTTTATGCGGCAAAAGGAAGGGGAAAGGTAGCAGATATTTTCAAGCACACGAAACTGTCAAAGTTCGCAAAGAAATATCTGGTTTGGCAAGCCATCTGTACCTGTGGCTTGAAAAGCAGCATTTTCATAGCTTCCGGGACTGTCAACCAAGGAATTTACGTGAAAGAGTGTTTGAATAAACGTCTGCTGCCTTTCCTGAAGAAACACGGTTGTTCCGTACTGTTTTGGCCGGATTTGGCATCTTGCCATTACGGTAAAAAGGCCATGGAGTGGTACGCCGCCAACAATTTTGACGTAGGACTACGTCTGTGTTTTCGATACTGGGGTACACACTCAAATTGCGAGAATTTGGAGCGTCGCGAAAAACGGTCAGGTTTTGAACGTTAATTACTGAGTAATTTCACGATCGATTTCCAAAATGTTTGCAGCATTAGGTTAAGACATTTTCTACGCTTTGATTCCAATATTTAAATCTATTGGTTTTTAACATGCAACTAATAAAATTAACGCATATATTAGGTGATGTCTTATAATGTTGATTTTTCAGTAAATTTACCAAATACACAGTACTTTCCTAGAACAGACTTCATATTTAAGTAACGAACGTCTCCTGAATGCCAGCCATGAATGTTATATAAGGGGTACACCTTCGCGTTTGGATTTAGTTTTTCGGCGGTCGTGGAGCTGTGCAGAGTAGGATCTGCAGTTGGATCGTAGTTGGCGGCAGCACTGGCGAGCAGTCGTTGCCCAGAGAGGCGTTGGTGCAGTTGGCTATTGTTGCCGATGCTCCCGTCAACCTCGCTGCGAGAAACAGGCTGCTGAAGCCTACGAGTTGGCGGGAAAAAGCCGCCCGTGACAACGAGACAAGAATCAATCATCCCACGTCACTTGCAGATGGCCAACCGCAACGACGAGGAGCTGAACTAAGAAAGAAAGCCCAAGTTCAATCGCGAACCATGTTTCTCCCCCGTCAACTAAATCCGTCCTTTTCAGGACGACCAAATCAGTTTGCCAACTAAAGAGTTTGTGTGGTTAAAATTTTCTCTCGTGCTGTTTCAAATTAATTTCAATTGCCCCGCCCCGGCTGAACATAGCATTCATTAAACGCCACGTCCCGGAGTAAATGTCAAAAAAAGTTGGACAACCATCGAAATTCGAACGAAAAACAAAATTCTAGAACGGATAATTCGAACCGAACTGCGACACTTCAACCTGACCATGTGGTTGAGTTCGTTGTAGTTCCTAGTTGTGCATAGCGGATTAGTTGCTAGCGGTGGCAAGCAAATTAGAAATGTTTCGGTTAAGAAAATCATCCGTCTAGCGTGTAATAATTAAACAATTATTGTGGCACATTCCTGTGCCCCCCCCCCCCCCCCCCCCCCCCCCAACATACATCGCCCCCCCCGCGGCCGGCGCGCGCCCCCGCAGTAGTGGGGCCCCCCCCCCCCCGCCCCGGGACCCCTGACATCAACGAGACAGGCTTATCCAACTCACCTGCAGATGGCCCCGCAACGACGAGGAACTGAACCAACATCTACCGGGTGTTGAACATTTTAACCCGAAACTAAAGGTCGTTTCCTCCGAAGCATTTGCCTTTGTGACTGATTCCACGCCAAATCGGTCGGTCACCAAACTCAACTATCTTCGATTTTGATGAAACTTGGTACACGTCTTCGGTATGTTGAAAAAAAAAATCCACTGGTGTTAAGATTATTTGGATTCAAGAGTAACTTTTGAGATGGGTGTATGTTTTTTTTTCCAACATTTTACTTGAAAAATCGTAGTTCAAAAACCATTACATTTAGAGAAAAACTTTATATGGGGGAGTTGTAGAGAACTAAAAAGGCTTTGTAAAAAAAATGTACACTGAAAAAAAAAATTTTTTTTTCATAAAGAAAAATCGAAAATAAATACTAAAAATCAAATATAAAAAAAAACATATTTTTAATATTTTTCAAATTTGTTTTGTGGAAATTTGAGAAAAAAAGACACGTTTTGAAAAAAACTCTAGGATGGACGCTCTTATAATAAAAAAGTTTTCCGAAGAGCGAACTTTGGTGCATATTTCAAATTTTGGTTATTCATTATTATAAATGAAAATTAATTATACAATATGATTTTGGAGATCATTAAAAACAATAATGATAATAATGATAAATCACCTGAACGCAACCGTTTTCGAGATTTTTCGGATTTTATTTCAATAGAATGAAAAAACATAAGAAAATTCGCTCTTTTCTTAAGTTAATCGAGATTTCCACCAGAAATGATAAATTTTCCAAGATCTTCATATTATAACGTTCACATTACTCTAATGTCCTCTTTTCTTTTGATATCAGGATGATAAGAAGACTCATTTGAAAAGAACAAGATAAATAGCACTATTGTTTTAATATTGCAATCAATATATTTATAATTGTTTTATGGCTGTATCGGTCGGGCCGCTCAGAGAATGAAGGGAGCGAATTTGCTAAAGCGATGAAAGTAACAGCGAGATAGATGTCGCAGGGGCGACAAGTGTGAAATGGACAGATGATGAAATTATGCGGAGGGTCATATAGAAGAAGCATATTAATCGAACTGCTGACTATTTTGCCAAGCTCCAACGATGTTAGAGGTCGGGTGTAGTGTGTGAAAACTACACTCCGAACAGTTCGGTGATGTAGCGATGAAAGTAACACATATTGTTTAAGGTAGGTAGACAAATAGCAGCTATAACGTATGTCAGGTATATCTTCTCATAAAAAAAACAGCTAATGTACGCTGCCTGTAAACTACCAGAGATGTTTTATACCTGCATTTCCAAAGGTACCACAGCCAATATATATGCTCATACATAGTCGCATTCATCAGTAAAATCTATCTGAGTGAACTGAAAATGGAGTTTAACATGAAGAAGTGTTGTATGCCGTTTCCCACTAAACGGTGCTCAAAAAACCTTCGTAAATTAACCGAACAAAATGTCAAAAAACTCAAGTTTATGGGCAAAACACATTTGGACACTTCTTTGATGATTTGTGATAATTGTCGTTTGCATTTAAATAGAACGGAACAATCCCATGCTGCAATTTCGGAGCCTAGTGAGAAACCATCAATTACTAACATTATGGATCCACAACCATCTACATCACGGCAAGTAGACTTGTATGGTCTCGAGGAAACGCCATCGGCAATATCATTAATGTCAGTGCCATCTGATAGCAGTGTGCAAGATTATTCAAGGCGCCATAATATTGAGCTATTTAACAAGGGCGTAGCTGGAATCAACGTTTCGCCAATATCGGCTAAAAAGTTCCTGAACGTAAATTATGCCCGCAAAAAGTTCAAAGATGTTTCAAACGGCATTCGGACACACATATTTGGGGATCAAGCGGAGGAGGATGACCTGGAACAATTGAAAGTGAAAGCAGCCGAATATGACGAAATAATCGCGCAGCTAAAGGACCGGTATGCTGATCCAGAAACTTCGAGGGACGATCAAGTAAGGATACTTTCGGTTTTACCACAATCTTGGACAAATCAAAGAGTAATGGCAGAATTTGGAATAACAAACAAGTACATCGTATCACAAGCTAAATTCCTTGCAAAGCACGAAGGTGTTTTAGCTGCCCCTAACGAAAAGCTGGGACACGGTCTGAACCCGGAAATAAAAAACCAAATTTTGCAATTTTACGACAGTGATGAGATTACACGAGCAACCCCTGGTATGAACGACTACGTTTCAGTGAGGAGTGAAGGTAAGAGGGTTCATATTCAAAAGCGCCTTTTAGTTTGTTCATTAAGAGAAGCTTTCATTAAATTTCAAGAGATGCATCAAAATGCTGTTGGGTTTAGCTCTTTTGCAGCACTAAGACCAAAGCATTGCAAATTACTTGGCAGCACAGGTTCTCATAACATTTGTGTTTGCACCATTCATGAGAACATTAACTTGATGCTTCATGGTCTTAGAAAATATTCATTCGAGAATGATTATAAATTGTGTTTTGAAGAAATATTATGTAGCTCATCAACTAGAACTAAAAAATGTTACCTCCGTGAATGCGAACGATGTCCAGGCTTTTCAGATTTTGAGAGTAGTTTAACAGACAAATTAGAAAAACGTGGTTTAGTTGAAATATCTTTTGAGCAATGGATTTCAACTGATAGATGTAGTTTAGAGACACTTGTTAAACCAATTGATGAATTTATTGCTTATTTTTGTGAAAAGTTGGAACAATTAGTATCCCACGATTTTGTCAAATCTCAGCAGTCTAGTTTCTTGAGAGATTATAAAAGTTGTCTTAAAGACGGCGCAGTAATAATAATTTGTGATTTTTCTGAAAATTATTCATTTGTTTTTCAAGATGCTGTTCAAAGTAGTTATTGGAGTAATGAGCAAGCCACTATTCACCCTTTTGTCATTTATTACACGGAATCTGGAATACTTAAAAATATCAGTTTCATTGTTATCTCAGAAGTGTTGAAACATGATACGATTGCGGTGCAGGTGTTTATTTCAAAACTAATAAGCTTTTTGCAAACAAAAATTAAAGTAAAGAAAGCTACGTTTATGTCTGACGGGGCAGCATCCCAATATAAAAATAGGAAGAACTTTGCAAGCCTTTGTAAGTTTAAAAAGAAATACAATATTGATGCTGAATGGCATTTTTTCGCAACATCCCACGGTAAGGGACCTTGCGATGCAATTGGTGGTACATTAAAACGAATGGCAAGATATGCAAGCCTTGCTGTACAACATGAACACCCTATAAAAAGTGCATTAGAGTTATTCGAATGGGCGAACCAAAAAAGTGATGATTGTTTAACAAAAATGTCGTTTTGTTATGTATCACATGAAGAGTATGAACAGGGGGTAGCAGAATGGAATGAAATTTACCGACAGACTAAAACGATTGCAGGTACACAAAAGTACCACTCATTCGTTCCAATTTCAGAAAACGAAGTTTTTGTAAAACTGTTTTCGAATGACGAAGAAGGCAGGATTCATAATATATATAAAAGCAATCAATAGTTTATATAATGTTTATGTAATATTATCAATGACCGAGACTAATAAATGGTATATATAAATATAAATCCAACCATAATTCATTATTTTTGTCTTATAACTTTAAGTGAAGCTTTTTCAATCGACGAGCTGTTAAGAGTAAGTAAGAGGCACATACATGTGTTTTAAAAAGGCTAAAAACACAAGAGAAACAATCGTTAGCTATTGTTGTTTTAATATCACGAGTAATTTATGAAAAGGGCGTATTTTTTGAGGTTTTGAAATTTTATTGAAAGAAAATCAGAAATATCTTGAAAACGGTTGCGTTTACGTGGTTTATCATTATTATCATTATTGTTTGTAATGATCTCCAAAACCATATTGTAACATCAAAATTTATTTATAAGAATGAATAACCAAAATTTGAAATATACACCAAAGTTCGCTATTTGAAAAACTTTTTTATTATAAGAGCGTCCATCCTAGAGTTTTTTTTAAAACGTGTCTTTTTTCCTCAAATTTCCATACAACAAATTAAAAAAATATTAAAAATATGTTTTTTTAGATATTTTATTTTTAGTAATTATTTTTGATTTTTCTTGATGA
The DNA here is from genome assembly GCA_024533555.2 of Aedes koreicus. Taxonomy (NCBI): domain Eukaryota; kingdom Metazoa; phylum Arthropoda; class Insecta; order Diptera; family Culicidae; genus Aedes; species Aedes koreicus. The sequence continues at coordinate 538,733 of JAHHFK020002259.1, read as the reverse complement.
AAAAAAAAATTTTTTTCTGTGTATATTTTTTTAAGAAAGGTTTTTTAGTTCCCTACAATTCCCTTATATAAAGTTTTTCTCTAAATGTAATGGTTTTTGAACTACGATTTTTCAAGTAAAATGTTGGAAAAAACACATACGCCCATCTCAAAAGTTACTCTTGAACCCAAATTATCTTAACACCAGTGGAATTTTTTTTTCCAACGTACCGAACTCATGTGCCAAGTTTCATCCAAATCAATGATGATCGGGTATGATTTTTGGGATTTCCGGCACATTCTGGATGGAATCCCCAGAAGAAATTTAACTTGAAGGTCACAATCATTGTGCAACAACAACAAAAAAACTACAAAAAACTTCACAGCTCTCCATCTGTACACCATGTGATGAGTGCATCTGAAATTATATGCCAGCCACTCACGCACGCATGTGCGTTAGCTTCGTTCTTTGCTTCTGACCAGCAAATGGCCGTTTTCTACATTGCACTGGTTTTCTTTTTTCTCTTTCCACACTCTGTCAATAATCAACTTCTAAACTGCTTATAATTATACCCAACACACCAATTAATATTAATACTATTTATAGCCCCACCAACTCAATCCCAAAGCACCCCCTGCCCGTACGTAAACTCCACTAATACCCCACATTAAGCCCCCACCCCCAAAAACGTCGCCCAATCAGGCCAAAAACCCGCCACCGCCAAAAAAACCAAAAAAGATAGTGGGAATAAAAGGAAATAAACAAATCTTTTTTTTTTTTTTCTAGTTACAGGTATTCCACTAAACAGCTCACACTCTCCATAATTGCTTATAATTATCAATTCACTCGCCACAAAGCGGAAATAATTTCTAATCTAATCATTTATGTCCGCGTGGCACAATACTAACAGCACTAACAAACGCAACTAAGCCGATATTAACTCTTCCTCCGGATGCGGGGGCGAAGCACAAAAAACAAAAAAAAAACGGGGAAAAACTACCGACCATCACAAATTTCGGGAGGGAATCGAATATATTCACTACATCTTACACAAAACACGTGGAGATTTTATGATTTCACTGTTCGTTTAGGTTCAATTACGAATATATTTTTGATTTTGTTTTTCGCGAAAAGGACGCAGCAAAAACAAAACACGTCAGTTTCCAAGCACGGCTTGCTGCGATGGCTACTTGCCACACAATCATTATATTGCAAAAATGGTACCTGGCACCAAAAGCGCTCAATTAATAAAAACTTATAAAAAAATATTATGCGCATCCTTTTCGATAATTCTGGCAACTGAATGAAACTAGCTGGAATGAAAGCGTAAAAAGTGAAGAAATTTTTGGAAATGCATTTAATGTGTTCAGAGACGACAGAAATTTGCATGCGTCTCAGAGGAAGTCAGGCGGCGGAGTTCTAATAGCTATTTCAGCTGATTTCAATTCAGAATTAATTCCCACATCCAAATTTATAGAATTTGAGCTTGTCAGTAAATCACATAGCAAGTGAAACACATGTGTTCGCCTCGTATTTTCCGCCAGACCATGCTCAAAACAACAATTATGAATTCTTATTCCAAAATGCAGAGCAAATATTATCTCAATTTCCTCCTGAAGTAAAAGTTCACATCTATGGGGACTTTAATCAACGCCAGGCTGACTTCATTCTAACCCCTGAAAATCAAAGTATCTTACTCCTATTCGTTGGGGAAAATGAAATACGTCGCTGATAATTTTTGACAAAACGGCTAACATTGGACTTAACCAAATTAATAACGGTAAAAATCAACAAAATTTACTTTTTATTTATGAAGATTTCTGTGTGATCGAATTATTAATTCCATTGTGGAAAAATGAAGCGTTCCACACAGTAATCTATTTTTCTTTATTCTTACAAGAATACCAAAAACTCAACGACTGTGAATACGAGGAAGTCTTCGAATACCAATTTGCGAATTATGAAAACATTAAACTGAAATTATACAATGTCAATTGGCAAACAATTTTGAGGAATGAAGGAAATGTCATAACTACAGTAAAAATTTTTCACAAAATTTTAACAGAAATTATATCACGGGAAAAACACTCTGAAGAAAATCAGACGTCACAAAAATACTAAATATCCAATCTGGTATAATAAAAATATATAAAACATCTTATAAATCGTAAGCAAAAAGCTCATAATACTTACAAAAAAACAAAATAATAGTGAAAATTTAGCAACATATTTGGACATATGCGATCAACTGAATTGTGCCACCAGTGAAGCATCTGAAAAATATAATTCAAATCAGAGCTTGCAATAAAATTGTCTAAAGAACTTCTTTAACACGTACGCTCCCAAACAAATCTGAAATCGAAAAATTCAAATTTAAAATCAATGATACTCCAGCGTTAGTTTAATTGGATTTTGATGCAGTTTTTTGCAATAGATCACAAAATTATCCTAGTTTGTGAATCTGCACTCGGTAATTCCGAAAATATCCGTAGTTTTGAATTCCAAGGTGGGAGTACTGGGGTAAGTACATGTCCAGGAATGGGGGACAAAAATATTTTTGGATGCGAAACATAGCATGTGTCATATCAAACTCCATGATTTTGCAAAACTAGGTCATCAGAAGACATTTTGAGGATTTCATATCATACCGGCCACTAAAAGAGGTCCTGCGGGATACGAGTTCCTCCGAAAAAGTGGCTATACCCAAATCTTTTGCAAAACCTAGCTTACAAAATGTATCAAACTTCATGATTTTGCAAAAAAAATTGTCTCTCGGAGGACATTCTGAGGGTGTCTGACCATACTGGCCACTTACGAGTTCCTCCAGGAAAGTGGCCATAACTAAATCTTTTGCAAAACCTGACTTGCGACGTATCAAACTTCATGATTTTGCAAAAAACTGCATCAAAATCCGATGGCTAACGCTGGAGTATCCTTAATTTTAAATTTGAATTTTTCGATTTCAGAGGGGTTGGGGACGTACGTGTTAAGCAGAACAGGTTATCTCCATGATCTTCGAATGATCTAAATTTGGCTAATTGAACCGATAAACCAAATAATGCAGCCTAGATGTACAGAAAGTAGTCACACGTTATAAATTAACAGTTCACACAGATAAAATTACAATGATTTATCAAGAAAACCATGGGCCCAATGTTAGGGACAGATTTATTTGTTTGTTCCCAAATATGGCCTGTTGCCTGAAAAGCCTAGTAAAATGTTGTTATTGGTTAAATTTTAAATGGAAATGTATGAGTTTCAGTTGTATATTTTACAAATGGCTCATCTAAACACAAACAGAAGGAACAAAACCTTTGTAGAGTGAATCTTTATGTTTTCACTATCGGGTGGCCAATAAATCATATGTGAAAATCTCTGAAGGGTTTCAAAGCAGTTTTAATTCAATTTGTTTTGTGAAATTTTATGTTGGGTAAAGCGAATACAGCTGGCAATGTCTTAAATTATAAAATCGGGGAAAAAAATTATACAAAGACAGCATTTAATAAAAAACGATCGAATGCGACGAAGTTGCATCCATGGATAGACCCAATTTTTTGCTTATAGACCGACATTACATCCATATCCCTCGAAAGTTTCTGGCTTTATAAAATGAGTTGTATAGCTTTTTATGATACATACTACCAAAAGTCTTATTAAACGTATCTAAGCAAGTGTATAACTAGCTAAATAGCGCTTCAAGCTAAAATAGTTTATGAGTTATAATAAAAAATGTAATCGATCGTTGCTTATTAGGCTGAGTTAAGGGACACATACCCTATTTCCGTAATACAGAGACAACAGTGATTATTACACATAAAACCGTTTTTGAATTTGACTACTAATTAATAAAACATCTGCAAAACAATGTGTCCTCTTTATAAAATCAACAGACCTTAACCTATTTGTAATTGGAATGCTATACATGACCTAGAAAAGGACATCATCATGTCAAAAGCATGTTATGCATTGCATCTTTAGAACTTCTTATGCGATCTAAAAGATTTTATAATAATATCGACTAATGGCGCTGTTTTGGTCATATGTGGGTCAAAAATTAGGTCATGTATACTAGGAAAATACATGCTTGACATATGAAATGGAAATGTTTTGCGACAACGTCCTTTCAGCTTTTATGTTTACAAAAAAAAAGATGTTTTTTTATTTCACTATTAATACCTTTGTACAACAACATTTCTAGATTACTGATCAAGAAGATTGTTCAAGACGTCGACACTGTCGAGCTCTTCTAGTTAGTAGAGCGTAATTGCACTGGTTAAACTTGTTTCGAGACCTTAGCTCTTGTTTCGTCACTTCAGTTCTTTGTTTCGACACTTAGTTCTTGTTTCGACACTTAGTTCTTGTTTCGACACTAGCAGTACCCCGGAAATCTCTGAGACGCGCGAATATGTTCCCCAGAGCCCTTGGTCACACTCAAGTCCACAATTCGTCGTCACAATGTCACAAATGTTCTTCAAGCTAGGTCAATCTAGTATTCGAGTAGCACTCTCCGACACAAAATGAACCGTAATGACTGACCCACAATTCATACGTTGCGGATGCGTTGACGTAAATTTGACAGAAAACCTATGGGACAACTGTCAAATCCACGCAAACGCATCCGCAGCGTATCAATTGTGGGACAGCCATAAGACGTTCGAATAGAGGTTGTGAAATAAAAAGTGGTCTCGCCTTGACAAACTACGTGAAACTAATGTATTTTCTCTTGTGGGCACAAATTTTATACATTTTATTATTTACATAAGGCTATATACATCAACGCTGGGAGAGAACTCCACATTTACATTTACTTACAAATGGTAATTAGGGTATGTGTCCCTTGACTCAGCCTATTATGCAACAATCGATGACATTTTTTACTATAACTCATAAAGTATTTGAGCTGGAAGCGATATTTAACTAGTTGTACATTTGCTTAGATATATTTAATATGCCATTTGGTAGTATGTATCACATAAAGTTACACAACTCATTTTGTAAAGTCAGAAACTTTTGAGGAATATGGATGTAATGTCGGTCTATAAGCACCAAATTGGGTCTATTCATGGATGCAAGTTCGTCCCATTCGATAGATTTGTTATTAAATGTTGTCAACGTACGATTTTTTCCTGATATCCTGATTCCAGCTGTAATCGCTCTAACCAACAAACAATTTCATAAATCAAACTGTACTAAAACTGCTTAAAACACTTAAGTGATTTTCACATATGATTTAGCGACCATTTGATAATCAAAACATTCTTATTTACTCTACACAGATTTTGCTCCTTTATTTTGTATCAAAATGAGCCATATGAAAAAAATTCAACCGAAACTCAGACATTTTTATTGTAAATTTTACCAATAACAACATTTTTACTACGCTTTCCATACAACAGGCCATAGTTGGGAACGTGGAAGAAAATATGTTTCTAACATTGGGTCTATGGTTTTCTTATTAAATCATTGTTATTTTACCTGTGTGATCTCTTTGTCTATAACGTGTGACTATTTTCTGTACAACTTGGCTGCATTGTTCGGTTTATAGGCTCAATTTCAGCAAATTTAGATCATTTGAAGATCGTGTAGATAATCTGTTCAGCTTATCCAGTTATGTCATGGTGTCTAAAAAGTTAAGACAATTGAAAATTACGCGTAAGTGAACAACTATTATTTGATCAATAATATTTCAATTGCTTTGAAATAAATCGGTCATCCTGATAGGAACACAATTTTGTTGATTATCGCTGAATTAATGGCATATATGGTACATAGGCCGAATGAAGGAGCTAGGCTAACATTACATCCCGTTACCCTATATGCATATTCGACATTTGCCTACTGCCGGCTCGGTCAACACACGCTCGATACTGACGACGACACGCTCGTCCCTGCGTCGATGACGATTAATCTTGTTATTCGTGACTACGGTAGGGTAGGGTCGTTCATTGTTGGCCCAATTTACTTTGAACAAAGATATTTTCGGTGTTACTTTGTGAATGGGGCATATAACTCCTTGCTTTCACTCTTCTTGTAGCTGTTCGGTTTCCCAGATTCTGACTTTCAGCTGATGTAGACAGATGGACCGCTTCTCCGGGCCCATCTTGATGAGTTCAGCAACGATACAATGTTTGCCAGCCGTTAGTTTTTCTTGAGCTGTTGGATAGTATCCTAAACTTCTCCAAGCGTGGGGGCTGGTTCGTTGCCATCGTTCAACGTGCTGAGGTAGTCATTTCTTCCGCTGGCTTGGCCATCTGCGCTTGTGTTTCCTCTGCACCATTCAGGTGTTCGTCGAAAGTGCTGCTTCCACCTATCAATCACCTCAAGTCCATCCGCCAGAATGCCCCCATCCTTATCCCTACACATTTCGGCTCGTTGCACAAAGCTTTTGCGAGATATGTTGAGCTGCTGATAGGTATTCCGCATATCTTGAGTGCGCTGCAGCTACTCCATTTCCTCGCACGCTGATTCTTTCAGGTGTTGTTTCTTTTTTTTCTCCCGGAATAGGTGCGTCTGCAAAAACGGTGCATGTTCTACCGGGTCTCGTGCTGCAGCATTACTGCTCGCGCTATGTTCTTTACGTTCTCCTCCGAAACCTCCCTACACTCCTTTCCGAATCCACAGTTCCATTGGAAAATATTTTACTTACTAAATTTAAGGTTTCAGATCTCCATAAGATTTGAGAAGAATTCAAAAATTGTATCTTTATCATTCAAACTAATAAGTTAATATTTTATATATTTTGAAAAATGTAATGTCATCTAGACCATGTCATGTAATGCCCTTAGTGAATACGAGATGAATCATATAAATACACTCAAAAAAAAAACCGTAGTAGAAACTACATTTGGAGGATTAAATTAAGCGCAAACACCAACAATTTTCAGCTGACTATAAATGCGTTTGATTTTACCAAGCCTGCGATTAGATCAACCATGGTGCGGTTGATATCAAAATGAGGTCTGTCAAATATACCACAAATTGTAAGTGTTTAAATTATGAAAACAACTTGTGTGTTCTCTTCCTTGAAGAATTAAATAGCTTAAGAGCAAATAGCATGAGTAGAACCAATTGGGGAATTCAAAGTTTGTAAGTGTAAGACAATTTCCCCATTAAACTAAGTTCAACAAATTGATCATTTCACATCGACATATGTTAACTTTCACCGCACAAAATGTTTCAAACATTTTATAGTCCATTTTTTGTTTTCATAGTTTGTTGCCATTCCCTAATTTGAATGATTATTGTAATGAATTATAACGGTGTGGTAAGTTGATTTTAGATTGATAATTATATGTAAGGGTGTGAAACAACTTTTAATCGGGGAATAAAAAGATAGTAATATTTTTTATGCAGTTTAACGATGCTGAATGTTTCTCAGGAAAAATGTTAAAACATTTGTAGTAAAATAACATGACTTATGGTATTCGGTTTAGTTTAAAACATTTTCACATTCAAGATGAATTTCTGACCATTTCCGTAAGAGGTTTGAATGTTCGACCCTTTGGCATTGCGTCATATTCAAAAACTACTTACAAAATGCCGATAATCCCGCCGGTATTTGTGATCCATCTGGTCCAAGTCCGAAGAATGGTCTAAACGTGCCACCACCATACGGACCAACCAGTGGTGTCAGTGGCTGCACGCCACCTAACGCTTGATGTCCAAACGGTGTCTGATTTAAGGACGACGAAACGTTATATCCTGGGTACGTTCGCTGGTTGTAAGAATTTCTTGTTTGCACTTCATCACCGTAAATGGAACGGAGTTCTTCCGTATCTTCAATATCCAATGTTGGCGAAGATCGACACGTACTGTCGGAACTCACCGATGGCGACCGATGGGCATCACTATTCTGAGTGCGAGAATTTTCAGTCCCTACACTAGGCTGGTCACAAGGAGTAGTGGAATTACCCTTTTCCAAATGACCGTAGAGCCGTTCGAAGAATTTTCTTGGAGACGATGGCTTATTGCTCACGATTGGTTCACTTTCTGTAGTTCTAATGCTGTTGTTCACTTCTTCAAGGTTGTATATTGCACTAGTATTATTGTTGTCTGTTAACATCATGATAGCTACACGGTAAACTAAGATTATGGACTACTGTTATTGTCGAAGGAGCACACGGATGTCTTGATCCCGACAGGAGGAAATTTAAACTGATGATATATGTCTTCCCACATATTCACCTTGCTCAACCACAGAAGGACAAGTTGAACATAGGAAAAATGACTCGAAGAGACCGAAAGGATATTGCACTCAAGTCTTCTGATTTGCGATGATCCCCCTTCATGCCGGTTTCCGGTGTGTTTGAATTGCGAGAGTCAGTAGAAGTGCTCTCACTCGAATGAGAGATTATTAGGGAGAGTGTGTAAACAAATGCGCTGATTGGTCACCTTAGAACACACCCCCTTGGGTGTATGATATGGATGATGTTGATGTGTTTGCATAGCAGCAGGCGTTTGTGGTGTGATACGAAGTGTCATTTGATGCATCGATTTTGCGAGGGGAAGGATACAGTGGAATTTACGTTCTCCCAATTCGACGGTTTTTGCAGTCCCTTCAAATTTCATCATACTGAGCTGTGAAACGATGTTCGCACTTGTTTAGTTCGAAGTTTTCCTAGTTTCTATTTCTGAAGTGATCTTGATAGGTCATAAATTTCCAATAGTTCAAATTTGAATAGTTTCAATCTATCTCACTCTATCTATATTCAGGTCAGATATCTCTTCTTATCATGTAGATGGTTGATATTATTGAGGTGTTCACAGTTTAGTGTAGTGTAACGTTACTTACTTACTTATGCTGGCTTCGCGTCCTATTAGGACCGCACCTGCGTCACGATATTTCTCGCACGGAACTCGAAAGTCATAGAGGGGGGAGGTCTTGCTCCACTTAGTTCTTCCTTACGTAGCTCGCTACGCTCCTCTGCCGTCTTATACCGGTCGGATTCCAGGCAAACACCATTTTTTGCGGGGATTTTGTTGTCGACATTCTTACAAGTGCGGCTGCGCCAGCTCGTAGTTCATCCTTCTCCTCCATCCGCCTGAATTTTCCCAATACACCACCGCCCAAAGATGATCCTAAGCACGCGTCTTTCGAAAACTCCCAAGTGCTTGCAAGTCCTCCCAAAACATTATTCACGTCACCTGCAGCCTGAGAACTACCAGTCTTATCAACGTTTCTTACATATACAGATGATAAATTTCATCCCATTTAAATTTAAATTATCGATGTTCAACTTGAAGCATAAGGGTATTTCAAAATAGTGTCGAAATCTGTTTCGAGAAAGTAACAATTTTTGAATCAAATCGGCATTATTATTTATGGATACATTCATCGGGTAGGTGAAATTGAGCGTGTACTTCTCTCTCCAGAACTTAAAACCGGGGGCAAAGTTTCGACGCTTGCCACATAATTAATCGTCACGATGATTGCTAGAGTTATTTGCTCGATTCCAGTAGTGGATCTCTGAGCAAACTCGTTGAACATGAAATATGTTAGAATTCAATGAAATCCAGAATTAGAACAGCCCAGGATTCATGAGGTATTAATTAAAATAAATTTTGAACGCAAAATCCATTAACATCCAAAATTTGTACGTTTGTTCTTATAATTAATATGTTTAAAATAAACCTGGAAATAAACATAACATGATTTTTAATTCAAACACCGATGTCGCTTGATTTTAAACATAGAATATGTTTGAAATAAAGCAAGTTTATTTTTGCGGCCAGAATAAACTTAGTTTATGTTTGGATTTACCTGGAATATGTTTGTTATGACGGTATTTTTTTCTGCATGTAGTGTAACGTATAATTAGAACGAGAGAAAAATCGGTGTTCACTGACCCCATTATTCCATTTTTTTTTGTCTCTAACGACAATAATAGATAGTTATCAGAGTCTTTGTAACATAAAGGAAGTTGGCCGACGAAAGCGTATGCTCATACGAGCTGCAGTTGATCCAATCAGCGTACCGGCTGAAGAGAGGATGACGTGGGCGCTAATACTACTGTAAAATAGTACTACCATTACTACTACAACAATGGCAATACTATTGTTTATGTTTGCATTTGATGTTCAATTCAAATGATTAGCCTCCATTTCTAATTTATGGTTAACTTTAGTGTTCTCTATGTCGTTTCTCATCCTATCTCAGGTGTTTCCATTACGGTAGTATTTCCTAGAAAAAGATAGCCAACTAATTACACAAATCTGGCAATGAGACATCAGGCAGGACTCTTTTTACTTTTTTTTGGATTGTTGATTTTGAACACCATCTAGGAACGATGGGTCTCATTATTCCGAGTCATTGGGGGACTGTTCAGAATCATCGGAAGGATTTTGTTCAGAATAGTCTCAATCGCGCAACTCTCCCAGATTGGCAAACTATATTTGATCGCGGGAGGATTTGGTGAACTGCAAACCTCTTATAGAGAAAATAAATGTTCTTCCTATTGATCAGCAGATACGGAGTTCTTAGCAAGATAAGCATGAGCAAGATAGATCGCCCGAGGTTGCTACTCCGATATTGCCAGATCTGCTGTAATTACACAGAGGACCAACAGATGATGCTTGAGACTAACATACAATGTGTAAAAACTGTTGATCCAAGACCAAGGCAATACCACCGCTGACGCCACCCGAATGCAGTCAAATAAGGAAAGGGTAGGAATACGTTGACGTGATACTCGCTTAAAATAGAATCTACGACAAAATTGGAAATTCTAGGGAACTTAAATTTGTTGTCGTACACGGAATAGAATACAGGTAAACTGAAAACATTCTTAGCTTTATGAAGCACTTATTAAAAATTACTTATGAACTATTGATGACGCAGAAAACCGTCATAACAAACAAATTCCAGGTAAATCCAAACATAAATTTATTCTTTGTTTAAAATCAAGTGACATCGATGTTTGAAATAAAAATCATGTTATGTTTATTTTAAACATATTAATTATTATAACAAACGTACATATTTTGGATTGTAGTGGTAGCGTTATAAATTTATTTTATTTTTTCTATGAGTCTTGGTTATCTTAATTCTAAATTTGTCTTGAATGCTAACAGATTCCAGGGTAAGGAGTTTGCTAAGAGTTACACTACTGGAATCGAGCAAATAACCTACCAATCAATGTGACGATTGGAACATGTGGCAAGCGTCGAAACTTTGCCTCGGCCTCAAGTTCTGGAGAGGGAAGTACACGCTCAAATTCACCTACCCGATAAATGTATTGTGGAAATAACAATGCCTTGAATTTGATCCAAACATTTTTATCTACCGAAACAGGGTTTTTGTTTACTTTGAACAATTCTTATGCTTCAAGTTGGACATCGATATTTTTAATTTTAATGGACGAAATTTGTATCCGTGATGCAGGTTCCTACGAAACGATTCGTGCAAATTAACACGCATTTTGTTGTGCGGTAGCGAAGAGCTACCACAGTAAGTAGTACGATTCTTTAAGTGATCTTAACCTTGCAGATGAGCAATTTGGATTTCGCCATGGCCATTCAACTACTCATCAACTTTTGAGAGTTACTAATTTAATTCGTTCAAACAAATCTGAAGGCTGCTCAACTGGAGTTGCTCTTCTAGACATAGAAAAAGCATTCGACAGTGTTTGGCATGAAGGTTTGATTGCTAAATTGAAAAACTTTAATTTTCCGCTCTATATTATAAAATTAATTCAAAATTATTTAACTGACAGAACTCTGCAGGTAAATTATCAGAATTCCAAATCTGATCGACTACCTGTTAGAGCTGGAGTTCCTCAGGGTAGCATTCTTGGGCCGATACTATATAACATTTTTACTTCCGACCTCCCTGATTTGCCTCAGGGTTGTCAGACATCCTTGTTTGCTGATGACACAGGCATCTCCGCTAAAGGAAGAAGTCTTCGTGTCATTTGCAGGAGACTGCAGAAAAGTTTGGACATTTTCTCTTCTTATTTACAGAAATGGAAGATTTCTCCCAACGCTTCCAAAACTCAACTAATAATATTCCCACATAAACCTAGAGCTTCTTTTTTGAAACCTAGTAGTAGTCACATCGTTACTATGAGCGGTGTTCAAATTTTCTGGTCAAGCGAAGTGAAATACCTTGGTCTATTACTTGATCAAAAATTAAATTTTAAAAATCACATTGAAGGCATTCAAGCCAAATGTAATAAATATATAAAATGTTTATATCCTCTTATAAACAGAAAATCCAAACTGTTTGAAGAACAAACTTCTAATATTCAAACAAATTTTTAGACCGGCCATGCTTTATGCTGTGCCAATATGGTCTAGTTGTTGTGCTACTAGGAAAAAATCACTTCAAAGGATTCAGAACAAAGTTCTGAAAATGATTTTGAAGCTGCCACCCTGGTTCAGTACTATTGAATTACATAGAATTTCGAATGTTGAGACTTTAGAACAAATGTCCAACAAAATAATTAATAATTTCAGACAAAAATCGTTGCAATCTTCTATTTCAATGATTAATTCCCTCTATGCTTAGTTAAGATTAATGTTAGTTTGTTTTTAGTTTTAAGATTATTATTGTTAAACTGACACGCAGGAATAAAAACCTGTTTAAAATACTGAACTGCTAAGGCATGAACAATATAAACAAAATTAGATACATATTTTACCAATTAAGGTTGATACGTTACGGTAGTAGCTGGAGCACCTAGATTAACATGAAATGTAAATATGAATAAATTTGGAACAAATAAAGAGTCCGTTTTGCTGTTATTTCATACTTGTACCCTTTTGAATTCCATTCACAAACAACAGTCCTGAAGTACATATGGTGGTTTATGAAAATGTAATGAATAACTTAAGAAAAGCATTACGATTAACTAAAAAGACCATAGTAGCACATATAGATGTCATAAGAGCCTTGTAAATATACAGTAGGTTCATGATGTTTCAAAAGGCAAATGTTATGAATATCGATAGGTTTTTTACGCCAGTGTACAATAACAGTTATCAAAAAGCAGTCGTTCGCACCGAACAATAATCAACTATTGTTGTTATGAGCAAAAAAAGGAACTGAATTCTATACTTTCACCCCTCATTCTATCACTTCTCATTCTATCATAATAGTGTTTCGCCCTAGCTTTGCCCTCAGTCAGAATATTAATAATACTTATTAAACATCTTCCAGTCTTTTTTATTGTAAAACAAAAAAATAAATAAGAAAGAAACAGCTTTTAGTCTTGTAGTGAAATGGATTCTAAATATTCCAGGACTAGTTAAATCTATTGTTTTCATCTGAACTTCGTATGAGATTTGTTTATAAATTGTATTGTAGATATACACAACATTCCCCATATTTTATTTAAAAAAAAATCATCGATCATTATTTTCATGGAAGAAAACCATAAATTGTATGGTGATTATTTTTTGAAAATCAAATCACAACGAATTTCAACGTGAATCTTTTGTATAGTAAAGGGTGATACGGTCAAAATTTGGTCAAGGGAAAACGCGTGTAAATCGGTGAAATCGTTTATTTAAAAAATCAAATTAAATTTCTTTTTCAAGTTCAATTAGTATACAATTCAGGAAAAATATTCAGTTAGGCTTCCGCTTTTCCAAATCCGAATTGCCGGGCCTTACGCTTGACCCCTGCCATCAGATTTTGTACAGCCACCTTGTCCACCTTCTTCGCCGCAGAAAGCCAGTTTGCCTTGAACTGCTGCTCGTCCTTAGCAGTTTTTTTGGTCTTCTTTAGGTTCCGCTTGACAATAGCCCAGTATTTCTCAATTGGGCGGAGCTCTGGCGTGTTGGGAGGGTTCTTGTCCTTGGGAACCACCTGCACGTTGTTGGCGGCGTACCACTCCATGGCCTTTTTACCGTAATGGCAAGATGCCAAATCCGGCCAAAACAGTACGGAACAACCGTGTTTCTTCAGGAAAGGCAGCAGACGTTTATTCAAACACTCTTTCACGTAAATTTCTTGGTTGACAGTCCCGGAAGCTATGAAAATGCTGCTTTTCAAGCCACAGGTACAGATGGCTTGCCAAACCAGATATTTCTTTGCGAACATTGACAGTTTCGTGTGCTTGAAAATTTCTGCTACCTTTCCCCTTCCTTTTGCCGTATAAAACTCCTGTCCCGGAAGCTGCTTGTAGTCGGCTTTGACGTAGGTTTCGTCGTCCATTACCACGCAGTCAAATTTCGTCAGCATCGTCGTGTACAGCCTCCGGGATCGCGCTTTGGCCGTCGTATTTTGTTTATCATCGCGATTTGGAGTCACTACCTTCTTGTAAGTCGATAGTCCGGCTCGTTTTTTGGCTCGATGCACGGTTGTAGACGATACACCCAGCTTATTTGCGGCATCTCGGAGAGATAGGTTAGGGTTTCGCTTGAAACTACCGGCAACTCTCTTTGTCGTCTCAGCGGCTTCCGGTTTTCGATTTCCCCTCGATCCAGACTTCCTGGCTGTCGACAAACGTTCCCCAAACACTTTAATTACATTTGTAACGGTTGATTTGGCAACTTTTAGCGATTTTGCCAACTTTGCGTGCGAGTAGCTCGGATTTTCGCGATGCGCGAGCAAAATTTTGATACGCTGCTCTTCTTGCTTGGACGGCATTTTGACAACTGAAGAGTGAATTCCAAAATCAAAATAGGAGCAACATTCTACACACACACACCTTCAAAATGAGGGGTGTTCAGGTTTTTTAAATGCAAAATTGAAAGAAATACGTCAAGTTGATATTGACCAAATGTTGACCGTATCGCCCTTTATGGTTTGTAATGTTACAATAAAATGTATTATATTTTCATGATTATTTGTTATTCAGGCAGACATTTTATCAATTTTATCAAACACCTATTTGAACTTCCAATTCACATAGCCTAGTGACCGGTACCAGCGTTTTTTATTCTTGAATAGTAACATTATGCCAACTTTCTTTTTTTGTTTAAATCGTGGTATTAATGCATGTTTATACGTTTACATTTTAGAAGACTTAACTAGAAACTCATAAAGGTTATTATCCCCTAATAAAAATACATCCCACGTACAGGAGTGGATTTGTTTATTATGCCCGCTGGTTTGATACTTTTAGAATATTTTCAAAGTTTAATTGTAAGATTTCCCGAGCAGGAGAAAATAACATATGAATTCCTAATTTTGATCTTGATAACTGGCCATGGTATTTAAGAGCATAAGAGCATAAGAGGAAAACTACCTAAGCAAAATACCTAGGAATTGCAAGCAAAATATCTCTCGAATAACAAAAGTTGTTATTTGGAATACCTGGGAATACCTGAGCGGTACAATACTATTGTCTTACCTCAATATGGTATTCGCATAACATTGTGGGAACATTTTTATGGTATTATCCTCAGGTATTTGACCTCTTATGCAGCGCTCTTAAATACCAAGGCCAGTTATCAAGTTATTCGTTCCTGCTCGGGTAGGTCAACCAGTGGATGGACCGGGTGCAGTGGGAACAGAAGAAGTTCTCGTGACCAGAACTTCAACTTGCTCCCTGTTCTTTTCTAACTCTGTTCGAACTCCCTCCAGAGTTGAACAATGTGTTTCGCGAAGATTTGGTAACGCTTTCGTTAACGCCCCAAAAGCGTCACGAACGTGTTTTGGATTCTTAATTTTGGGCAACTGTTGCAGAACCAGAAAAGATTAGGATGTTCACTGATTAAATCCATGTTTGCACGAGATAAGGAGACATCTTTTCCACAAAAAAAACCCTGGCATTTTATGAATTTCAGGGTTTTCACCGGTTCAGAACATTGATTCCATTTTAAAGTTTTTTTTTTTTGCGTAAAATCTAGCACATGCAGATATGCAACATGCGCCTTGCATGTCGTGGGTGAAGTCGTTTATTGTGACAGGGAAGTTGTGTGCAATTTAAAGTGCCGTTATTAATCACCAGATGTCATTTCGAGTAGGAAAAACATGCGAATAGTTTGATTGCAATCACCACTATAAACGCTGCACTTCACTATTAGCTAATTGCACTTCGAGTTTGCGAAACGTTTAACGAATAAATGACGATTTAAAACACAAACAGTGTTTTAAGATAAAAGGTACGTAAAATAACGATGAAAAAACCGTGTACTTTGCCAACATATAGAGTTATGGCTGGCCCACAATTGATACGTTGCGGATGCGTTTACGTGAGTAGTTTTTCCATAGGGTTTCTGTCAAATTTACGTCAACGGAACGCAAACGTATCTATTGTGGGCGAGCCTTTACTCTTATATAGGTGTGGTCGAAAATTCAAATATTTTATCTCTATCGGCACTATCAACAAGGATGTGCTATTCGTTCCTGCTCGGGTTGACATTACTTATTGCTTAACTGTTCTTTATATACGTGGATAGGTGTAATAATTAAAATTCTAAAATGTTGAACCTCTTTTTTTTCCTCTGTTCGGGACATAAACCACTGCGACCAGTAATTTGATCTATTGTAGTATATCCCGTATCCTTTGTTTAGTGCATGTCGAGTTACTTTATTATTGAGAAATGATGAAGTATTCGGTGTTTTTTATTTTTTTTTTTTTTTTTTTTTGTTTTTTTTTTATTTTTCGTTTTTTGTTTTTTTAAACCTTTTTTGTTTTACCACACTCTTCAAAGGCGCGCCCCTTTATCAGTCAAACCCGGATTCATTGTAAACAAAACAAACTTTGACTCCGATACTGACCATGCATCAGAATCCCAATCCTAAGGGCACCTCCAATCCTGATGGATATTCTGATCTATTTTTCGAGGAAATGAATTAGATTCAAAAATTTAGATCGGCAAATTTTGGATCAAAAAAGGGAATTTCCCACCGCTGATCTAAATCGCATAGATTTATTTAAAGAAATGTAGATGGCAACTAGATCTGGTCATATGCCATCTTATATTTCTGCGTTTTGTTTAACTTAACTAGTAGAAATAACGGAAACTTTACTGGAGTCCGATGAAGATTTTTTATTTGATGACGGTTAACAATTGATGACGTATAACATAACAAACGTTGTGTTTTTAAGTTTTATTTTTACAGGCTCAATCAAACAAATTTTGCAGAGCCAATCATTATATTTCAATATATATTAATCATCTTTAAAAACAATGTTAAAAGGTAGTACCCGATTACTCGCGGACGTTTCGAAGTAAGAGAAAATAACAATTTCATTGATGGAAAGAAGGAGTCGGAGTTTAAAATATCATTTACAAAACACATGTATTTTTAATTCTAATTGTATCTGAACATTTTATTTTCATTTTAATATTGTCAAAGAAAAGAAACACAACAACCCAGCCAAAAAACCAATAATATTAAAGTTTTTTTTTATAATATAAAAAAAAAAAAATGAAAAAAAAAATAAAAAAAAAAAAAAAAAAAAAACATATACACACAAAAGAGGAGGCAATATACATACAAATTTTATTTTTTTCTTAAGCGAGTTGATTTAATATCGTATGCGATTGTATTTTTAAAAAAAAATACGATTTAAAAATTTTAGCGATTTATATCCGATTTAGATTGTGACCCAGTACGGAGAAAAAAAGACACACCGTATAAAAGACGAAAATTTGCACTCTTTACGATTTAACTCAAACATAATACGATAAAGGCCACAATAAATAGCGATATTGACTTAAAATATAGGAATATACGATACTATTTGAACACTGTTATACGACTTGTGGTTGTCTGGGAAACGTTGTTGACTGTTTTATTGAATGTAAGAAATAAAATGATGTAAATTATAGATTTGGTTCGGAAAAGTTGAGTTATATCGAATTTTAAATAACTTGATGATAAACTACTTGATACAGCAAATTTAATTCTACTAGTGCACTTCCCATCAGGTTCAGAATCAAATAAGATTGCACTCTTCCGGTTCTTGTTGTGTGGCCACCATCACCGCCACCAGAAAGCTGAAATAGAGTAACACCCTATCCTCTAAAGCATACTTTCCAACGATCCAACTATGGAGCAAATAAAATTCTCGAAACAGTTCATTCAGAACAGCCTGGTGCTCTTTGGTGGAGTTCCTTAAATCCAACGTGAGTCTATCTAACACATCCTGGGACCCGTTCAGAGTCTTTGACAAATGTCTTCCCAACTGCAGCATTTCTCCCTGCATCCTCACACCCTTCTTCTGTTGCTCCAAAACTGTAGCCTGTACCTCACTAGCTACATCCAACTACTCGCTAACTTCTCTGGACCGTACACTTAGCCTATCGATGGTTTGATCCGCTTGTATTTGCCACCGTTCGCTCTGCAGAAAGAAACACATATTTTGCGTTTGCGTGAAAAACTCCGTATACACAGAGAAGGCACGGTCACTCATTTCGTTCATACAGAGCCGCTTTAATGCCTCGGTCCGCTCTGACACGCAATCTAACCGCTCCTCCCCATGAAGCAGTTGGTGAAAAGCAACGCCAGATCAACATGAATAGTATCGGTCAAAAACCGGCATCCGTCCCGGAGGTGATCCAAGGCATGAAGCCAACACTCGCCGTATCGTGGAAGGCTCTTTTCTTCCAGTTCCTGAGGAGTATTTAAGTGACGGTTGGTTAGTGTGTTGAATAATTACAATAGATAAACTTACCATCAGCTGTTTCTTGCCCTTTTCGACAATGGCAATGGATATCTCGTCGTAAAATCTTTGAACTCCAGCATTTTCGCGAAGCACCAAAATAACAAGCCAAATTTACAGAACAGCTGCTTCATCGGTTTCATTCTGATTAGCAATATTCAATGAATACTGAATGAAAACAGACCTGCGGGAAATTCGCGAATCGTCAGAAGAATATCGCTACAGTGCGATTTTTGTTTACTTTCCGCGGCAAGCGCCGAATGCAAAACAAAGTGGGCAAGACAATTTGACAGATAAGCCCGATTCTTTTTTTTACTATAATAATGTTGCCAGCACTTATACAGAATATAGATCAAGCTAAAAAAAGTGATCCAAAACATGCATCATTTCGATCAGTTTTCTTGGAAGATGCAAAAATTTAAATCAGATTGTGGTATAAAACGCAATATAGAACACCGCGGTGCAAGAATTTAGATCTCTTCAGGTCTAAATTTTTAGATCTATACCAGTTACCCATCAGGATTGGAGGTGCCCTAACCACTTCAAACTATAGAACATCAAAGAGAAAATGAGAATTCGCATAAAAGAGGACTAATCGTGTTTTCCTTATTCCGAGGTCATCCTCGGTGGGTCAATCCGAGTATTGTCACTTTTCACAAGACATAAAATGTAATAAGGACATGCAAGTAATTAGATCATTCATATTGATCATTAAAATGAAAAGTATTTTTAAGTTTGAAATAAACTCAAATCTGTATCTATTCAGCCACTTTATTAGACCAGTTTAGTGCCAACATGTCAAAAGTGTAGATCTGCTGTAAACAATGGCTAAAACCGTCGCTTTCTCGAAAATGAAAATTTTCTCCAGCAAATCAACAAACCCAACCGCAAAAAAAAACATTTTCCTACCTTATGGTGTATTTTATTTGCATGTGTGGATTTTTGCTATTAATCGATAGGGAATGTCGTTGATTGCAAAATAAGCAGATCCAATCTTTTGAGATATTGGTGCTGAGTTTATCTCATTTTCATTTCATAAAGTAACTAGTTTCTATACAGAAGCACATTCCAAAAATGCATAGTTTCTAATCTCTTTGACATGCTGCAAATGCCTAAAATTTATTCACCTTTTGCACGCAAAGAAATCACTCTGTTTTGAATCAACAAAATATTTTGTTGGTATTCAATACAAGGTTTCTTTTTGTTTCAATTCATAAGAAAGTTCCAAATCAATTCAAAATTTCATTCAAATTAAACCAAAAAAAATATTTAAAGTGATCACTGCTGTGTGATTTAAAACAATCACATTAATTTTTAAACTCAAATGATTAATTTATTGTTTTAACAAAATATTTTTTCGCCCTAAGAAATCACTCTGTTTTGAATCAACAAAACATTTTGCTGCTATTCAATACAAGGTTTCTTTTTGTTTCAAGGCATAAAAAAGTTCTAAATCAATTCAAAATTTCATTCAAATCAAACAAATAAAATTATTCAAAGTAATCACTGCTGTGTGATATTAGTTCAAATAATATTTGATTTAGAACAATCACATTTATTTTTAAACTCAAATGATTATTTTATTGTTTTAAAAAAATATTTCTTCACCCTAAGAAATCACTTTGTTTTGAATCAACAAAACATTTTGCTGCTATTCAATACAAGGTTTCTATTTGTTTCAATTCATAAAAAAGTTCTAGATCAATTCAAAATTGAATTCAAATCAAACCAATCAAATTATTTGAAGTAATCACCGCTGTGTGATACTCGTTTAAATTATGTTTGATTTATAACAATCACATTTATTTTAAACTTCGTTTTAAAGAAAAATGCTTAATTAATTGTGTTAATTAAATAGTTGTATGAGCGCACATTTCATAGCAGCCATATTGCTACCTCTGACTTCTGCTTTCCTAATGTAAGTTTAAACATAATATATTATAATTTGAAAAACAGATTATCAACGAGTTATTCTCTTTGCAGATAACTGGAAAAACAGCACAACTTCCGATGGAAGACTCATAAGCTGCCATTATGACTGCCTCTCCCCAATATTTCTTCCCGAGTCCAGCATCCAACCACATGCACGATGTCAACTCCTGCAAAGTCCGATTCCTGCAAACGCCGTTCTGCTGGGGGAATATGGTGCGGTAATTGTTGAAAAAACAATAAAACACGACTTTCAGTTCTATGAAGCATGAAGTTTTATTTCAATTAAATGGTTTTATTATATTAGTTCATCAAAGTTTATTATTTCAACAAATGCTTTTAATTGATTTAAGAAAACATTTTGTTTTGAACAATAAAACACGATGTTCAATTCTAAAAAGCATGATGTTTTATTTCAACTCAAAGGTTTTGTTGAATTAGTTCATCATTATTTATTATTTCAACAAAAGCATTTAGTTGGCTTAACAAAACATTTTGTTTTGAGCAATAAAACACGATGTTCAATTCTATAAAGCATGAAGTTTTATTTCAACTCAAAGGTTTTGTTGAATTAATTCATCAGTTTTATTGGTCCATATTTAAACCAAAATTTTAGTTGAATTGATTCCTATTTTGTATTGGTATAACTACGTATTTTTTTGCGTGTGACGTATAACCTTTTTAGGAATTTTTGCATAAAACCTTTTTAGGCATTTTATGCATAATTCCAGTCTTCAAGCAAAATACCTACTTTGAAGACATAATTGCATACTTCAGATTTACCGTGCATAAGATCACTCACCTTCGGCAGCTATATGAGGACATCAAAAAGATGGGTGATTTCAAAAAATACAATGTGAGTTAAAAGTACCCCCTTGAAACAGCTTCATGTAGTTCGAGAGGTGGGTGTTTTTCATTCTTATGTGAGAAAATTTACTTCCTAAAAATCCTTCAGAGTTTGTTCAAAGAACAAGTCCTATACCGTTCCACCTCGCTTTGGTGTTTAATTTTATTTCCAGCTCTGAATTCAGGATTACAATATCAAGCATGGATGTGCTTAAGGATAAACTGGACCCAGAATATTTCCGAAAGCTAGAAGGAAAGTGATTTTACAAATTAGAAACATTTCTATAAACATAAACATATTTATGTTTAATTTTTACTCGATGTATTATTGCTTATACAAAATATCATGAAATGTATTATTGCTTATACAAAATATCATAGAAATAAATGTGCTAATTTATTTCTTAATTTCCTAAGATTATCATGAACAATTTTAAAATAGTATTTAATCGAGTTGATTAGATGGGTACTTTAAACCCATTCAAAAAAAATTCTGGCTTCGAGAAGATGGGGAAAAGTAAACATCCATTTTGACGTATAGACATTGTTTCCACTTATGGGTAAAACGCTTTTACCCACCACTTATTCCCAAGTTGGGTGAAAAAACATCCATTTCGGAGTACTTTGATTCACACGCATTGAGCGATTCCATAAACCAGAATAGTATCTTTCCCCTCGGATGCATTCCATTTGAATGTTTGACATTCCGTTTTGAGGCTTCTTCCTCTCTCTTGGCAATCGGCTGCCACTTGATATGCGCATGCATATTTTGTACATAACAGTGAAAGTGTCAGAAATTTTTTACTCTCCGACTGGGAAAGTTGAATTTTCGTCGTGTTCTGTTCCGCAGTCTTTCAGTCCAGTTAGTTTGTTTTTATTGCCTTTCCAGCTGTCCAGCAGATAAGGATCCTTGCTGGAAACGAGATAAAAGTTCAACCGTATTTACTTTCCCGAAAAAACGCAGATTTTCCAATGGTGATTGCAACACGAGACGGATTTTGAAAATCGTGCGCAACGAGAAAAAAATGGCCGATTCGGATTGGAAGAGTCGAGTGGGAATTGATATCAATTTTAGTTCTGGCGACGAGGACGACGACGATAGCAGGTAATTACTACTGTCTACGTGTACCGACAATTAGGGATGTGGAGAAAAAACAAACAAGAATGCCGCTGATGCGAAAAGCACTGCTTGTGGTGTGAGCTCTTTAACATCGGTGCGCGACCATGAACTATTGGGCTGTTTGAGGAAGGGGAAGATTTTCGGCAGACTGATGTAACCTGTTGGCAACTACGGGTTTTCAGAAGTCAGCATATTTTTTCTGATTTTGCAGTTTTGGATAACAGTTTGCATAAGCCATTAGCACATATTGTTGGTGTGACGTTTGTCTTAGAATTTGAATTTAGATTCGATATAACGTTTACCGCTCGACTGCCTCGATTCATATTTGTTCAGTGATAAGCCCATACTGCAATGATTGATTGCTATTTATGGGACAGCGGAGATTCACTCAACAGCAAATTACGACGTTCTGAGATGAGTGTGTTTGGATGTATGCTAGCTAGTGTTACATAGTTTTGTCGGTAATTTTAAATCGCGTTAATGGGCGGAAAACGCTGCTGAATATGTGTGAGTGCATGATTAGAATAAGCTGTTATTAAGTCTGTGGTTCTGGTTTTCAGTTAATCATGAAAACAAAAACAACAGTTATTTACAAACATTGCTGGATTTGATTATTTTCGTTACGTATACTGAAATAATCATTTCTGTTTTGTCTTCATTCTTGCTTTCTGCATTTCTTGGGTAAGTGTTTTGCTGGCAGAATTTGTCTTAGCCAATCGTGGCGTGAATCTCAAAGTTGTGCGACAACTCAACCATACGAATAGTAGTGAAAGTAATGATTCATTTGATTTTTTTAAACCGAAGCTGAAAATAATCTGTCATTTCATGTTTGTTGATATCATTGCTCGCTATCTGAAGACCGCCAAGAAGCCGAGAAGGTAAACAACATTCAAAGGCTCAAAAGGTCAAAATTCAAAGGCTCAAAAGGTCACAAAGGTCTTCTATTAAGGCTTATCACCGACATGAGAGTTCTTTAAACATTTATCACGAGGCGATACCAATGAAACTTTATCGTTGACCATTTAATCTTTTAGCTGAAGTTATTGTATTGGAAGAAGCCCACAGAAACACAAAATCGATGGGACTATATTTTGAGCACAGAGGTAGAGGGTATAGCACATACAGCACATCGTTTCTTTTGTAAACAATAAGACACTTGGACAACAGTTCTAGTAATTAAATATACAGTGACCATTAGACGGTTCACTAGATTCTGCTAATCTATCATGTATTTAAATGTTAAAATGGTAGTCAATCCATGACATTAATAGTAAAACTTGTTAAAAGTACTACGATCGTCCTATTATTTATGTACCAGTCTATAGCTGTATACTTTTTCCATTCGCCATTTATTCTTTCAGCAAAGTGAACTTGTTGTGTGCGCTTCGTAGTAGACGATAAAGATTATTTACTGTTGATTAAACTTAACATTCTACTGGAACCTCATCCCAGGAGTTTATGGGTCCAGTTGTCGCGGAAAGTGCGTGAGTTTCGTAAATGCGAGAGTGAATTGTTCGGCTTTATTATTTCGGATCGGAAAAGTGCAAAATCGTGTTGAATAGACAAGATGCCGGACACGAAAGTACCGATGGACATGTTGAACGACCAAAATTACGCAATCTGGAAGTTTAAGGCCAGGCGCCCACTGATGTGGCGGAGGTGCGGCATCTGCTAGCATGTCAAAGCACCTTGTCGACGTCCGTCTCACGCCACAAGACTTTGATTCGATATTTTGACATGGTATGTGATACCACACCTCCGCCACATCAGTGGGCGCCTGGACTAAGATGCGGATTCTGCTAACGCGTGAAAGTGCGTTGGACGTCGTGACAAAACCGACGCCTGGAACTGCTGAAGCGGTCTGGGATGTTAAAGATGGCTAGGCGCAAGCGTTGATAGGCTTGGTACTGGAAGACAGTCAACTGTTGCATGTGATTCAGAAGACGACCGTGAAAATGATGCGCTTGAAGAGTACCACGAGCATTCCTCTCTTTCGAGCAGTGGTTGCACATTCGATTGTCGGCGCTTGAAGAGAAAGTGAAGGACCTCTGGTTCGTGGCTTTTATGCTTTCCAGTCTCCCGGAATCTTATGACAAATCTGACGGTCGATTTTGTGAAAGGAAAGTGGCTCTGGATGAAGGAAAGCGTCGTTTGCAGAACACGTCACTAAGTGAGAAAGCACTGGCGACTGGATACTGGAAGGAAAAGTTTTCGGATAAGCACTTTGTGAAAAAAATAAATGGTAGGCCACTAATGCAAGAAGGAAGGTCACTTCCGGCCTAAAGATGACATAGCATCGTGCGGAGAACGAGAATTCCCAACAATATCGCTGTTTAATTGAAGTCTGGATGATAATTGCGTCTTGCTGCTGGGGTAGCAGGACAGGCTGACGTGTGATACCTTGATCCAGGTGCCACTTCCCACACGAGGAACAACCCCAACATTCTGAAGGAGCTTGATAAATCCAAGGCGACAGCATTTTCTCTGGCCGATGGTAAGGCAATCCAGTCGGTTGACGTTGGTTCTGGCCAGCTTGTTTTTGTAAATGGAAAAGGTAACCGAATGAATGTGAAGCTGGAGAACGTACAGTCACTTGCGGTGAATCTGCTGTTGGTGAGCAGAACAGCCGATTTGGGGTTTCGAGTCTTGTTCGACAAATCTGAGTGCAAAATGCTAAACGGTTAATAAGCTGTGTTAGTAAGTCAACTGACGGTCGGTCTATACCAAAACACGGTGAATTGAGCCAGCACTTGTGGCATCGCAGGTTCGGACATAGAGATTGTTGAAGTGTAGTCAACCAGTCTAATCAACCTTATGTTTTTAAAACAGTACTACCAACCCTAGACCCCTTGCAACCTAGTCTGTTGATTTCCAATAACCGAAAAGTTCATAGTTTTCACTCGTCAAGACCAGTCGTCTTTCTTTTCACGCTCCTTGAGAATCTCCCCCGATCTAGCCCACTCAAGAGGTTATGGGTAATTTTACAAAGAATTCGGTGCACGGAATACTGCAATTCAGCGGAGGTCCTGGATTCCACAACTGGAGTTTCCGGGTACAGGTGTTCTTGGACGCACACGGAGTAAACATGACGTTGACGGATGATTTCCCGGCGGCAAATGCGCAGGCCGCGGAGAAGACAAAATTCTAAGAGGCGGCCAGAAAAGCGAAGTCATTGTTGATCGGTGTGACAAAACTACTGCAAAGCAAATGTTCGGACTCTGGATCAAGCGACCATTTAGTTAATGATGCCAGGGTATTTTCGTTGTCTTCAAGAATGGCTGAGCCGATTGTCATTCAAGTTGCCTAGGACGGTGAAACCCTCGTGGCGAAAACAAAGGTGTTGATATATCAACGATGTGCTGTTTATCCCCAACCTACGGGACAACCTCATGTCCGTAAAACGATTCGCAAATGCTGGGATTTCGATGCTGTTTGTGTTAGGGAAGAAGAATCAAGTGATTGCCTCAGCTCATTTAAAGGGCAGTCTATACGAGCTGAAAATCAGCGTGGATTCACTGGAAGTGAACGTTTGCCAAGCGAACGGATTGTGGCATCTTCGGCTTGGTCATCTCAACGACCAGGCGATGGCAAAACTGATGCAGTACAAAATGATGGAAGGTATCAACGTGAAACCGAAGCCCATTGGATCCTGCGATCTCTGTGTACAAGGTAAGCAGTGCCGCGAACCGCGTGCAACCCGGGTGATGGAACGGATCCACTCGGACGTCTTTGGTCTTATTGATCTACTCTTTTATCTACGACCACATGCACTTTACGGTTATCTATCTGATGAGAAAGAAGTCCCAGGTATTCGAGAAGTTCTGTGAGTGCTAAGCAATGGCTACAGCGGCAACGGGCAAGGCGATTTCTAAACTGACCGCAGACTAAGGAACGAGAGGAGGATAGAATATTCGGATGCAGGACGTTTGCACGGATTCCAAACCAATCAAGGAAGATGCTCGATCCAAAAAGCGAGGAAGTGGTCATTATGGGCTATGCTCCAAATGGCTACAGGACATAAAGCTTCGAAAGATCATCGTGGCCCGAGATGTCAAGTTGGACGAAACACGTTCCTCGTATGGCGCAGAACCGGATGAAACACCAGAAGCTCCCCTAGAAGTTGTATTCCCGCTTGAACCAGAGAGAAAGCTGAAGATATGCAAGCTGACGTGGCAGAACCTGGTGACGATTTTCAAGGCGAAGAAGATCAACTGCCCAACCCGACGAGCTGACAATACAAGAGTACCAGCGCTCTATTCCCATTCCGAACACAGTCCTGCGAACACTCCCCGTTAAAAAAATAGGATTACTTTGTCGGTTACGGTGCAACA
Source organism: Aedes koreicus (assembly GCA_024533555.2). Taxonomy (NCBI): domain Eukaryota; kingdom Metazoa; phylum Arthropoda; class Insecta; order Diptera; family Culicidae; genus Aedes; species Aedes koreicus. Next base: position 511,968 of record JAHHFK020002259.1, on the reverse strand, counting down.
TATGGTGGTTTACTTTCCAAAGATATCCCAAAAACCTACGGCTAGTTAGCTGAACGTGACGAGAGCGAGGATTGGTTACGTGCGATCCAAAGTGAACTTGGCTCTCTGATGAAGAACAACGCGTGGCAGTTGTAACGTGCCTTGATGGCATGAAACCCCTCAAGTCGAAATGAGTCTTCAGACGAGATTCGCAGGCCCGTTCGCTACAATGCTCGTCTGGTGGCGAAGGGCTATCTCCAGAAGCTGGGACAAGATTTCGAGGAAACCTACGCACCGATGGCAAGGCTGGCCACAATCAAAGCTGGTAGTCGGAGTCCATCGCAAGTTTCGGTTTCATCAAATGGACGTACGGACTGCTTTCCTACATGGGCGTTTGAAGGAAACCATATACATGGCCGTTCCGAGTTCAAGCGAAACATGGGCAAGTCGGTCGATTGGTCAAGTCGTTGCATGGCCTCAAACAATCGCCAAGGTGCTGGAACGAGCGTTTCAACGAAGAGCTGCTAAGATAGGCTTCATACGATCAAAGCACGACTATTGTCTTTACACCAAGCTGGTTCCCAATGATGAACTGATTCTGATCCTGTACGCGGATGACCTTCTGGTGGCGTGACGGAATCTACCATCGATTGAGCAACTAAAGCATGACCTGGCTAAGCTGTTCGAAATGTCCGACTGTGGTGAACCGCGCCATTTTCTAGGCATCAAAATCGACTACAATTACGAAGCCGGTGTAATGAATCTGTCGCAGAATGCATGTATCGATCGGCTGATGACTCCAATCCGGTTAGAATTTCAATGGAGAAAGGCCTAGCGTTAGAATCGACGGAGCAGAACACTAATAAATCACACCGCAAACTATTGGATGTTTTCCGTTTGGATATCTGGGTTGTTTGTCGGGTATGCAGAGGGACGGAAGGCGTTACCGACTCCTGAATTTCGAGCCGGATTACGTGACGGTCAGCAGAGACGCAAAGTTTCTTGAGCTGTGTACCGTGAAGGAAACTGTTCGTCGGAAACCTATAGTGACAGGAGGGGTGGTTGAAGTTCCGTTGGCGGTGCCCTCGTTGGAGGAAGAGCAACCTGTTGAAACACCGAGATCGAGATGCGGAACCTGTTGACGATAATGATTCCCGCTACGATAGTTCTTCTGAAGGCTATCGTTCATTCTACGGTTCCACAGTAGCGCGGTATTCAACTACTTCGAAAGCAATTGAAATGTCGAAGAGCATTCAGAAATATGTCGAGGAAGACAGTGACGATTATGATTGAATTTTTCCGATAGTTATTTATCTCTTTATTACCGACTTTTATTTTCCAACAAAAATAGCAATTTTAATTTTAATTTTGTTGATGAAATAAATGATTATTTTCGATGGAGACTGAGTTAGTTGGTTTTATTACAATAAAATCGCATTAAAATTGAGGCAGCCTGAATTGCCCCACAGCCCGGTCTGAATTACCCCACGTGCTTGAAAATTTGGAAAAATATAGGATTGCGGAGATCGACGTTAAAATTCAAAATTTCCTCTAATGATTCATTAGTTTTGCCCACAAGTGTAGCCAACCAAAAATTCCATCAAATACTGTTGTTTGAATTACATTTTTCTTGTTTTTTTTTTCATTCATTATTTTTCAATTTGCTTAGGTAGGTCTGAATTTCCCAACCCTCCCCTATACATAAAATTTAGATAAGGATCTGATCGTGCGAAATAACGCATATAGTTACCGAAACGTTTTAAATAAGACTGAAATGACAAGTATTAAACATTGGAATAAGAAGCGGAGGGTACGGCTAGGATGTCAAATAATATTGGTTGCAGATGCACAAACCTAGATCTGATCAGTTGCAATGAAACAGTTAGTCAGGGAGTGATGAAACATTAGACTGATAATGACAGGAGAATCCCGGTTCAAAACTCACAGAAAAATATTTTCCTATTAAGATTAATATTTAATATTTCAGAAGATTTTTTTTTAAATTTTATGTAATGTTAACAGGGTAAATGAAATAAATACAAATAAAACAAAAAAAAAAGGAAAAGAAGTAAAGGACAAACTCGTGAAAGAACAAAAGAAAAAACAGAACAGAAACAGAAAAGAAAAGGAAAAGGATGGAGAGGAAAGGGTAAAACAATGCCGAAAGAGAAAAAAGACACTACAAATGCTTCATATCTATTGTGAAGCAACATGCTAAAACAATTGCGAACCCCCCCCCCCCCCACACACACACACACACACACACACACACACACACACACTAGATAATATATATACCGTTCTGTGAGTATCACCAATAAACTAATCTTATTTCTTTTATGTCCTATCTTTACATGTCAGATAACAACGTGCAGTATTACTACGGAGATCGGAAATATCGCTGGTCAACTGGAAAAATTATAATAGACTGTTACGACGGGCCTATATTAGGGCAATTGACTGCAAAAGACCGACAGTATCTCTTCCCAGCATTAGTTAATCAAATATGCCATTCTAAAGTACGCAGCGAAGAACATAGTATGAAAACTTCAACACAGTGGAACAACACATGTCTGATCACCAAGAATCGTTTCATGAAATATTTCTAGCGCAAATCATCGAGCAGATATCGTAGTGACTGAGAACCGGAACTACGACAGCGTTATTAAGACCAATTTATTAATCTGGCAAAAAAAATCCAATATTCGAAATTATTGTGGCATTGCCATTATAGCATGCATCCATCCTTTCCTTACCTTACCTTACCAATCAGACTAAGGCCGGTGTGGCCTCTGCTGTACACAGAAGTTGTTTCCATTGTAATCGGTCCATGGCTGTACCTCGCCAGCCTCGCTGTCTGCGGAGGGTCCGCAGGTCGCCTTCTACTTGATCAATCCATCTTGCTCGTTGCGCGCCTCTTCTTCTTGTACCTGTCGGTTCGTTTTCGAGAACCATTTTCACAGGGCTGTCGTCCGACATTCTTACGACATGCCCAGCCCATCGTAGTCGACCGATTTTTACGATGTGTACGATGGGAGGTTCTCCCAGCAACTGGTGCAATTCGTGGTTCATTCGCCTCCTCCACGTTCCGTCTTCCATCTGCACTCCACCGTAGATCGTACGCAGCACCTTCCGTTCAAAGACTCCAAGAGCGCGTTGGTCCTCCACTAGCAATTAAGAACGCAAAGGTTGCTGTCGGATGGGCATCTCTCTGCGGCAGGAATGAAACGATTACGAGAGCTAACAACTGGAGTCGAGTTCGAAGTGAGGAATTCTTTGCAATGTGTTCCATGTATCCAGGGCAAGCATTATCGTCAACCATTCAAAGCAAGAGGACATCGAGAACATCAAATTTTGGAGTTGATTCATTCAGATCGTTGCGGTCCGATGGAAACGACGTCGGTTGGCGGTAGTTACTATTTTCTGACCTTCATTGATGATGCAAGCCGAAGAACTGTCGTTTATTTCCTAAAATCGAAAACAGAGGTGCTTGAATCATTTCAGGATTTCAAGGCGTGTGTGGAAAACTTGACAGGAGAGCGGATCAAGCGTATTCGTACTGATATCGGCCGAGAATATATCAACACCGAAATGAAGAAGTTCTTGCAAAAGTCTGGTATTCATCATGAGATGACTGCGCCCAATAACCGTACGCTTGTTGAGAGAGCCAGAAGTATGATTTTTGACGCTGATCTGGACAAGCGGTTCTGGGCAGAAGCGATTGCAACTGCATCACACGTGGTCAACCGATCACCAACAAAAGGTCTGTCGGTGACTCCGGAGGAGAAATTCACCGGTAAGCGTTCAGACTTATCCGTATTTGCGAATTTTTGGAGCTAGAGTGATGGCGCATGTACCAAAGGAGAAACGTCGTAAATGGGTCGGATATAGCGAGAATTCCAAAGCGTACAGGGTCTACAGTTATAGAACGAAGTCTGCCGTCATTAGTCGTGATGTTATTTTTCGGGATGAAAAACAAGGAAGACCCAAAGATGCATCGACGGATTCTGCGATCCAAAATAATCGAAGCTTTGGAGAGGTAGTCGTATCAAGCAGCACGATTGAATCAAGCTCTTCTGTTGCCCCGCAATTCTACCCGATGATATAACAAATAATGCTGTGAATCCACTGTTTATTAAGGAGGAAGAACCATCGGTGCTCCCTCCACAACAAGGAGATCTACAATTGGTGGTTAGGCGCAGTGCGAGGGAGCACGTGCCCACAGGCAAGTATCGAGATTATGTGATGAAGAGCAGCGTTTTTTCTGAAAAAAAATTCCAATCCATACAGAAATCCGAGAAAATCAGCGAGCCCGAAACATTTCGTCAGGCGATTTTACGAGACGATAGTGAACAGTGGAAGCGAGCAATGGAAACCGAATATAATGCCTTGGTGGAGAATCAAATATGGTGTTTAGCAGATCTACCTAGAGGAAGAAAGATGTTACGTTGCAAGTGGGTCTATAAGCTAAAAAATTTGGACGGAACTGTCGAGCGGTATAAGGCTCGTTTGGTCATAAAAGGCTATTCGCAGGTCGCAGGAGTTGATTACAACGAGACGTTTTCGCCAGTGGTCCGGTACCCAACTATCCGTTATCTGATGTCATTGGCTGCAAAGAAGGATCTCAAGATTTATCAAATGGATGCCATATCAGCGTTCCTGCAAGGTGATCTAGGAGAAGAAGAAATATACATGGAGCAGCCAGAAGGTTTTATTGATACAGCAAACCCCACGAAAGTCTGTAAGTTAAGAAAAGCGCTGTACGGACTTAAGCAAGCGAGCAGAGTTTGGAACCTGAAACTGGATTCTGAGCTAAAGCGAATTGGGCTGAAGCGGTCTTCGTATGACACATGCGTGTATTTCAAGGCAGAAGGTAACTCGATCCTCATCGTTGCCGTCTACGTCGATGATTTGTTGCTGTTCTCCAACAATGAGCAATGGGTGGATAAGCTGAAACAAGAGCTGATGCAGAAATTTCAAATGAAGGCTTTAGGTGTGGCAAATAAAGTACTTGGAATGCGGGTGACAAGAGAAAATGACAAGGTAATGTTAGATCAAGAGCAGTACATCAACGAGTTATTGCAGCGTTTCGGAGTAACCAATTGTAACCAATTGTAACCTGCGGATCCAAATCAGAGGCTGACTAAAGATATGTGTCCGAAATCCGAAGAAGAGCGAACAGAAATGGAAACAGTTCCTTTCCGAGAGCTGGTAGGAGGCTTGCAGTATTTGGCATTATCTACAAGACCGGATATCTGTCATGCAGTTAATATGGTTAGCCAGTATTGCAGCAACCCAGGGAAGCTTCATTGGATTGCGGCCAAGCGAATTCTGCGATACCTAAAGGGGACAAACACCACGAAGCTGACGTACTCAAAACAGAACATCGAAAGTTTTATTGGGTTATAGCGACGCTGATTGGGGGAATGATTCCGAAACTCGTCGATCTATCACTGGCTACGTTAACTTGGAGTCTGGTGGTGCAATATCGTGGAGCAGCAGGAAACAGTCAACTGTGGCGCTGTCGACAATGGAGGCTGAGTACATGGCTGTCTCCGCTGCTACTCAAGAAGCTTTATGGTGGCGAGGATTGCGACGCGAACTTCTAGGAATCACTCTACCGGTTATAATTTGCTGTGACAATATGAGTGCGATACAGCTGGCGGAGAAGGAGATTGGCTATTCACCGCGCAGTAAACACATTGACATTCGCCACCATTTCGTTCGCGAAAATTTGGAAAAGAAGCTGATCAAGCTGATGCACGTTGGAACTACCTTACAAAAGGCAGATATTATCACAAAGGCGGTAAATGTTTCAAAATTTGTCGAAGCAACGAAAACCCTTGGACTTGTACAATGATTCTTGGTTAAGGGAAAATGTTGAGATAGTAACCGTCGAATAATTGTACTATAGTTAGCCATGATAATTTAGATATAATAAAACATTCATTCATTCGTTACACCTCAAACCTAGCAGACCTATTTTCCATTACTCCCAGCACATGGAGCACGTTGTATGTTGATGGATATTGACCGTTTGAAAGCTAAATCGTCGGGATTATGCAAACGTTGTGTTTGTAAATGATTTGGGATCACGACGTATTGACTCAACTGATCTTTTGTCAAAGCTATATTGTTATGCCCCCACTCGACAATAACGTAATCGTAACCTATTCGCGGTAGATTATGCTAAATTTGGGCCGCTAAGGTGTATTAAAGTCCATCATTTCACAATCCTGATTATATTCAATCATCAAGCGATTGTATACAATCAAGCATTGTGTGGTATACTCGAAATTTGTAATCAGCTACAATCCAGAAAACCCTTCTTTAATCTGCCAACGATCGGCATCGGCATGATCAGATAGAGAGGCAACGTGATTTTTTTTTTCAAAATTGTGCCATCCAAAACATCAAAACATTCCCCTATCGGCTCCGGTCCCATCCACCAACACCCACGAATATTGTCGCTGATCGATTGTTTTGTTGCTGTCCCGTTCGGCACGGTGGCTTTTCTCTGAGCACGACAGCTGCTGCCAACAATTCCTGTTTGCCATTTGGGGATTCACTACATAGTTACGACGTTCACCATCTGATAAGATAAGGATTCGCCAATCTGCCTGCCCGAAGAGGTTTTACTTATTTGGTGTTGATCTATCTAGTTGTAAAGTCGATTGTCGCTCATCTCGCGTTTTTTTCCCGAATGTAAATTTTAAACTTTTCGCATGGTTTTCTACTGTTACTAACTTCTGTCTTTTCTATTTTCTGGTAGCAGTACCGTGATAATTCCGTTTTTCGACGAGACGGACTTCATCAGTGGAACTAATTCGCAAGAATTTGAAGGTCACCGGATTTCGTCCGTAGATGACGTTCTGAGCCAGTACGCGGAACAGTATGGTAGTACACCGCCACGGACTAGGATAAAGAATAAAAGCAGAAGTTCTAGGCAGAGAATGTGAGTATCCAAGTCTGAATACGCTATGAAATTTTGTGGAAAGCATTTTCCTGTGGACAAGTCGCGTTGACGGCCATGTTGGATTTCGGTTTTCGGTGGTCTTGCAGTATGAGTGTCGTGCTAACTTCGATAAGATAGCACCTCTCCGCAGAGATTGAAGGTATTTAGTGGTCATCCGACTTGTAGACGGTAGAAAAATGCACTTCACACGATAAGATAGGGGGACGTGTCAGTTCGTCCGATGTACATGGCGTAAATATTTTTGTTGATATCTTCTCTACTAAAAGTTGACTTTATTGTTTTCAGGGAGGGTGCCGTTAAAATGCGAACTGGTGGGCGCCTTGCCCGACCACGTGCTGACCGGCGCAACACGGTCGACTGTGCAATTCTCAATCAAATGATAATGGAACCAGATGGAGAGGAGAAAGCACGTAGTGATAAGCGTTCGACGCAACTGCTGCGTGAATCGGAGCGTGAGATAAAAATGGCCGCTGCGGTCAATACGGTGTTCACTAGGAATTCGACTAATTTCGGTCAAACAGTTGGATCGATTGAGGAGCGCGCGGAAAGCATGCCTATTACGAATGCCTCGTTAGGGATGTCCCCGGGGGTAGTTCCAGCGCTGATAGAATCATGTAATCGTTTCATGAGCGTTAAATCACGACCTGTTGGTTGCAGAACGTCGGCTCCACCATCGGCTTTTGCAAATTTTCGGGATAGCTCGTCAGGTGTAGCTACGGACATTCCACAGAATCGAATTGCGTTCCATGATACCTTTTCGAATCTAATAAAGCTAGGCAGCATTGACAAAGACCGTACTACTCGGAATATAATATCGACAGAGGAAAGACTTTGGCAAACGCATGTGAATGATCTGATATGGCTGGAACTGCAGGCATGGCATGCAGATCGCTCGGTTGAACAACAAGACAAAGTGCTTTGTCAAGCTAGAAATGAGATAGATGCGTTGCTTGAAGAAATTATGAGTTTCCGCTTCCAGCGACAGCTTGCCAGAACGGTTAGCGATTTGAGCATGGCTGACAGTGGATTCGGATCCGAAACTACGGCTTCTACGGCCAATACCGAAACAATACGACCGTTTTGCTTTGGGTGCCTTTCAATGTACTGTAAGGATTGTTTGGAAATACAAACAATCGCGCTGAAGCAGGTAGAGGACCTTCTACTACGGTTGGAGGCTAAGGAAAGCTTATTCCCATCCTCCAAAGCCATGGGGACGGCGTATCCAATTTATCAAAGCGAAGAATTCGTTGGCAGGGTAAAGGCAATGTGTTTATGGTACAATATGACCAAACAGCACCGACTGACTTTACTTATTTTGGGTAAGCTGCTGGCTCGACTCCAGGGCAACAAGAAGTCCTACCATTGGCCTATTTTGGAAACTGATAGCTCGACGAGCTCCTCGGTTCAAGAAGAGAATGGCGACGTAACTGATAGTGGTCATGCAGAGTCTAGTTCAAATTCGTCTGTCAGTTGTCCGACTAGACGGGTACAGTTTGTCGAAGAAGGTAGTGCATCGGAAAGTGCAAACAGTGATGAATCAGGGCGTGAATATTCTGATATCGAGGATTTATCCATAAGGCGGCATTTTTCGTTTACGGGAGAAACGGAGATGAGTCAGTATATGAATACGTTGAACTTCTACAGTGTAAACTCTATACAGGAAGTTACCTCGCATACTGCAAACAATTCCACGTCGTTGTATCGCAAATACATCGAGAATGTGTTGAAGTGTAGAGGATTAGGCAAATCACTCACATTTCTTCACCGGTTACACAACGTAGTGCTTCGCAAAGCACAGCTGACGCTTGAAAAACCTGATGCTCAGGAACACGAAGATGACTACCTGTTCATCGAAGAAGACGTACCGTGCATTGAACCACCACTGGAAAAGGTTCAGGAGAACGAACTTCGACGGTTTGGTGCCTGGAGTGAGGAAGCTAAGAAACTAAGCTTACCTTCCTACGTCTCGGCGTTTATCTTCTTGTCGCTAATTCCGTTGGAAGTGATTCAAGAATTTTTAAAGATGCGATTGGAAACGAAACCTGTACAGCCAAATCCACTCAGCCTAGAGCAACACATAAAAGAGCTGAAGGAAGGTCTCACTTTGGCCATGATTCACCGTGATCGTTTTCAGAAGCACATCAATACAGCTCTATGGGATCGCGAGTCGGACCTGGATAAGTACATGGCAGTACTGGAAACATTCGATGGAACGGTCAGGAAGATTTTCGAGCTATATCTAGAGTTTGCCGAGCAGTGGATATTGTTTGCGACACCGGAAGGACACCAAAAATCGGCGCTGGACGAAGAGTGGCGTTTTACAAAGCTGCTTTGTCCGATGATTCCGGGCCAGCACGCGATCGCTGCTAAACGGTTCTGTAATATAGTAGAAAAGGTGCTAGAAAATACGGGTAAGAAGATGATTTCACGCTTGCGTGACTTGGAGGATCAGATCAAATTGATCGACAAAAGTGATAGTGATAAGTGGGATAGGAAGTGGCAGTTTTTGGCTTTGTGCCGAAAGACTCAGGATGTGTTCACCTTTGCGCGTGAGAAAACAATGAAAACTATGGCCTTTACCAAGGGACTGTTCCGGGATTTGGAGAAGGCTGACTTCCATCGCGACCATTGCGATGAATGCGATGATGATCCCGAAGATGGGGTAGTGTTGCGTAACTGTGGGACTCGTAGAAAGAGTCCGGTGTGCCAAGAGGTGGTGGATTGTTTGCGGTTGTTGAAGAAAAATGCCTTATTATTTAGGAACAAGCTGACAACTGTGATCGAAAATCTACAGAATGAGTGTCACGTGCGTAATATGGCCGACATGGATGAAATTGATCGAATAGCTGTGCTGTCGAGGACGCGGGAGATTTTGCACCAAGGGTACAAGTTTGGATTCGAGTATCACAAGGATCTGGCTAGGCTCTACGAAACGAGAGCTGAAAACTGTCGAGATCTGGAAAGTGAGCTAAAGCTGTCGACTGCCATCGTACACTTTGCCAAGTTGTGGATGAAATTTGTGATGGAGCGCTGCGAGCGCGGTAGAGGACTCCGGCCTCGATGGGCCAATCAAGGTTTGGAGTTCTTGATTTCCGCCTGTGATCCACAATGTACCAGTCATCTGAGTAATGTCGAGTTTGAAGATCTCAAGTCCAAAATGGATGCTTGCATTTCACACGTGATTGGTAGCATCCGAGAACCGGAACGAATACGTCGATCACCCCGGTCAAGGAAAAGTTCTCCTTCCCCATCTCCAACACAGGGACGGGCATCGATTCCTACCATATCGTTAACTAAATCGTTCCAAAATCAGTTGAGTCTCCGAGAAGATTCGGTGATGTTGCGCCCTCACCATCTATCCGACTCCGGGGACATATATAGAAAGCAAACTTCGTATGAAGGGGTGCAGGAAATAAAGATTCGTGTGCCGACGGATACGCTGCTGGGTACCAAACCGTTACGTCAGCTCAGAGTACGTGACGCCATCAACAAACTCGATAACGAATTGGACGAAAAGTTACGTGATCGGAGTTTGATTGGCAACGTCAAGGAGATAAGCTATTGTGATAAAGCGCTCAATCGAGCTCGCAGCGTGAACTTCAGCTGGCATCGTGGCATCAAAATAGGCCAGGGACGTTTCGGCAAAGTGTACACAGCAGTGAACAATTCTACGGGTGAGCTGATGGCGATGAAGGAGATTGCAATCCAACCCGGCGAGACAAGTGCAATCCGTAAGGTAGCGGAGGAGCTCAAGATATTCGAAGGAATAAACCATCGGAATCTGGTCAAGTACTATGGTGTGGAGGTTCACAGGGTTAGTTTCTTTTTTGGGTGCGGCAGTGTTTTGAAACACGTAATGGAATCGTTATTTGTTTTAGGAAGAGCTACTTATTTTCATGGAACTGTGCCCGGAAGGGACGCTGGAGAGCTTAGTTGAGCTGAACGGAGGTCTTCCGGAGGCTCAAACGCGTCGCTACACGATACAGTTGCTGTCGGGAGCGAAGGAACTGCATCGGCATGGTGTTGTCCATCGGGACATCAAGACGGCCAACATTTTCCTTACCAAAGATGGTAACTGCTTGAAGCTGGGTGATTTTGGTTCGGCTGTTAAGATTCAGGCCCATACAACGTTGCCCGGCGAGCTAAAAGGATACGTTGGAACGCAAGGTAATCTTTTTTTTGCTGCATGATTATGCGAGTATCGTCATAATATTTTTTTTTTTTTTTGCGTAGCTTACATGGCCCCGGAGGTGTTCACCAAAACAAACAGTGAAGGCCATGGACGGGCTGCCGACATCTGGTCTCTGGGATGTGTCGTCATTGAAATGTGCAGCGGCAAGGTAGGCCCTCGATTCGTATAAATTAACATTGATCTATCATAACATCGTGGCTTTCTTTGCAGCGTCCCTGGCACCAGTTCGATTCTAACTTCCAAATCATGTTCAAGGTGGGAATGGGCGAGTCTCCGGAAATTCCCGACTGCCTATCGGAGGAGGGGCACGACTTTGTTGAAAGCTGCTTAGAGCATGATCCTACACAGCGCAAAACCGCTGTCGAACTGTTGCATCACAACTTTTGCAAGGTAATTTTGGAGGAACAAGCATCCAGAGGGCTGATGAAAAATGAGCTATTACACTCTCTTTTAGGTTAGTGACGACAGCTTCGATGAGCTTGGAATAAAGGAGATAAGGCGGTCGTTCCGTCGTAATCTGCCATCGTCTTCGTCCGGCAACGCGTGAATGATTGTGGCTGAGGGCCCCCGTGAGTTGCGAGATAAAAATAGCTACGCACTATTATAGTTCAATAAACCTATGAGTCACTTTTTTGTTGTTTAAAACACGATTACGAGTATCAGAAAGACTGTTCAGTATTGAAACTACACCGAGCGATCAAAGGAAAAGGACATTACTACTTAATCTCATGCTAAGTGAAACTATTTCTGTTTTTGTTAAGCAAATACACTTAAACATGCATTCCAAAGCCTTTTCGGCTTAGAGTCGATAAATGATAATTACACACAAGAGCTGCAGGGCTGCTTCAGTTTTATTCTACAACGTAAATTGCATGGCACAGATAAGGGGAAATGGAAACACCACCAGTTACTATAACGTGCAAGTGCGAAAGTTAGGAATTGTTATTGAATGTGGAACGGTATCCAAAATTGCTGATGTTATATGATGTTAATATTTAATATATTCATGCAGTACAAGCAGTGCTAGAGATATGGAATTTCTTTCTCAAACTACCGAAATGAGTCCATGTGTTTTGCTTTTGGTCAGCGTTACTGAGAGTATACTTCATTACTGATACCATGCGCTCGTGAGGCGCTGTACCGTACAATACCTACATTTCACTCGTTTTGTGAACCAAATATACGATATTACTATTCTAAAATTACATTCATCTGATTATGCAGTAGTTCTCTGATGCGATGTTTAACATTGGTTACATTCTCTTTTAATGTTTTTTAATATATTGATAAATTACTTTAATACTTTCAATCAATAACTGATTAGGTTTAGTACTTTTTTTTTTAAATTAACGTAAAGCGTAATATCACTAGTTTCTGTCACTTAAAATTGGTTTGACCTTTTTTTTTTGTTATTAAAGAACAATCATTGCACGTCGGTAGAAGCCTATAGCGCTCTCTTGGGCGCGTTTATTTTGAATAATTTAAAATAGGGTTCATTAGCATAAAATCTTACAATGATAACTTCATATAAGGCTAAGTAATGTAAAATATTGGGTGATCATTGCATATTTTCTTCTTAGTTTTTTTTAGGAAGCGAGTAAAGTACTATCACGCTCGTCATAATGTAAGATTATCTCCAGATCAACCTTCCTAATTCCTTCAAAAATAATTACGAATAATGCAAATAATTGAGCCGGATTTGATCCAATGATTTCTAAATTAGTTCATAATCAATTTTCAATTTTTATATACTCCCTGCCCTTTGGCTTAGTATGGGTTTCGGCGACGTGCCGCCAGGTTGGTCGAGGCGGTAGTCAAGTACAGGGTGCGGCAGAAAATAATGCGAAAATGTTCAAACTTGAGTATTGGGTTAATTCGTGTAGCTAGAGACTAATTTCTGTCGAAAGTGTATTTGTTTATGTTTACTTTCAAGTGCTGCATCCAAGCATTCTTTTTGTTTTATTGCAAATTCGTCAAAATGTTCGCGAAAGAAGTGATCACCAGTTTGTTGCTCGTCCAGAAGAAGCCGAAAGAGATTGCCAAGGTGGTAGGGTGCCATTTGGCAACAGTTTACCGCACAAAAAAGTCCCTGCAGGATGGTCCTAAGCAGCGGAAGCCGGGAAGCGGACGTCCGCGCTTTGCACGCACGCCGAACGTGATCAAATCGGTCCGTGCAAAAATGGCTCGCAACCCGATGCGTTCCATAAGAAAACTTGCATTTCGGAGAAATCCATGCGGAGAATCATCAAAGAAGACCTGCATGCATCTTCCAGAGCCAGAGTGAAATGCCACTTGATTGCGGACCGGGTCAAGGAACTACGAGTGACTCGTTCCAAGAGATTGCTTTCCTTGTTGAAGAAGGAAAAACAATGATAATCCCGTTCTCCGACGAAAAGCTTTTCAGCATCGATGCTGTGGCCAACAGCCGCACGGACCGGTTCATTTCACCGCAGAAAATGGAGAACGTTCCGGAAAAAGTGAAATTCAAATTTCAAACCAAACATCCGGCTGGTGTTATTTTGTTTGGCTTGGTGGCGTCCAACGGTTTGAAAATGCCGCCTGTTTTCATTGCTGCTGGAGTTAAAATCAATACCGAAGTGTATGTCGGTATTTTAAAGGACCAAGTGCTTCCATGGGTGAAGACCAACTTCTCCGAGGACCAAAACGTTGTCCTACAGCAGGATGGAGCGCCGTGCCACACGTCCAATCGAACCCAACAATAACGATAACATGAAGTTTTGGCCGAAGGATTTGTGGCCCCCTAGCAGTCCAGATCTTAATCCGTTGGATTATTCAATTTGGGCATATGTTGAAGCACGAGCCTGCAAAACATCACACCCTAGTGTGAAAACCCTGAAGTCAACCATAACACGCACATGGCAGTCAATGTCGGAGGACTACGTCCGAAAGGCATGCTCTGGCTTCCGGCGTCGGCTCGAGGATGTTATTAATAAAAATGGAGGACACGTTGAATACATTTGTTTAAAAGGACTTTATAATGATAACTGCACTCGAAAATGTTGATATTATTGCTTGCATTAGTTGAAAATGGGATTTGAAAGAAATAGAACAAATTTTCGCAATATTTTCTGCCGCACCCTGTAGGAGTAAGTATCCGCATAACAATGACATTCGTCATGTCATTGTTATTTGGATACCCGCTTTAAAATACTGGGCTCCTTGTTTCACCTCATCTAGTTCAAAAGTGATGGAGATCGGAGCAACTCGATGGTTGTAAAACCAATCATAGTAGCCTGTAAGATTTTGTAATCGAAAATAAATGTAGTTTACTCTACGTTCTCGATCAAAACAGTCGGTCTTTCTTCCCCCTCTAAAATGGGCCCATATTAGAGAAGCCGTATTCTTAGTAACTGATAAACAACCAGCGAAAAAATAGGCGAAAGAAATTCACCATGGAGCGATTGGGAATCCAGAAACTCGACGGAGGAAACTACAACGTTTGGAAAACCAAGGAGGAATTCCTCCTCATTCGATAAGACCTGTTGCAGTATCTTACCGAACCGGAAGTCGCCGAAGCCAATCCGGCAAGTGAAGCTATAGGCCTCCTACTGGAGGATAACCAGCTGAACCTGATCAAGAACTGCAAGACGGCGAAAATGACCTGGGAAAAACTGCGGGGACATTCCGAGAAGGCAACACTAACGTCCATAGTGTCCATTCTCAAGCAGATCTGCGACAAACGATATTCCGACATCGAGCAGCACATTTTCGAAATGGAGATCCTGTTCGAACGGCTGACGATGACTGGGGAGGAATCAAGCAAGAGTTTACAGGTAGCTATGGTGCTCTCCCGTAATCTTTTTCGACGTTGACCACGGCTCGGAAAAGCAGGGCAGACGAAGATTTAACGTTGGACCTGGTCAAATCCCAGTTGGTCGATGAAGTAGCGAAGCGTTGTTCGAGCGCTGTGTCGGAATCGGGGGAAGCCCATATGGCATAAGGTCGTTTGGCATAAAGTATTTTAGCATAAAGCCATTTGCCATAACAATAACTTGAGCTTTGTGGTCATTTGGCATAATGTCGTTTGGCATAACATTCTTGAAATAACATAGAATCCAACTGGTCATTTGGCATAATGACCATTTGGCATAATGTCATTGGGATAATATCATTGGCATAGGCTTTTATCCATAGTAATATTCCCTTCTTTTTAAATGAGCTATTCTTCAAAATATGGCATTCATAGGTTTCCGGGTTAAGATTGAAATTTGAAATTAAAATGTTTTCTTCTCTGATGTTGAACAATGAATTTTTGGATTGACTGAAAGTATGTATGGTTTAGTTATGTTTGGTATAATTCATTCGAACCGACTGAAACGCAATTGTCACAACTAGGTCAATATGAAAAGTAGTGTAATCTCCCTTCTTTATTTATCAGGCTGTTCTTCAAAATTTACTTAAACTTTTTTACATTCTATGATATAATTACTATACTATATAATTAATTTTTCTCTAACCACCGGCTGAAAGTCTCTCAAATAAAGACAAACAAACAACAACAACAATTTTTCTCTAAAATTTAAATTGATGTGCCAAAACCATAATGCCAAATGAAATTGGATAATTTCTTATAGATTGATCTAATATTCTACTGTGATAATGCCAAATGTTCCTGATGTAATGTTAATTTACAGATTTTCGTTCCAAATAATCATTCTCAAACTGTTCGGTGCCAATACCACAGGGCCATTATGCCAGAAGAACTTTATACCATTTGAATTTTGAATGCCCAAGTAATGCCGAATTATGATTATGCCCACTGATCTTGAAGTAGCTTTAATTTTCCGATATTTATGCCAAATGACCGTAATATTTTAATTTTTTTCTTTGTTTTATGCCAAATGGTCATTATGCCAAACGGCCTTTATGCCAAATGACCTTTGATAATCCAACACCTTATGCTAAATAACTTTATGTCAAACGACCTTATGCCATACGAGGTAGCCCCGTCGGAATCTGTCCTCAAGTTGCACCACATAAAGCAGAAGAAGCGATTCAGCAAAAGGAAGTCATCAGAAGATCATCGTGATAATCGGAACCAACCACGGGTGCGAGAAGCTCGTTAAGAAACCCGGAAGAAGCAGGATTATTCTTTTGTCCCCACGGGCTCTGCGGCGGCATCTAATTCGTGGGTCATCGATTCAGGCGGCGACGGTGCATATGGGTTCAGATCGGACAAGTTTCCTGGAGCTCGACGAAAGTTGCAAGCAGGAGGGGATTTTAGACCATTGAATCTCGTTCACACTGATGTATGTGGACCCATGCGGACTGTGACACCGGGTGGGTGTCGGTATTTTCTCACCATGATTGACAACTATGCCCGCGGCTCACTGACGTATATTTCCTGAATGTATGTGGACCCATGCGGACTGTGACACTGGGTGGGTGTCGGTATTTTCTCACCATGATTGACAACTATGCCCGCGGCTCACTGACGTATATTTCCTGAAGAATAAGTCCGAGGTTCCTCAATGCCTCCAAGATTATGTGCAGCCGGTAAAGACCGAATTTGGCAGGTGGCCGAAGATCATACGTTCCGATCAGGGTGGTGAATATCGCATCAAAATGCTGGAATTCTTTTGCCGAGCCGAATATATTCGTCAACAGTTTACCACTGCATACACCCCGCAGCAAAACTGAATAGCGGTGCGGAAAAACCGCTCTTTGGTCGAAACGGCACGCTGCATATTGTTGGACTCACGGATGCCTTTGAAGTACTGGGCCGAGGCCCAGATGACAATAGATGACACCACTTCAAGCGAGCAATCTTTCGAAGCCACTGAAGACATCAAGATGAACTCTGCGCTTCAACCGCACCAATCTTAAAATTGAGGCGATGAGGCGGGAGCGGCTGACCGTATGACGCAAGGGGCCTTCCGGAACGGGTCTTGACATGGGCTACATATCGCTGAAGAAAAATTACTTTGAAAAATCTTACACCTCTTTCCTCTATAAAACACAATATTTTTTTTTTCAATTCTATTTTTTTTTTATATTTTTATAATTGTTTTTTTTATAAAAAAAAGTGTTTATTTGGTTTTAAAAAAAATTTTGTTTTGAAAAAAAAAAAAAAAATTTAAATTTTAAAAAAAATGAAGATTTATTTCAACTCAAAGGTTTTGTTGAATTGGTTTATCAGCTTTATATATAGCTTTCAGCTATATTCAAATTAAAATTTTATTTGAATTGATTCCTATTTTAATGGCACAGAGAACAGACATTGATGTCCATATACCATTTCTTGAAAAACCTGTGTAAAAGTTAATATGCGCAGCCGGTATAAAAAGCAAGTTCAGAGAAAAACAAACAAAATTTTTCAGGTTATGTGCTAGGCTTCTTATTGATAAACATTGACATGACAGTTCTCGCACAACTACAGCGCCGCCTACCAGGAGCATAACGACATACATTTGAAATGTCGGTTTAAAGTTTTACACAAGTAGCAGACCGAAGATGAACGTCTGTTCTCTGTGTTAATGGGCTAAACATATTTTTTAATTTCATTAAACAAAAGCGCGCACCAAGAAACGACACACCGCCACAACAACCCACACCCCCCCCCCCCCCCAAAACAAAACACCCCCACAAAAAAAAAAAAAAAAAAAAAACAAACACCCACCACAAGCCCGCCCCCCCACCCGGCCCCCCCCCACCCGCACCGAGCCCCCGCCCCGGAACCCCCCAACGGAAACCCCCCCCCCACCCCTCCCGCCCGACCTCAGGCCAAAGACGCCACAAATAGCACGAGAAGTACATAGCGCACACGAAGTTCCTACAGAAGGTGTTGCTGTGGCTCACAATCAGTGAAAAGGTGATGTCACGTCCCCTCTTCTTTTTGTCGTGGCTGGCAGTGAACGGCGAGATCTATAGTACGAAGTGCCTCCCAGAAGTTGCTGCCTTCATTAAAAACTACCAAAGGGATGACGACGTGGTGTTTTGACCGGATCTAGCGTCGGCACACTATTTAGAGCGGGTGCTGGAGGAAATGGTGCGGTTGGGCATTCCGATGGTGCCCAAGCATGCCAACCCTCCCAACGTGCCCCAGCTCCGCCCAATCGAGAAGTTCTGGGCCAATGTGAAGAGGAGAGTAAATTCAAATAATTTCGTGGCCAAACCGACGGATGATTTGATAAAAAAAGGCGACCAAGGAACTGAAGAATGTGCCTACAAGCTTCTTTTTTCACCTATGGCCAAAATTCCGGCTAGGGAGTAGCAGTATTTTTGTGTAGTTTTTAATTTCACGTAGAAAAAACAGTCCCGTTTGAAACAACAAACTTCGACAAAGATTTTTCACCTAACTGACAAACGTAAACAATGGCTTCTGCCGTTAATTTTTCGTGGCACATAGGATACCCGTGTAAGCTTCCAGTTCTATCGGATAGGTGAACTTTTCCTCTTCGAAATAACCGTGGCGGATTGATTAGGCGAGTTTTCAATGAAATGAAATTCGCGGAAAAAGCCATTGTTTACGTTTGTTAGTCAGGCCTCAAAGAAAAATCTTTGTCGACTTGTTTGTTGACATCCAAGCTATAGAACTAGTTGTTTTAAAAACCCGTTTTGTTGTTTTAAACCAACGATTTTGTTTTGAAACAAACTGTCAGATTGATTGATTCTACCTAAAGATATTACCACAAGACAACACAAATTATGGTTGCTCTGAACTAATATTTTTGTTGTTTCCACCTTGAAAGGTGTTTAGTATTACCAAAACACAAGTTGCGTTGACTCAGGGAGACGAATTAAAATGTTAGATTCATTCAACCAAAGTGGCAGTTAAATCAAACTGTAGACAAAATCTTCAAAAGGTCGAATGTAACATTTGTAAACAATGACTTCTAGCGTATTTTACTGGGATCTACTTGCTCCCACATACAAAATAGCACCAGAAACAGATACAGGGAGTGATTAAGAGTCACCCACAATAGATACGTTTGCGTACCGTTGACGTAAATTTGACAGAAATTCACGCAAACGCATCCTCAACGTATCAATTGTGGGCCAGCCATTACTTTCCCGTCGGTAGGTAGTGGATATAGATGTTAGCAACCTGGCATTTCCAGGAAATTTACGTTTTAAGTCATTGTTTACAATTGTTACTTTCGACTTTTTGACGATTTTGTCTGGAACTGATATTTTGTTTGGAGAAAAAATACCTAAACATTTAGTTTGAAACAAACTATTTCTTGGGTTATTTAATTTTCCGTCATCCGGTCCCTGCTGCATGTTGAGTTACTCGCGTCAGAACTCAACAATACTCAAAGTTTTCATCACAGGTGAAAATTTAATACTTTACTCAAAAAACAAAACCTGGAAATAGTAGAAAGGCTCGCATTAACGTTTTCTACATTTCTCTTAGACTGAGAGAAGTCTATAAATGTAAATGTGCCCTTTTCTCATGTTTGTTAGCACTTTATTCAAACAAATTAATAGACTTGAAATTAAAAAAGAAATGTAGGGGATTTTAAACGGAAATGATTGTTATTTCAACCGTTTTCGTTGTTTGTTTTAAACACCAATCCAGTTTAAATCTTGCTGTTGGTGTTCGTAGAATCAATCTACAAATTTCATTGTTTTCGTAGCTGTCATAATGAAACAACCAACATAAAGGTAAATCCAAATGGATATCTGTTGAACTAAACTGCTTAATTCCCTAAACAATTACTCAATATTTAAGTTTGTTTTAACTACCGTAGGTAGTCAAATCAAACTAATATGATGTTTGTGCCCAACTCAATGTGAAATTCCGGTTAAATTAAACTATGAATGAAATGAAATCAATATTTTTTTCTCAGTGTACAATAGATCAAATTACTGGTCGCAGGTGTTAATGATCCGAAAAGAGAAAATAAAAACGTCAACAATAATTTAATCATCTATCACTCGCTTAGAGTGGACCGTTTAGCCAAGCCGATTTAAACTAAATCAACAAATCGGCAATCAACAAACTTTTCTTGTGGCATTGAAAGATGAAAAACCTCAAAATATTCATTTATTTCGGAGTACAAGCGATAGCGAAAACTGCTCGACTAAGTGTTTAATTTCAAACATGCTTCTGATCATCCACTTGAAAAGAACTTAATTTCAATCCACAATAATATTCTCATCAACTTAAACTAGAGCAAACCATGCAGTTGCTTCACTATTCAACAGGTTTAAATCTATCCAATTCACAAAGATTCAACTCACATAAATACTGTTGGTTAGATTTGCTTACTTTCTCTTCGTTATTACTGCAATAACCGTTTAGGAAGGTCCATTTTTCAAATGGACAGCATTGTTCCTAAGCGTATCCTCTAAGTTTAGTTAAATATGACTTATGTAGAGATCATTTCGTTTCGCCTTCGTGATATGTATATCGATATGCGTATAACAGTTTATATTAATTTTTTATAGTAATACCACTCTCGTTACTATGTTTTTTGTTTGGCTATAAATGCTATGGTACATTTTTTTCTGCTTATATTGTTGTGTATAGTATTCAATCCATTCGCTAAATATTGTTATTTTCACATGTTTGATATGTTTTACATTTTTTTTCTCTGCTCCATCAATGATATGTTCTAGTGATAAGCTTTTCAAGCATTCATATTTCTCGCCCTGCGAAAGCTCCTTCCAACTTGCGTGCAATGCTGCACGCAATTGCGGATTGCGTGCAAGAGCAAGTGAACACTCTAAAATTTTTCTACGGTTTTGTGGTTTTGATGATGCCAATTTTAGTGACACTACATTGACTACGATTTTGTTTCATTCAATGGACAAGAATTACTGTGCGGGCGTTCAAACCTGTGACTAGGTGTATTCATCTATATTTATATGAATATATATATATATTTGAGTTTATTTGACTTAAATTTTTCGTTCGAGCAAACGCAATACATTTTGTTTAAGGAACTCAGTTTTTTTTTCTAAATTTGATATCATGTATATTTTTGATAACATATTTTCCATTACCAATAAATTCACTACCAAGCGTTGCTTTCGTTTTCAACTGAATCACAATGACTAGACTCTGAATATTCAACATATTATAGGAGTAAAATGGTTGTTTCTGTATTGCTACTACACGCAGTTGAAGAAGGATAACTCAACTCTTCAGTTCAAATAAATAAATAATCTATACAGTTTAACATTTCCAATAACAACAATACTTCATAAGTAATTTCAGTGCAATATTCCATTGATTCATGCTTAACTGTGATTTCGATTTAGAGTGTACTAGTTAACCTTACATGCTAATGATATGTTTCCGTTTCTTTGGTTGTATCCCCCTTTGATGGCACCAGGAAGAGTTAGCTTCCTGGTGAGGGGTCTGTTAAACTTTTTAAAACATTTTACCGCAAATTTCACAACTAATTGATATGTTAGCTTTCGTGTGTTTGTGTCAGTTTAATGTTGATATGTGTTGGTTTCAATTTCAGTCCCAGTGTTGTCCCATTCCCCGATTTAAAGACGTTTTGGAGTGCGTAGTGAACTCTTCGTTCCACGGTAAGGCCTCCTGTGTGAGTGCTCTGGCACGTGTGATGTTTACGATAACAAGTCACGCATGGCGTCTAGCGAGTCCTGAAGTGAGCGTGCATATCTCGATGCACTCGTTTTATCTGACGAGAAGAAAGCCGAAATGCAGAATATGATTTCGTTCGGATGCGGATTGTATGATGCTCCATAGCCGTGTGGTGTGACGGGTCCGTAACCCATGAAACTGTTTGTTGAACAGGCAACCTTACAGAGAAAGTAGAAATCATGTTAGTATAGCCATTTTTGGAAGTGCTGAGAGTTGTGTCGAAGAGGTGCTCAATAGTGCGACACTGAAAAGAATAAAGTGGTGCTTTGTAGTGCTCCTGTTTAGTGCTCGTTGCTTCACGGTTCTTCATGCTAGTGGACCGACTGAGGCTGAGTACCTGACTTGTAGAGAGTAGGAAACAGTTTGCGATCTTGTAGCTTTCGTCTGTGAACAATTCATGGAGAGTCCCTTGCTGTTCCCGGCACGCTTCTCTGAGACCCAGCAAGTGAATGTCGATTCCGTGCCCTAGGATATTCTGAACCATTACCTCCGTTTGGCGAGCTGCAGCGCAGCGGAACAATTCCCTTAAATGATCTCTCTAAGATTTTGTTTCGAATTCAGAAAAAATATTAGTATTTGAAAAAATTTGTTCTTAATAGAGGTCAGCCGAAGCCCTAGGGGTAATGTTAAGGAATCTTATTGCTACATACACTGTAAATACTGAAAGTTACTTTTCTGGCGTCGTTTGCTTCGCTGCTGTAGTCCTCCTCCTTGTCACTTTCGAGGGTAACGTTGGCACCTTCTCCCTGACACATGGCTTTGGCCCACTCCAACGCCTCCATGCTGGCGGAACGAATGCAGTCTACTCGACCCTAATGCAGGTTTTAAAAAAAAAATCACTTCATTTTCTGAATTTTTGGTAGATACTAGTTACTTACCAACATGAACCTTCTTGTCGAAGCGCTCTCATATGTGCTCACCACATGTCCGTACAGTCTGTCAGATCATGTTTTCCAATCAAAGTTTGACTAATAAACGTATCAATGTCAACTTACTTGAAATAGGCCAGCTGCAGTGCCAATTGGATGAACACATCGGGACTAACCTGACAGGCCTTGATGAAATTTTTCCCGAATGGCCTGTATCTGTACACGTAAAAGTCCAGATCCTCAATATTCCTAAAACGTACACAATACAAAGTATTTCTCATTTCCTCAGTACATCCAAAAACCATACTTATCAACATTCCGAGCAGCTTCCCGAATTCTCTGTTCGATCTCCGGTCGAATAACCCATTCCAAACGCTCCGGAGGTGGCAGATGATCTTGCGAGCCGAAATCCTCCTTCGGTGGCATTTCGTCAATCTTCTTGCAGATGCCCTCTAACAGCTGAACTACTGCTATACCCTCGGAAGGTGAATGCTCGTAGCACAGACCCCAAGTTCCATCGTTACAAACGATCAACTGCATCGTCTTGTCGAACCAACGATTGCAGGTATTACACTCACTACCGCCACCGTGGATCATTTCGTGCGCCATATTACTCTCGTCACGGCCTCCGCAGTAGTGCGCTCCCGCCGGCGAACCATTAAATCCACGGGCATTAAACGTCAACGGAATAGGTTCATCGATACAGATCACCACTAATGCCTGCTCAATGAGTTCAATATTACGGGCGTTCTGTTCCTCCAATAAAAGCATCTTTCTGTCCTTGCCCCATTTCTGTCGAGGTTCTGCAGTTAACAGCCCAATCCGAGAAGCCTTATTTGATAGACACGGAGCCTCATTGAGCACATGTAGTACTTGAGATGCAATTTCATCTTCATTCAGTCGTCCTCGATCGCCAGCTTTTACCGGCAGGCAGTACATCTAATGAAAAAAAAAGGTCTAAGTCTATATATCAATTAGGACGTATTCTCTAACTAACCTGATTCCTGCAGCAAACAATGACATGCTCATCGGTCCTCTGCTCCGGCAGATACTGACTGTCTCTCTGTTCGCCAGGTCGTCGGCAGGATCCAAGAAGCCGATAGTACTGGGCCATACATAGTGGTTGACCTTTCTCGCGTGAAGTCGCCCGCTCCTGGACAAGACTGCCGCTATCCAGCATCTCCTTGTGGCTGACGAGTTGATCCACAAGCCGAGCAACAAATCGTGCCAGATCATTGACGGTGGTGAACTTCCGGGGTGGCAACACCATTCCCGGATTGGAGTTGATCGGCAATGGGAGTGGGTTGTCCATGTACATATCGTTCAGCCAGTAGTAGTAGGCCCAGTTGTCCTCGGCTTCCCGTTTGTCCAGCAAGTACTGCTGCAGCGTCGTACCAAGCCCGTTGGGAGCGGTAAACTGCTTAATGATGGTCCGGGCGCGATCCAGCTGTTGAGGCGTCAGTATGGGTTGGAGCGCCCGCTGGTACTCGGCCATGGTTTGGTCCAGGGCTGGAACCGGAACTTTCGGCAGCATCTGGAAGAGAGGTGAACTAAACGTTACTGCGAGATTTTTACATCGGTTCGAACAGTCTTTGCAGACGATTTGTGCGGGTTGCATCATAACGATATTTACTGGAACGTGCCAATAAAATGTTTTGTTCAAAGTACGAAGTCTTTGCATATTTCAAGGCTGTTTTGATGTCAGTAATGTTTTAATTATTTGTGTTATACCCTTGCTGGCAAAATAATGCGTCACGCCATTGCTGCAATTTTTGTTATCATATCTTATGAAAACCGCGCGATACGTAAATCTTGATCCACAAATCATTTTATGAAATAAACTAAGCCATGGAAGTGAGTACGAGCAACTGACTGCACACAGATAGCTCGAAAAGATATTCATTTGGCTTCATGCATTTTCTTTTATGTGTGCCATTATCAGCTGTACCTCGACAAATCGAAGCAGCCGTAGAGTCTAAGGAGTGTATCGAAAATAAGCTATCCACAAACTTTCTTTCAAATTATGTTGAAAACCGATATTTTATTCATACAAAAAATTGATCCTTTATTGTACGAGGTTAAACTTGAACATAATGAAGACCGGATGAAATTTAAGTTATTCCTTCACGAATTTTCGAACTTTGGATCGAATGCTCTTCATCAAGTTCCGGACAAGTGTTGCATCGCATTTTTTGGACGCTTGAGCCAAAATTTTTTTGAACTCCTGCATATTCCCAGCTGCCTTACCAGTCTTCTTGAAGACCCTCTTCACGATTGCCCAGTAACGTTCGATGGGTCGAAGCTGAGGGCAATTTGGTGGATTGATATTTTTCTCAACGAAATCTATACCCTTTTCCGTAAGCCATTTGAGAGTGGTTTTGGCATAGTGAGCCGACGCTAAATCCGACCAAAACAGTGGAGGTGTACTATGCTTCTTATATAAAGGCAACAATCTCTTCTGGAGACACTCAGATCGATAGATTTCCGCATTTATAGTTCCGGTAGTGTAAAAAATGGTTGACTTCAAACCACAGGAACATATTGCTTGCCATACCAGTACCTTTCGACCGAATTTCTCCACTTGAATCGACCTGTCCGCATCGCTCACATCCTCCCCAACGACGGCAGTAAAGTATTGTGGACCTGGAAGGGTTTTTGAGTCCTCCTTTACATAGGTCTCATCGTCCATCAAAACGCATGCATCCGGACGCAGCAAAATACGCGAATACAATTTCCGGGCCCTTGTTGCTGCTCGCTTGTTTTGTTCTGCACTTTGTTTCGAGATTTTCTGCTTCTTGTAAGTCTTCAGGTGGTTTCGCCTCTTGATACGCTGGATCATTCCGACACTCGTTCCTGCTTTTTTGGCCAAATCACGTATTGACATTGATTTGTTCTTCATGATTAGAGATACCACTTTCTGCTCCAGTTTTGGGTTGGAAGAACCGGGTTTTCTGCCTCTTCCTGGTAGCTCATCCAAAGAATAGTGTTCCCCAAACTTATTAATGATGGTTTTAACACTCGCATGATGAATTCCAACCCGCTCCGCCAATTTTCGCATAGTAATACCCTTCTCACTTAGCCATGTGTCCAGAACCTTAATTTTCACTTCCTTTTCAATACGCGACATTTTGAAAACGCAGAATTTGAACCGCACAAACAAGTAAACAAAAGAAAGCTGACAGTCAAACGCACAGCATGCAGTGTTCAGAGCATAAAAAACCATCACAAATACATGCGTACAAAGCAAATGTATGTGGATAGCTTATATTCGATACACTCCTTATTTTCATTTTGATAATATGGTTGAGTAAATAACATAGAGAGCCGTCACGGTTCGAATCTCACCGATGAATTCTTAATTGTTTGCATGTTCTTTTATGAGTGCCATTATCGGATTCCTTTCTCCCACTTATAAATTTTGCTCATCTTAACTTACAAAGTGTTTTATGAAATAAATGAAGCCATGCAAGTCCATGCGAGTGTTCGTGTGCAATCTTATTC
Source organism: Aedes koreicus (assembly GCA_024533555.2). Taxonomy (NCBI): domain Eukaryota; kingdom Metazoa; phylum Arthropoda; class Insecta; order Diptera; family Culicidae; genus Aedes; species Aedes koreicus. Next base: position 485,869 of record JAHHFK020002259.1, on the reverse strand, counting down.
AATGATACATTTCCCATATTAATTACTTACGTTTATTGTTTCTGTGTTACAATCTGTCCGTGCTGTAGACAACATTCTTTACTTACTTTTGCTGGTGAAATGTCCCTTCAGGACCGCACCTGCACCACAATGTTTCGCCAAGAAACTTAGTTTACGTCTGCTTTTCACCAGCTTCCCGAGCGTCCTACACTTTCTAGGTCTTGCTCCACTTGGTCTAACCATCTAGCTCGCTGCGCTCCCCTGCGTCTTGTTCCGGCCGGATTCGAAGCAAACACCATTTTTTGCGAGATTGTTGTCTGGCATTCCAGCTTCAGCGACTTTCTGGATACTGGGTTCGCCATAGAGTTACGCCAGCTCATTGTTCATTCTTCTCCCCCATACGCTGTTTTCACATACACTGCCAAAGATGGTCTTAAGAACGCTTTAAGTGCTTGCAAGTCCTCCTCGAGCATTGTCCCCGTTTTGTACCCGTAGAGGGGTCTTGTCCATGGTACACGTAGTACGCGGGTGAAGTTTACCAGACCTCAGAGACTTGTGGAGTCCATAGTTAGCATGAATTCCTTCTATTATGCGTCTCCGAATTTATCTGCAGCAGTTGTTATCCGACGTCAACAATGATCCGAGGTACACAAACTTATCTACCACCTCGAACTCATCTTCGTCGATAATCACACTTCTGCATGTGCGAGCTTTATCGCGCTAGGTTCCTCCTGCCTGCAAATACTTAGTGTTTGACGTATTCACCCTCAATTCAACCTTCTCTGCTCCACGTTTCAGCCTGGTGTACTGCTTAATAACCTTCTTACATGAGACTAGAAGAGACTTACTCTGACTCGACTAAGACTCTCGGAGTCACAGGGCCGGCATGCTACTGGATAATTCGGAGGAGCATGCGGAACACGGGGTGCAGAAACTTTGGAGCTCTTATTGTGATTAGGACTATTGAAAGAATGGAGGCTGAAGTGTGCAGTCAACCCGCAGAACAGAAGTCTAGGAATTTATTAAAGAATTTCTTTACGGAACTACAAGTTTTATTGGGCTATTGTGGGGTGTGTGGTGTGGTTTCTGCAGCTTTGGTACGTACCGGTGGGTTCTGTTGAAGGACGACGGCGAGCGTTCACGGATGGTGGTGATTTACGTTGCTGACGTTGGTATTAGTTGACCGCGATGGCAAATATATGGCTTGGGCACCGGATTGTCCTTCGACAGTGGCGGAATGGGGACTTCAATTGTCCCGATGGTCACAATGGCGGAGTTTGGGCTTGGGCTCGTGGGTTGCGATGGCGATTCGCAACCGGTGAAGCTACCGGTAGTAGCTTTTCTGGATCAACGGCGTCCTCATTCGTTGACTCGATCGATGGACCTCGGACGAGACCGTATTGGCCACACCGAGAAGGATAAGTCCTCTTTTGCAGTTAGGAGTGTAGTCCAAGAATATTGGTCGTCTTTGTCAATTAGACCAAGACAGCCCGAACTCGTAACGATCGTGAGGCTCTGTGGAACAACACAAAAAGGTCCTACAGGACAAATGGCGCGTTAGAACCACAGCTTAAATTGTTTTTAGCCACGAACTATTACCTGAAGAATCAGTGGGCTGTTTCAAGAAAGCACTGCATTTTTGGGTTCAAACACGTTTGGGTTTTTGCTCACACGTTATGATCGCCCGCACGCCGATTTACTAATGATCAGTACTTGACAATCTCGATCATAGAGAGCCCTCCGCTTGCCATTTCATTTTTTACCCGTTCCATATTTTGTCCATTTTCCTTCTTTATCACCACTCATCCTCATTCATATCCTTCACCCATTCAATTTTCTGACCACAGTTGACCACGACACCCTTTCAGTCTTGTTACAATCAAACATCATTGGAAATTTATTTGAAAATCTTCGACATCGACATTTTGCTAACCCTACTAACACAAATTTATACATTTTTGTTTTTACTTTCACAACATTTAATTAAAACATCCTACAGTTTCAAAAACATCATGCGCAATAAAAAATCTTTGGACATTGTATCCAAACGGTTACAAAAGCACAGTTGAACAGGAGACAGCGCCTTGCCGCTGTCATTTGCGTACTTCAAACGAGTCCGATAACGGTCCAGATATCTTCAAGCAGCACTGTAACCATCCATCGATGCCTTGATCAGTCTAGTCAGTTTCCCGGAAAACCGTTCTCGTCCATAATCTTCCATAGTGTCAATAGTATTTTATGCGGCCTTGAAATCAATCAATAGGTAGTGCGTAGGAATTTGATATTCACAACCCTTTTGCCACAAGGTAAAGATTTGGTCTGTTGTCAATCTCCCGTGCTCAAAACCGGCTTGATAACTTCCCTCAAATCTGCCTGGCTGCGGCGATAGACGGCGAGGCCACGTTGAGAATAGTGAACGCTCGGTAGTTCTCGCATTTAAACTTGTCACCTTTTTTGTATGTTGGGCAGATAAATCCCTCTTTCTACTCTCCCGGTAGCTGTTCTGTATGCCAGATCCTAACAACGAGTCGGTGCAGACAATTCGCCAACCTATCCGAACCCATTTTTATAAGTTCTGCTTCGATATTATCCTTCACCGGTGGCCCAGTGTTCTTAAGCTGTTCGATAACATCCTTAACTTCTCTTATCGTTGAAGTTGGCTCATCTCCCTCGTCCACCGTTCCGATGAAGTCATTTCTCCTGCTGTCTTGATGTTCCGCCTCTGCGCCATTCAGGTGTTCATCGTAGTGCTGTTTCCACCTTTCGATCACCTAACGTTCATCTGTCAAGATGCCTCGAGCCATATCCCGATACATTTCGGCTCACTGCACAAAGCCTTTGTGGGATGCGTTTAGTTTCTTGTAGAACTGTATCGTTTCTTGAGAACGATACATCTGCTCCAAGGCCCCCCAACCACACCCCACCCCCCCCCCACTGATATCCGACAACAGGCGTTTTCCCCATGTATAAGACAATGTTGGAGTTTAAGAAATATCGAGCGATTACAATCCATTTAGCCTACAAAGTGCAAGCCTACACTGATAAAAAAGCAATGATAATATCTATGTGTCCGACACATGCATTTTTGCAATGCGATCAACAAATGATAGCTATTTGTAACAACACATACTTCCTATTTGTACACATAACCACTATGTGTAGCCACACATACTTTTCATTTGTCACATAAACTTTATTTGTAGTTCTCCGAGGGTTCTATTTATGTGCGAACCCATCAGTATTATGTGGAATTTTCCATGGATTTTTGCCAATAAATATGTGTAGATTATTTGGAGTGTAGATCATCTTCCCTCGTCTATCACCAACAGTGCATGAAGTGGCAAGTTATGGCAAGGTTTCACCGACGAGCTTAGGAATGAAAAGCTCCCTCAACTCTACGGCGAACCAAGCATCCAGAAAATGGCGGAAGCAGGAAGGATACGTTGAGCAGGGCAATTTGCGAGAATTCTGGAAAACAACTCTGCAAAGATGGTGTTTGTCTGAAATCCGGCCGGTACCACAAGACATGGAGCGCAGCGAACAAGGTGGTGGATCAGGTTAATCAAGATCTGACGAGTGAGGGTCATCAGCGAGGTTGGAGAAAGGCAGCCACGAACCGAGTGCATTGGCGAAACGTTGTCTTAAATACTTTAGCAAAAAATATATTCAAAAAAACGAAAGGGTGAGTTATGTCAGTGACATAACTGCAAAGTTGACGTAGGACTGCTTGTTGATCTGAAGAAATTGATGTCATCGAATTGATAAATTTCTACTATATTTTATTCAGTCTAAAGAACCCTATACTATTGGTGTGTGCGGCTCCGGTTCTTCTTCCGCTATTGGTTCTCCACGAAAATTTATAGAAATTGCAGTTCGGCTCGAATTAACTGTTAATGATAGTTTGTTTGTTGAATGTCCAACGTGCTTACTAGTGTTAAATGGGTCCTGTGTTTACGGAGGGATCATGGTTCGCGATTAAAATTTTCTTATCAGTCTTCTTGAGCTGCAGGACGGCCTGAGTGTTTGGCAGCATGTAATATTACGGTAAAAATAGGCATTTACACCATCTTCAACTGTAGATTATACAGACTGAACAATGAACATACACCCAAAAGTTGAGAAGATGGCAAAAAAAAATGCAATTGTAGTTTTTGCTATCATATCTTGAGAAATCCACATGATTCGGAAAAGGCAATTTTGCCCATTTTGATCCACAAAGCGTTTTATGGTACAAATGAAGCTATGCACGGTTGTGCAAGCGACTCGCAGGCACAAATAGCTCGAAACAAATTTATCGCTGTAGTGTCCTTATTCAATCATCATCAACATATCAATATACAATATGGATGAGTCGATAGCACAAAATGGTGCCACGCTATTGGCCACTGTTGTAATGCCGCCGTCAAGTGTTCTATTTTTGTTCTCACTGATCATCGACAAAGCGTTTTATGAAATAAACAAAGCCATGCAAGTGTGTGATAGCGACAGGTTGCACACAGCTTGGTGTAAAATATATCCATTTGCTTCAATGCAGTACCCAGAATTCCTCGCCAAGCGAACCAAATGTAAGGTTTCTAATACAATACTCTTAGTTTGTCAAAGTGGCTGAATGGTCGCCATCATGGGCCGCCATGTTGACAGCCACGCCTGAAAACTAGGACTCGATTTTAACATTTTATTTTTGTGAGTCATCTGACTTTCGGGCTCCCATCTCTTATGGCTGGCCCACAATTGATACGTTGCGGATGCGTTGACGTAAATTTGACAGAAAACCTATGGAAAAACTGTCAAATTCACGCAAACGCATCCGCAACGTATCAATTGTGGGCCAGCCATTATTCAACCACTGCGCTCAACCTCACGCACGAATTTAATTTTTCAAAGCGAATTGCTGTGTTGCTTTTTTGCCCACAACCAATGTTGGATTTTTCCTCCAATTTACGATCCACAGCACGAAATGTAACAAAAGCATGCGAAATTGTATTACACTCTTACTTTTTTATGTTGGGTGTAGAGCGAATTGCGAACAACTTAGCCTAACACCCAGTGGACCAGTTTGGACATTTTCGTTTTGCAAAAAGTTCCAAAGGCTGGAGCGAGAATCGAAACCTCAATTTCATGGCAACCGCTTGAATGACGGGCGACGCCGCTAACCACTTGACCACGAAGATGATATGGGCAATTGAATTGGCCATTTTTAAGCAACGCCATGTTGAGCCGGTGCGTGGTTATGAAAATTTCGATGAGGTCAAAAAAAAATTCCATCAAACAACTCTTTAGTTGGCAACTTGATTTGATCGTCCTGAAAAGGACGGATTTTAGTAGTTTACGGAGGGAACAAGGTTCGCGATTGAAATTTTCTTCTCAGTCTTCTCGAGCTGCAGGACGTTTGGCAGGACACCACCCTGTGAAATGGTCAAACCGGAGGAAAGTTTATTCAGCTCGTCATCGTTGCGGATGGCCAGCAGCAGGTAACGTGAATAATTCGGGTCCTCTTATGGTCACACTCCTGCTGCTAGGTAGTAGAGTGTGCTACTGCTAAGAGTTGATATGGGCCTGTTCATAAACCACGTAGACTTATTTTTGATAATCTCAGACCCCCTCCTCCCCCCACGTAGACTTTTCTCCATACAATTTTTTGAAATTTTGTATGGAGCGTAGACTTTGGTCAGAAAAGTCTACGTGGTTTATGAATAGCTCCTATGTATTACTGATAGCTGCTCGCCATGCCGGGTCAGTTTTATAGAAAGGCAATGGGTACCATTACATGACAGGAAGATGGTATTAACGAAGGAAATGCGAATCAAACTATACAAAAGGGGACGGGCCTCAGTTGTTACGCGTGGAAATGAAATCATTAGTTTTCATTAGCGCGACAATTATTCGCATCTTCTCAACTCAGGCAACAGAAAAACGGCCCTTATAAGGGCCTAAAAACCCCTGAGATATGAACACACTTGCTTGAATAATTAGAGTTAGTGAATATTGGCCAGGAAAGTTAGAGCTCACATTTGATAACTACCAGCAACTTACCTAATCTATAATCTGCAACTAATCCATTATGTACCTATGTACAACTAGAAACTACAACGAAACTAACCTACCCCGTACACTGAATATGTTTACACATAATCGATCTGCTGTGCTGCAGTTCGGCTCGAATTTACTGTTAATATTTCGTTTGTTGAATGTCCAACTAGCCATCAGCTAGTGTTAACATGGCGAATAGAGATTTATATATGGATACTAATAAAAAATGTTGGCTATTTTCTCCGGGACGTTGCTTTTCAAGCAACCGATGCGTGGTGATGAAAATTGCAATGAGCTCAAGAGAAATTTCAATCAAACATATTCTTCATTAGTTGGCAAATTGATTTGGTCATCCTGAAAAGAACGGATTTTAGTTGTTAACAGAGGGAACATGGTTCGTGATTGAAATTTTCTTCTCGGTCTTCTTGTGCTGCAGGACGGCCTGAGTGTTTGGCAGCACGTAATACTACGATAAAAATGAACAATTACACAGTGAATTGTTTATTTTTATCGTAGTATTACGTCTTCATCTCCTCGTACACGAAGAGGTTCACTGTTGTAGAACCCCTAGTTCCGAAGTACACCTTGCAGTCTGCACCTTGCCATGCATTCTTGCGCTTTTCAGTACCTTCTGGTACAAGCATCATTGTTTTTGTTTTGATTCGCTATGCTATTTTGAAAGAATATTTGAGAGTGTATTGGTGTGCGTTACGGTCTTAGGGGCGCATCATGAAGCTTGGGAACGAGCTTGGGACCGGTGTGCTAGTACCTCCTGAGCCAAAAAAAAAAAATATTCGTTTTCATCATGACTATCCACTTGCGTTGGGATCGGCCTTACTGCTGCATGCAGGTTTGACATTTCTGTTTTATCCAAACTTTCCACAACATGACAGATTAACTTAGTTACGTGTAACCACTTGCAAATCGTAGATGTCGCCCCGCAACGCAAACATTGGGGTCGTCACTAGCAGATGCACCGATTTTTCTATTCAGAGTAGCATGTTTTTGTTGCATCATGAGTGGTTGCAAACAACAAGCAAGCATATCATATCAAAAGGGTCTATTTTTATATTCACGGCATAACTTCAGTTATAAGTTATTTAAATAGTGAAGTAAATATTTCACGCGGCTTTCCTCCGAGCAAAGGTACAACCACGTCGTTTCCTCAACCACGGTTATTCGTCTCAGAAGTTTTACACCACGTTGAATTTTGTGAACACTACTATAGTCGCGCGGTGTATTGTATAATTGAAGGTTATTGATTGGCCTTAGAAACCGTTTGAACAATGATTGATTTTGCTCTTTTTACTGAGGTGCTTCATGAAAAAGATTAACATTTACGTTGGGAGGAAGCGAATGTCAAATTCATAGATGACCGCAGACAGACATTCAAGCTCGAACAAAACAATTCAAATTTGTTGTGTAAAATTTCAAATCTAATAACGTTGGAATTATCTTGCACAGTAACGCTGTGGCGCCTAGTCAACTTATTGCTACATTAAGTCTGACAGTTTGACTGGCAACCCATTTTTCCCTTACCAATGAGAACAAACCTGTGGCCTCATCTGTTAGAGCATCCGTAGCGGGCGCAACTATCTGGGCGACTAAAATACTAGCGCATCGAGCTGTCATTTTAGTTTAGTCACTCAATCTCACACCAGTCGCTGCTATATTTTGTCACTGTGTTCTGTATCGGTCGCTGCTAAACTAGTGCTCCATCATCAGTTTGACAGATTCGTGTCATAAACATAGTCAATTGCGATGGCTCTCTCTTCGTGATTACTTTTGGAGAGACGTTTGGTTGGCATGAAAAGAACCATTGGTTACAGTGGTCTCTCTGGGAACCACTGGGGCTTGGTACAAAAATATAAATGTCCTTTCCTATAAGTTTCGCCAAATCACCCCAGAGGTTTCCGGATGGGCCATTGTGGTAAATTATTATTTTCATGCCTATCGAAGAACTCTCCAGGGGAAATCAAAAAGAAAGAGCTGTCGCCATTGACTATGTTTATGACACGAATCTGTCAAACTGATGATGGAGCACTAGTGGTTTGGGTGCAAAAACACAAATTTCCCCTTCTACAGGTTCCCCGGGGCATCAGAGGTTCCGAGAGAGGCTAATGGTTCTGTTCAGGCCTACCAAAATTCTCATAAAGAAAAAAACGTCGCACCACGTGGTTTGGCGCAAAACATCTCCTACAGGTTCCCCCGGGACACCACAGAGGAGCGGCCATTGCGGCTAACGGTTCTCTTTCATGCCAACCAAAAATCTATCCAGGAGAAATCCCCCCCAAAAAAAATTATTTAAAAAAACAAATAATAAAAAAAAAAAAAAAAATAATTTTTTCAACAAAAAAAACAACAACCAACCACCAAAAACAAAAAAAAAAAAAAAAACAAACCAATATTAATAATTAACAGCTGCCATAGCACCCTCCCCCCCGCCCCCCCCCGCTCATTCCGCCTGCTCTTCCCCATCCCCCCATTTTCTCTTTTTCCCCCCCACTTTATGTGGGGGGCGACAAATATAGTTTAGTTGCGCACCGGTACGAATGCTCTTAGGTTATTGCTATACTTGATATTTTGAGTGAAGCAATGCTTTTAAAGGCTGGTTTACAGTTCGGGAAAAGCGTCACGGGATTTGGGCGCCTGTGTGTTTTAAATGGAGCCCGGGATTTGAATTCCCGTGGCGGGAATTGAGTCTACACAAAAATTATAGTTTTCCTGAAGTGTAAACCCAACCACGGGATTTACTCCGGGGAATAAATTTTATCTCTACACACTACTTCTTCGGCGGGAACAAATCATTCCGAATTGTTTTCGGGCGGATTTTGCAAGTTTGAATTCTAACGAAAAAAAAAAATTTAATGTAAGAGGGAAAATATTTGTTTTTTCAATATTGATGTGCTCTGATGTTTATGACAGTTAGGGTTAATTTTATGAACAGCAAACCCAGGAAAAAATATTGGACGAAGATAATATAGAGCTCCTGTAAAAAGAAAAGAAACGCGTAGCCAAAACAACAAACAGAACAAGGATATTAACATTAAACTTGCACTTGGCGAAGAAATTTCTAAACATCCTTGCTTGTACCGATTAACAAGCGAGGAGTATTTCAACAAGATAGCTAAAGATGCTATTTGGAAATAAATTAGTTGTATTATTTCATCGTCCCTGAATAAATTTGTCAGTGTCCAAGAGTGCCGGGTGTACTGGGATGCTTCGAGGGAATCGACCAAAGTAAAAACATACATCGTTAGTGTAAGCTTATATAAAATATTTCTTCGCTTAAACTTAAATAAAATATTAAATTTCTAGAATATATTTTGATTTTCAATGCTTTCTGGAAGAAAAAACTTACAAAAAATGTTAACAATACGCAAAACCTGATACACAAAACTAGCTTGTCATTGAGTGTGGAGAAATGTGGAGAAACGTCAACTGGAAAATTTCCCGAGCCAAATCCCGTTCAAAATCCCGTGATGCTTTTCCCGAACTGTAAACCAGCCTTAAACAAGTAGATAAGATGAAGTCAAACGTCTGTCTGCGTATTTACGCAGGGGCCTGGCAACTCTATCTTATTTACTAACGATTGACAGTACGCAACATATCGCGGGTCTTATTTGAATAAGGCCCGTCTGATGTTTGTTACTACGGCTTGGAACGCCTGTATTGTTTACACACAATGAATCTTTTGGCGTTTGGAAGTTACAGATGTTGACTACAGGTAAATGACTGTCCGTCAGGTCCCTGTATTCATTACCTACCTCTGATGAACTGTCACTGTTTCTGATCGAGTAGCTGCTTGCTTTCGGATGTAAGATTCGTTTGCGGAGTTTTTACAAGTGCAGATTTCGAGTGAAGAGTGAAAGATTGAAACGGTTAGGCGGTTTTTCGGCAATGTTTGTAACAAGTGAATTTATTTTGAATTTTTTGATTTGATTTTGATTTGGCAATAATATAAAATTTGTAAAATATATTAAAAAGAATGAAACCTATGCTTAAGAAGAAATACACGAAGGAACTCGATTCTGCTGAAATCCGGAAAACCTACTCGCGAAAGTCGATTATTCTGATGCATGATAACGAGCATCGGAGGTATTGCGATGAATGGCACATCGCTTTGTGAATCCAGCGCAATATCTCCGACTTAAGGTATTTCATATAATTCTCGATAAAAATCGATTTTCGGAAGATTTTCCAGATTTTGGCAAGTACGAGTATATCTTGTTTATAAATACCTAGTTTAAAAAAGAATGAATGGTGAGCTCTGCAACACTTAATGAAAAACCGTTGACATGACTTAATATGTTTCATGGAATATCTATGAATGACGTTACATTTTACAAAAAAATAAAATCTGCTCTACACAAAGAACTTTACATTACTGGTTTGGCAAACAATCTTATAATCACTTTTGCCTCCCATACGTTATTTTGCGTTCAGGAGTATAGAAAAGGCTAACAAACAAAGATTAAAAAACAATGGATTTCATGTTTGAACGATCCCTTGAAACTATTGCGCAATTGATGATTGACCGCTCAGGAAACGTTAATCGGTAACCTCTTTCCCTTTGAAACACATTTTACATGACGCAATTCAAAATGTTGTACCGATTGTCAACACTAGTTTACAGCATTTATGAACTCGGTAAGCTGATCCTCATTTCTAATGTGCAGTTTTATGCAGAATATAAAAAAGCCGTAAAAAATTGAAGTAGAACTATTTTCGAGATATGGATAAAAGTTGATTTTTTAATAAATGAACAAAAACACATTTACTTAAAATAGAATATCTCCAACGGGTGTGATCCAATTTCAAAAATTTTGTCATTAACTCCCACCATTAAATTTAACACCGATCTTCTGATCATTGCAATATTCTAGGAGTAATAGTTTCGACGCTATTAATAAGTATATATATAATTTTTTGCGATATTTTTTTAAGAGATTTGTAAAAAAAAATGTGCTAAACATATGATGAATACCTAAATAACGTCAACAAAAAAATATATTGCATATGTAAAGCCACAGAAAAAACGAAGAAAATAAGGGCTCAATGGTGAAAATTGGTTGAAAAATGAGGAAGTTATGCTGGTTTTTCGAAAAAGTGCAGAAATGCGGGAAAAAACAAATTCGAAAGCAATACACCCATATCTCTCTCTCTCTCTCTCTCTCACACACACACACACACACACACACACACACACACACACACACACACACACACACACACACACACACACACACACATCGTGATGGCAAAGTTGAAGGGCCCGGCGACTCCCGTTGAAAAGTGTCCGGACAAGTTGAAGGCGATCGTGGAAGGTCTTTTTCCGCACCATGACTCAACGTTGTGGCCGTCTACGCCATATGAAGACGAAGAAGCTGAATCCAATGGCTCACGGATCTCCAACGAAGAGCTCGTAATAGTTACGAAGGGTCTGAAGGTGAAGAAAGCCCCTGGCCCAGATGAAATCCCCAATGTAGTGCTAAAAACCGCTATACAGGCGTTCCCTGTAATGTTCAGGATGGTGCTACAGAAATGTTTGGATGAAGGCTTTTTTCCAGACAGATGGAAGGTCCAGAAGGTGGTTTTGGCTGCCGAAACCGGGGAAGCCGCCAGGGGATTCAGCATCGTATAGACCCATATGTTTGTTGGATACCCTCGGAAAGCTACTGGAAAGGATCATCCTTAACTGGCTCACACGGTGCACGGAGAGCGAGAGTGGTCTATCGAGGAGGCAATTTGGATTCCGAAAGGGAGTCTCAACGGCGGATGCAATCCGGACAGTCATGTATAGTGCAGAGAAGGCATCCACACAGAAGAGGAAATCGATTTTGCGCCGTTGCATCGACGTGAAAAACTTTCAACGCTAGCTGGGAGGCTATCGCCGTAGCACTGCATAGGATGCGTGTTCGCAGCTACTTGTGCAGGATGCTGAAAAGTTACTTCAAGAACAGAGTCCTGGTGTACGAAACGGAATTGGGCCAAAAATCAATCACGATTACGGCGGGGGTGCCATTCTAGGTCCAACGCTGTGGAACGCGATGTACGACGGAGTACTAACGCTGCAGCTGCCCTGTGAAGTTGAAATCGTTGGATTCGTGAATAACTGGCGAGACGTTAGAGGAGGTCAAGATGTTGACGGTGGAGGCGCTGGATACCATTGAAGCGTGGATGACAGGAGCAAAACTGCAGCTGGCCCATCATAAGACGGAGGTAGTGCTAGTGAGCAACCGGAAAGCTGTTCAAACATCTCGGAGAACACGAAATCGCATCGAAGCGCGCGCTGAAGCACCTGGGGGTGATGGTTGACGACCGTTTAAATTTCAACGCACACGTCGATTACGCCTGCAAAAAGGCGTCAAAGGCTGTCAACGCGATAGCAAGGAACATGCCAAACGTCGGTGGGACGAGGAGCAGCAAGAGACGCCTTCTGGCAAGCGTTGCAACCTTAACTCTGAGGTAAGGAGTTCCGGCCTGGGCCGCAGCGCTCCAAACAAAGCGTAACCGGGAAAAACTGAACAGAGTATTCCGACTCATGGCCTTACGGGTCGCAAGCGCCTACCGAACGATTTCATCGGAGGCAGTATGCGTTATCGCTGCATTTGCATCACCCTGGTCGAGGACGTGGAATGCTATCAGAGGAGGAATACAAGGAACGTGAGGGGTATCGTCAGAACGGACTCGTTGGCTCAGTGGCAGCAAGAGTGGGACAATGCGAGACACGCACCTTCGCCTCTCTGTTCAGAGCGCGGAAACGTAGAAGAGACACCGGAGCACGTAAAAGGTATGTATGGCTTGCCACTGGTCCCATTCAAATTTGTTATTCACTCTCATTTCTGTCACTGTAAAGCCGCTATTTGTCCTTTGATAAGCCAGTTATTTGGAATGAACCTTTTTGCCATGCTACGGATAGTTATTTCTGCCTCACCGAAGTACAACAGCATGGCCGCCATAAGTCGGTGCAGTATGCTGATGCGCCATCCGAAGAAAAACCAACTCCACATTCGAATTCAAACCGGTACCCTATTTGCCCAAAACGAAGTCTTCATTTGAAGATACGGCCCAGCTGGTTAACGAGGACGCAGATCAAAGCGACACAGAATTTGAAACAAAACCATCATTATTTTCCCAAGTAGAACTCAATGATTTGGTACGTGATTTGGAATTGTCGAAACAGATTTCTAAACTGCTTGCATCACGCTTAAAAGAAAGAAATTTATTAGAGCCTGGTGTGACAATTTAGTACTACAGAAATCGTGATGAACAATTCGCTAAATACTTCTCCAAACAAAATAACGCTCGTTTTTGCCGAGTTGTAAATGGTTTGTTCGAAGAGTTTGGGGAGCATCACAATCCAAGTGAATGGCGTTTGTTGATCGACAGCAGTAAACTGAGTTTGAAGGCTGTTTTACTGCATCAAGGAAACAGGAAACCCTCGATACCGCTGGCCCATGCGGTTAACATGAAGGAATCGTATGAATTAATGGCGCTGCTGCTGAATTTGATAAATTATAAGCAACACTCTTGGAAGATTTGCTCCGATCTTAAGGTTGTTGCCATGTTGACTGGGTTACAACAGGGGTACACAAAATACATGTGCTTTCTCTGTAAATGGGACAGCCGAGCACGTAAGGAGCATTACGTTCAAAAAGACTGGCCAAAGAGGACAAGTTTGACTCTTGGGAAAGAAAACGTGAAATGTGTTCCTCTCGTGGATAAAGATCAAATCATTCTCCCACCGTTACATATAAAATTTGGACTCTTCAAGAATTTTGTAAAAGCGTTAGAAAAGAGTGGACCTGCATTTGAATATCTGAAATCAGAATTCCCAAACATATCGGATTTAAATATTAAGGAAGGTGTTTTCGTGGGTCCTCAAATAAAAAAATTGATTGAGGACAAACATTTCTTCGCAGTTCTGGCTCCTGCTGAGCAAGAAGCGTGGAAATAATTTCGACTGGTTGTTACAAATTTTCTTGGAAACACTAAAAGTGCGGTTCATGTTGAAGTTATTGAGAATTTGCTGGAAAATTATAAGAAAATAGGTACTATTAAATCTAAAAATAACTTATCAAGTAACCCATGTTTCATGTAAATAGTTTTTAACTCCTTGCACTTCATGACTATAAGTGTGAACATGTCATTGAAAATCCATTTCCTCCACTCACATTTGGATTTCTTCCCACCGAATCTTGGCGACGAAAGTGATGAGCACGGTGAACGATTCCACCAACAAATGAAGCAAATAGAACGACGATATCAAGGCTTTTGGGACGAATCAAATGCTGGGTGACCACTGTTGGTTTCTAGTTAGAGAAACCAAAACGACGCATAAACGACGAAGCTCAAGTTTGAATCATTTTTAAGTTTTAATAAACTTATTTTAAAGAAATTTGCCTATAGTGCTCAAGAATGACAAAAAAAACGGTGTGTGTGTGAGAGTAAGTGAGAGAGAGAGATGAGCGTATTTCTTTCGAATTTCTGTTTTTTCCCGCATTTCTGCACTTTTTCCAAAAACCAGCATAACTTCCTCATTTTTCAACTGATTTTCACCATTGAGCTGAGCCCTTATTTTTTTTGGTTTTTTTCTTTGGCTTTAAGCTACATATGCAAAACAATTTTTTTGTTGACGTTATTTTGGTATTGATCATATGTTTACCACATTTTTTTTTACAAATCTCCAAAAAAAATCGCAAAAAATTAAATATACTTATAAATAGCGTCGAAACTATTACTGCTAGAATATTGCAATGTTCAGAAGATCAGTGTTAAATTTAATTCTGCTTCATTTGATGACAATATTTGAAATTGGATCACACGCGTTGGAGAAATAAACTTTTATCCATATCTCGAAAACTGTTCTACTCTTATTTATTTTTGACGGCATTTTTGAATTCTGCATAAAATTTCACATTAGAAACATTTGTCGAATTATAAAGTTCATCACTTTTCATTTATTTTGTAAACTAGTGCAATTTATGTTTCCACTTGTCCGTGCTCATTGCAAGCATATTTTTTTTTAATTAGTTCGTTTATTTGTTAGGCTCAGGCGTGTGAAACACTTTACGGAGCCGATATTCAATATTGTTATTTAAAATGTATAATTTTTCAATTTTAGTAAAATGGGGTGCCAATTACTCGTGGCTAGCTCGAGGTTAATGGGTCACATTATCGTTTGGAAGGGGCTAGGCAGGTAACTTATTGAAGGTATTATTTGCTGCTCATATTTGTGACATCTACCAAATCCACGGTCCCTGTAGTCCGTTTCAGGAACTAAGCCGCAGATGGGTGACCACTGTTTGCTGGGCAGGTACAAGTAGCATGGAAACAAAAGGATAGTATAACTGGGACACAATGGCAGGGAATTTACTAGGCTGGAGGAGAGGGGGTGATGACATTACAGTCTTAGATCAGACAAACAAAGGAATTCGTAAATCGCTTGCATGTAGGGGAGATCACGTATTCCCAAAACATCTCTTACATCGCGGGAGGGTTGTCTACCACTAGGGTATCCAATAGTCGTGCTCTGGAGGCATCATTACCCGGGCAATGCCAAACTGCGTGATCGATGTCATCATAACCGGTTCCGCACCTATATACATTGCTATCGACGAGGTTAATTCTGTAGAGATGTGCGTCTAGCGAGTAGTGGTTGGACATAAGTCTTGACATCATACGAATGAAACCGCGACTTAAAGGGCGATACGGTCAAAATTTGGTCAATATCAACTTGACGTATTTCTTTCAATTTTGCATTTAAAAAACCTGAACACCCCTCATTTTGAAGGTGTGTGTGTGTAGAATGTTGCTCCTATTTTGATTTTGGAATTCACTCTTCAGTTGTCAAAATGCCGTCCAAGCAAGAAGAGCAGCGTATCAAAATTTTGCTCGCGCATCGCGAAAATCCGAGCTACTCGCACGCAAAGTTGGCAAAATCGCTAAAAGTTGCCAAATCAACCGTTACAAATGTAATTAAAGTGTTTGGGAAACGTTTGTCGACAGCCAGGAAGTCTGGATCGGGGGGAAATCGAAAACCGGAAGCCGCTGAGACGACAAAGAGAGTTGCCGGTAGTTTCAAGCGAAACCCTAACCTATCTCTCCGAGATGCCGCAAATAAGCTGGGTGTATCGTCTACAACCGTGCATCGAGGCAAAAAACGAGCCGGACTATCGACTTACAAGAAGGTAGTGACTCCAAATCGCGATGATAAACAAAATACGACGGCCAAAGCGCGATCCCGGAGGCTGTACACGACGATGCTGACGAAGTTTGACTGCGTGGTAATGGACGACGAAACCTACGTCAAAGCCGACTACAAGCAGCTTCCGGGACAGGAGTTTTATACGGCAAAAGGAAGGGGAAAGGTAGCAGATATTTTCAAGCACACGAAACTGTCAAAGTTCGCAAAGTTTGGCAAGCCATCTGTACCTGTGGCTTGAAAAGCAGCATTTTCATAGCTTCCGGGACTGTCAACCAAGAAATTTACGTGAAAGAGTGTTTGAATAAACGTCTGCTGCCTTTCCTGAAGAAACACGGTTGTTCCGTACTGTTTTGGCCGGATTTGGCATCTTGCCATTACGGTAAAAAGGCCATGGAGTGGTACGCCGCCAACAACGTGCAGGTGGTTCCCAAGGACAAGAACCCTCCCAACACGTCAGAGCTCCGCCCGATTGAGAAATACTGGGCTATTGTCAAGCGGAACCTAAAGAAGACCAAAAAAACTGCTAAGGACGAGCAGCAGTTCAAGGCAAACTGGCTTTCTGCGGCGAAGAAGGTGGACAAGGTGGCTGTACAAAATCTGATGGCAGGGGTCAAGCGTAAGGCCCGGCAATTCGGATTTGGAAAAGCGGAAGCCTAACTGAATATTTTTCCTGAATTTTATACTAATTGAACTTGAAAAAGAAATTTAATTTGATTTTTTAAATAAACGATTTCACCGATTTACACGCGTTTTCCCTTGACCAAATTTTGACCGTATCACCCTTTACATCCAGACCTTTGAACCACGATCTCGATGAAACATTTGAAATAATGGAATGTAACCACCGCCCAAGAGAATTACTTGTCCAATCGTTTTGCCAATTTTGAAGAGAACTCTGACGTAATAATGGGAAAAATTCATCATGTGAAATTCTTCTTACAAAAATCTCGCTTTCTTTTGCGCCCACCTTTGCTAGAGAGTCCGCCTTCTCATTGCCCGGAATTGAGCAATGTGAGGGGACCCATGCAAAGTTAATTCTAAATGATCTTTCGACCAACGCACACATCTGATCCCTTATTTTTGAAAGAAAGTAAGATGAGTGCCTCACTGTTTTCATCGACCGGAGGGCCTCAATAGAACTGAGACTATCCGAGCAGATGATTTAATGGTTTTTATTTATTTATTTCTATTCATCAACAGATTATGTACAAATCCCAATGATGTTACTTAAAGCTAAACTAGAACGGTACATTAATGGTCATGACATAAAACAAACTAAAAATTACACTATCGATGCGAATTAGACAGGTCTTTAAAAAAATGACTAAACTTACGACGAAGCATCTGGCGAGTCACGTTAAAATCAAACAAGGCGGAAACCCTATTAAAAAGTCTTTGTATACCGCCAATTGCGCCAAACATACTGTTATTGGTTCGTTGTGGAGGTAACCGCAGCATCGAACTATTCCTCAGGGCTCGGGGCTGCACGTTGATATTGATTTGCTCCAGAAGATCAGGGCAGTCGATGCGGTCTTGCAAGATGTCTGCGATGAACAAAGCCCTGGCTGTATCTCTACGGGCTAACAGGGACTCCAGGTTAATTAGACGGCAACGGCTTTCGTAGCTTGGCAATTGATAGGGATCCGTCCACGGTAGTTTACGTAGCACAAATCTCAAAAACCGTCGTTGAACAGCCTCTACTCTAACGAAACCGTTGTTGTTATGAGGAGCCCACACAACCGAGCAATACTCTAATATAGAACGACATAAGGAGCAGTACAACGATTTGAGGCAGTAGATGTCCGTGAAGTCTTTAGCAATCCAAAAGATGAACCCCAGAACGCAGGAGGCTTTGCCGACAGCGTACGAGATATGCTGCTTGAAGGTGAGTTGGGTGTCCAGAATTACTCCTAAGTCCTTGACTTGACTGACGCGCTCAATTTCGGTGCCCAACAAGACATACTTGAATAAAATAGTCTGTTTCTTGTGCGAAAACGAGATAACCGTGCATTTGGCCGGGTTGACATCCATACGATTCAAAGTGCACCAGTCGGCAAAAACATTTAGCTGACGTTGAAGAAAGCCAAATTTACGTCGTTGAAGTAGATCAAAAAAATCAACGGTCCCAAGTGACTACCCTGCGGTATACCAGACGTGGCTTTGAACATGTGAGACTGACAATCTCCTATGACTACAGCCAGATGACGGTCAGTGAGGTACGATTGAAACCATTGCAGCAGGCATCCGTTGATCCCAAGCCTGTCCAGTTTGGCATAGCTATTGCCAAATTGGTGGTTCAATTTATCGAAGGCTGCAGACAAGTCGGTGTAAATGACATCCGTTTGGACGCGTTTCGGAAGTTGAATGGTCTATGGGCATGTCGTAAATTATTCCCAATGCGAAATTGATTGCTGCCAGCTCAGCAACATATACGGAACAAGGTTCCTGAAGTTTCCGGAAGGCAGATGAGTATTCATTGTAAACACCGAAACCAGTGGATCCATCAATGCGCGACCCATCAGTGAAAATTCTTCTATTGCAATTGACATGTTGGTACTTTTTAATAAAAATATGGGGAATTAAAATAAGTCGAAGTTGATCTGGAACTCCTTGAATAGCCTGTTTCATGGAGAGATCATAGTCAATGGAGGAACTGTGATAAGGGAAGCGGACACTGGGAGAATTATAGCATGGAAGACTAATATCAGATGACATATAGTTAATATAGATTCGTAAGAATCTAGACTGGGTACTCAATTCGAGCATTTATTCGAAGTTTTCTATCACAAGGTTGTTACTGATTCCACACTTGATCAGTATTCTAGATGAGAGCTCCCAGAAGCGGTTCTGTAAGGGTTTTACTCCTGCCAGAACGTCCAGGCTCATATTGTGCATTGAATGCATACAGCCAAGGGCAATACGTAGACAACGAGATTGCAAACATAAAATGTAACACATTTTGCATAAACAATTTTTATCGCTCACAATATCGCATGTCATATCCGAATTCCGTCCATTTGACAGTACCATCGGCCCATATTTATGAGTTTCAGTGACAATGTACTAGAAGTTTTAAGTTGTTCCCGGGTTGACTAGAAGTGTCAAGTTGTTCCCGGGTTGGTTTTATCGTTTCAAAATGAAAGCTCAATGTCATCGTTAGGTTTTTAATGTTTCGGAATAGAGAATATAACCTGCTCATTGGTGAAGAGCTGCTGCTGAACCCGTGATTCATTCTTCCTGACACATGAAAAGTAGCGAGATAAATGAAGGATGAAGTCAAAATTTTCTACGCGAAGCGTGTGACGCTTTTAATTCTATTCCGAGGTACACAAATGATTTTTGCCTCGACAGCAGCAACATTAACATGTTCGAGTACCATAGACGAGAAGCAGAAATTGGCTGGTCCACACGAATTTCTTTTCGTGCATTGTACGAACAAGATGTAATATAAGTATTTTGCTGATAACATGCACTACAAATGTTGCTTATAATGTATGAGGCATGTGTTCAATATATGAAATCTTTGTTCACAAAACGAGCTTAAGCGAATTTAGGAAAAAATATTTTCAGTGTTTTCATTAAATTTTGCTTCGTGGAATGTGCATTGGTCGTAAGTCGTGATATTCCCGAACCCTTTACCCCCAGCGAAGCTTATGCAAATTAGTGCTAGACATCTACTCACCTCCGGGAATCCAAACTCGTCGGTCGCCTCCGATGTCGACAACCATTTCTTCGGAAGTGACAGTATAGAATCTTTCCATCCTGTGACGGTTACATCATTTTTTGTTTGGTTTTGATCGGGATGATACAGGGTGGCAGAAGATATGCATGATCATCATTGTTTGGTGATGAAACGTGGATGTACGAGTATGCGAGGATATGTAAAGAGACGAAAAAATGCAAACAGATCTCATGAGTATAACATGTATAGGAAATGGTAGCTAAAAGTAAAAATTATTTGGTTTTTGCTATTGATCGAATAAAGAATGTGGAACGACTTGATTCGCGAAAAGGATGTGTCAACGTCAAGTGCAGTTTCGTGTTCGATGTTCATCTCCGGTTTGATATTTGTGTTTTTAATGATGGGGTACTTCACATTTATTACGAGGCATCCCGCTGGGAATTTTTCCTTGTTGTTTAGTATGAAATTTGCGAATGGGGTTCTAAAGAGTCAGAGTTGTGTTACCAGCACATTGCTGTTTTCGGTTTCCTTTGTTTGAAATTAAAGCGAATTTAATGTGATTCGAAACCCTATGTTATCTTATCTGCAAAATAAACAGAAACCAAGGGGAATCCGGTTAGAGCAATCGTTCATAATGAAAAGCAAACTTTCGTTTTCTAACTTTGTGTTCCTGCCGTTTTTCTGTGTCGCTTCCTGAACTCATCAGTTATGATGAAGAGGTGCGCTGTTTTCGGAGTGGGTGCACTTGTAGGGTGAACATTTTCTGCGACTGACGTGACTTGAATTGCGCTTCCCTCCGACTCAGGTGACTGCTTGCTAAGCTGGAGACGGTCTCCCGGAGGGCTGCCAGGCGTGAGCGTTTCCCCTTTTCTAGGTGCAAACATCTCACTGCGGGCGGTATTTTAATATGTTGGTGGAGAATCTACAGCAACGCGTTTCATAAAAAACTGATAAAACTAGGGGAAATTTTCTTGAAAAAAAATGAATTTAACTTAGTCTTAATTCACTAAACGTAAGCAAACGAAACTTTTCTCGTTGAAACGGAACATTTACGCCTTCCGTTCTTCTGTTCACATTTTCAAATACAAATGTCTCAACCACACTAACGAGTTAAACTTTATCTCCATCGTCTGCCCCCCTCCAGCATTCCTTTCCACGCAATCGAACCCATTCTTACATTTTCTTCCAATTGTCCAATTTCCTTTTGAACCGAAAACAAGCAATCGTCATTCGATAGTGGAAGTGGCAGTTTCCGATTTGCAGTTTCCAAGAGACTGATTGGTTTTCACTTCACACACAGTCAAATGGGTGACCGAAAGGGTCTCCCGGTCCGGATCTCAAATGAAGCGTTTTATTTAAGTACGTATACCAAGTGAAAATGTTGAACCAAGGTCGTCGGCTGATGCACGCACGTGAACGAAGACGACAGGAGAGACGAGAAGCTTACGTTGGGCTTTGTTGTTTGGACAAAAGAAGAATCGCTTGTTGAAGTTGAACCGGAAAATAAATTCAACTATTCCGGCGATGAGCTGTGGAAATGGGGAATGGTGATGGAAAAACGAAACCGGAGCGCATGTGGAGGTGGAGGAGGAGATGGATACTGACGGTGAAGTGAAGAGAAAACATATCAGATAACAAGGATCTTGTCGGTGCTCTCGTTCTCGGCGTCATTTGATTGGGGAGTTATTGTTGAAATTGAAGCAAGTGCACGGGCAAGTTTCGTTTTAAAGTGGAACTACTGAGGAGCCCAAACGAAGTTTGGATTTTTTTTGGCTTTAATTTGTATTTTGTTCAGGGATTCAATTAAATAAATTTCAAGATAAGGTGTGGATATACATTAACAAAATAGTATGCTGTTTTAACTAAAATGTTTGACTTTATGTGAACTTTAGAGGGAAAATACAAAAAAATTAATCATCTTGATTTCGAAAAAAATTGCGGACTTTTCCCGGAATACGTTTCATCAACCGCCGCCATTATTCTCATCCATCGTTTTGGCAATCTTATTCCACTTGGTTCTTAATTCATTTATGCTTTTGACGACACTGCCATTCACCTTCAGCTTCCTCTTCATAATAGCCCAAAATCTCTCTATCGGTCTGAGCTGGGGACAGTTTGGTGGGTTGAGTTCTTTTGGTATAAACTGAATCCCGTTGGTTTCAGACCACTGGAGCACTGTTTTACCAGAGACAGACGTTTAAGCAAGAACAAAATTAATCGATAACTTTGTGTAAATTTTCAAATCTCTAGCAATCGCTATTGTTAGCAATCGCTTCTTCACTAACGCCACGTAGTTCACTTAGTCGAGGTTCCCACTGATGTGGCGAAGTTGCGGCATCTGCTACCATGTCAAAATATCACGCCGACGTTTGCCCCACAACACCCGATATTGAAACGATGTTTTGACGTGCAATTAGATGCCACAAAGCGGAAACAAAACTGACAGATTTGCTCTTTGCTAGTTGCTTATTGTCATTTGGCAATTCCTTTTAAATTGACGCTTGCGGAATTTTACACACGCTGAGATTCAAGCTTGAATGGCTGTGGTTTTACTGTAATGACAGCTTGCAAGATCTGGCCAGAACATGACAGGTTCATTGCGGGATCTGATGAATGGCAATATTTGCTTTTGGAGACACTCCGTTCTATACAGCTCTGAATTAAATGTCTTCTCAGTGATGAACACCTTGGTCTTCCTACCGCAGCTACAGATCCCTTGCCAAATCATGTATTTACGTGGAAATTTATCTCCATACACAAACTTGAATTTGGCAGAAACATCCCGAGCCGTAGCCAAGTAAAATTTTTGTCCGGGTAGCTGTTTGAAATCGGCCTTTACATCGGGTTTCATCATCCATGAGGAGACAGCCATTGAATTTTGTCAACTCCTGATCATACAGTTTTCTGGCACGGATTCTGGCCACATTGTTCTGATTTTGATCCCTATTTGGTTGTCTACAGGCAAGGTACGACTTGAAGCCTCCTCGGAGACGAATCCGTTGCACGGTACAGCGAACGGCGCGGAACTTTTTGGCCAAATCGCGGTTTGAGATGTTTGCCTTAATGTTCTTGATGACTTTGTTCCGCAGTTGACGGTTGACAGTACCCGCTCGACGCTTGCTTTGAGGCTTGCGATCTGTCGACAAAGTTTCTCTGTACTTTTTCTAAACACGCCACACGGTATTTCGGGGAAAACCCAACACTTTCGGTTGGGTTTTCCGAATGATTGCGCACAATTATTTTTCTTCTTTCTTCTTCCATTTTGTATTTCTCTGAAACACGTTCGAACTGCACCTCGAAAAAAAACTTCTGATGTTGTTATTGTTATAGGGAACACATAAGATGTCATAGTTTACAAATTCGACCACTAGGGTTGCTGTAAGAATAAAAAATGTTTGTTCCAGTACTAAATAGGGCACACCTTACTGAATTTTTTTCTTCAATGTTGTTGTCAAACTTGGTCAATATGTGCTATTTTGGCCAATGTCTTGCAATTTAACAATAATGATTCAGTAAAGCAAATAAATGTTTAAATCTCCCATTCTCCGGCTATTCCAAGAACAAAGCTCGGTCATTCCACCAAAGTGACCTACAACAAGTGCAAATTTGTAGTCGTCTTCCTCATATTTCAACCAAACTTTGAGGATTTGTTCATCATGCGCCTATTTGTAAAAACCTACTGGGTCGATGGGACCACTTCTCGTTTTGTGAGGTCAAAAACTGCTCTTTTTCTATTATATCCGTAATTACTTACCTTACCAATCAGGCTAAGGCCGGGGTGGCCTCTGCCTTGGGGTGGGAGGTTTTTCCTCCACGTTTCATCATTCATCTGTACTCCATCGTAGATTGTACGCAGCACATCTCATTCAAAGACTCTTAGGTCCTTCACGAGCATTGTCCATGTTTCGTTGCCGTAGAGAACTCCGGTCTAATTAATTTCTTGTAGATGGTCAACTTTGTAGCTCGGCGAAACTTGTTCAATCTTAGCGCCCTTTGGATTCCAAAGTAGGCACGGGGGGGCGACCCCGGCGTAGAGATTAACATCCATACCTCTCACGCCAAAGTCACGAGTTCGAATCTCACCCCCGGACAAGTTACGAACATACCCAAAAAGGTATTTGAGAGACTACGACGGGAGATGAACCAGCCCAAGGCTGAAAATCTCGATAATCAAGGAACCAAAAACCGAACCAAAGTAGGCACGATTGCCAGCCATTATGTGCCTTTGTATTTCTCTGCTGATGTCGCTATTTGCGGTCACTAATGAACCCAGATACACGAATTCGTCTACCGTCTCGATTTCAACACCGTTGATCTGAACTCGTGTTGGGAGGCTTACCTTGCTATCTCGCAAACCTCTTCTCCTTATGTATTTGGTTTTTAACGCTTAATGACAAGCCCAATCCTACTAATTTCAGCTTTAAGACAGATGTACGTTTCCGCCATCGGCTCAAAGTTACACACTACGATATCAACGTCGTCGGCGAAGCCAAACACTTTACCGAAATTTTGCACATGTAAACATTACACTCTAAACTAGTTTTACTCGAAATTTCATTAATTTTTACCCATGCAATAAAAAGTTGTACACACAAGAGAGTGTTGCATTTTCGAGTACAATCATTAAACACAGGATGATGTGGCAAATAGTAGGGGTTCAGAGAATCTTCCACAGTAAATATCTTCGAGTCGTTGCATCTAGGCATCACGGATTCAAATTCCCAAAACCGCTCCAAAATGGCTTCTAGATTTTGGGTGGTGTCTAAGTGGCAAACTGGAGCTGAGGGAGGAAGTGTTCCATACCATCGACCGATGACAGCCCAGCTGGTCAATGGTCCCCAAAATATTGAACGCGGGATCAGCTAATTCAACTATTGGAGGGATTTTCCACGTGGATACATTCTAGTTTGCTGGAAAACTCGTTGTTCTTCGAGTGGATGTTGGAGGCAACGGATTGAGTAACCGTCACGGTTGCTTCTCCAATACCGGGCGGTGATGGGAACATATACCCGGTCAGATTGCAGACATAAGCGACGTGCTAGTTTCCTAGAGATGAAGTTCGACTGCGAACCAGAAGCGATCAGAGCTCGAGAGGAGGGACTACAACGGTGGAGAAGAAAGCAACTGTTGGAGAATTTCCATGGGAAGGAACACTCACCTCAGCTGATGAGATGATCAATCCTTTAGCACTTATTTGCTGTATTGTAGATTTGATGGCTTGTTGGCCCACGGAGTTGGAAGTTACTTTGTGCAACAGCGTGTGATGGCGCTCATGACAGCCCACAAGTAACATTGCCAAAACCATTCAGCTTTTTTAAGTTTTATTAAACTTTTATGAAAGCCTTTACACGGGTAAAAATCCATGTGAAATTCCACATAATATTCATTTTTTTCGCACATAAACAGAAACCTCTGAGATACACATATAAAGTGTATGTGGCAAAAGAAAAGTATGTGTGGCCACACATAACTAGTGGTTATTTGTACACATACACATACAAAAATCTTGTAGTAAAAACTACCATTTTACCCGACTATGCCTATTTTTAAAACTACTGGGATATTTCAGATAAATTTACTACGTTTATGGTACAACCTTCAACATTTGTGGTATATTTGACAGGCCTCATATTGATATCAACCGCAACATAGTCAGCTAGAAAATTGTAGGTGTTTGCGCTTATTTTAACCCCCAAAATGGAGTTTCTACTGCGGTTTTTTTTATTGCGTGTAGGAAGTATGTGTGGTAACAAATAGATATCATTTGTTGATCAAATTGCCAAAATTCATGTGTGTGACACATAGATATTATCATTGCTTTTTTTTTATCAGTGTAGAAATCAATTTGGTTTTATTATGGCACCAGGAGGGGTGCCAATACCTTTCAAATTTTAGTCAGGTTTAAGAGAACCTACACAGCTTGTTCACAACGATCTTAAAACCTTGTTTTCTCAAATTCCTTTTACTCCTATCAAAGGTTTTATTTCGACTTTATGAACTCGTAAAATGCTGTTTTGAAATGCCGTTTTAGGACTCATTCATATTACTTATTATGGTCAGTTGAAAAAGTATT
Source organism: Aedes koreicus (assembly GCA_024533555.2). Lineage (NCBI taxonomy): Eukaryota > Metazoa > Arthropoda > Insecta > Diptera > Culicidae > Aedes > Aedes koreicus. The sequence goes on along the minus strand of JAHHFK020002259.1, from coordinate 459,895 downwards.
TTAAAACTATTTTGCCTTCAGTAAATGCATTAAACGGCAAATTGGCATCGAGGAAAGTCATGTTGTTTTGAAACGGCAAAAAACATGACCAACTAGTTTTGTAGTAGCCATTCCGAAGATAAATTGGCTTTTTGAAAAAACAGTGATTTATTCCAATCGCCATATTGAAGTATAAGGAATAGTTGAAATGTGGAAAAATAAATGCTCCAAACTTTAAATGTAATGCAAGCGAGCTGTAGATCGAATACCAATTTCAACATTCTTTCAGCTAACCTTATTGAATTTTATCAATTTTCAGGAAATTCCTGATTAGTTTATCGAATATATTTGTTTTAATTTCGTTTTTGTTGTTGTAAACTCGCATAATATCCGTGGCGCATTAATTTTCGGCTCTTATCAGGCCAATATTCCCCATTAAATTAAATGTGCATATCATTTGGAGCCTGATACGCTGTAAAATATTCAATTTGTTTTGGATATTTTGCTATCAAACAAAATTTCCAGCAACACTAGAAATTTTTGAATAGATATTATTATTCATTATAACGGGTGTCCACTAAAAAATGAGAATGATTTCAATACTTTTCCATCAGAACAAAAACGGCCGCATAGAAATGTCACTTTAGATGAATGAATCGTTGCACTCTCCAGAAAATTTTCATACACTCTTATTTCACTCTAACATGTTCAGTCGTGTTCAGCATGCCGTCGAAACAGGAAGAACTGCGCGCGCGCGTTGTACAATTCTTTCAAGCGAACGAAGATCGTGGAAAAAAATACACGGTGGACCATTTTTGTCGTGAAAAAGTTCCGGTATCCACCGTATACCGTATCCTGGCATGCATGAGAGTAACCCGGAAGAAAGGTTCCGGCCGTCCAGCGAAAATAATGAATGAGAAAACGCTCCGCTCGCTGCGCAGCATGTTCAACAACAAGGATTCGGTAAGTCAACGGGAAGCAGCCCGAAAGTTCCATTGTTCGAAGTCACTCATCTGCAAGACGCTAAAGAAAGAAGGAATAGTGTGTAGAAAGAAAACCAGATCCCCAGAGTACACAGATGAGCAGATTCAAACCGTGAAATCCCAATGCCGCTGGATGACTCGGAATTACGGCGGAAAATCTTTCGTTCTGGACGACGAAAGCTACTTTCCTCTTTCGAAGTCTCAGATACCGGGAAACGACCGATTCTACACTAAGGACAAATCTACTACTCCTCCAAAAGTAATGTATAAGTTCAAGCACAAATTTGAATCGAAGGTTATGTTATACATCGTAATATCCGATAAGGGTATTTCGAAGCCGTGGTTCAAACCAAGCGGTTTGGCCATCAACCAGGAGGTGTACCAAAGAGAGTGTTTGCAGAAAATACTCATCCCATTTCTTAAACAACATCACTCGGATGGCAAATACGTGTTTTGGCCGGACAAGGCATCATCGCACTACGCAAAAAAAACGCTAACGTTTTTGGAGAGCCAAAATATACCATATGTCCCAAAAGACCGGAATCCGACAAATTTGCCACAGTGCTTTGAGCTCCATGGTATACAAGGATAATTGGAAGGCCAAGAACACCAAGCAACTTACCAACAGGATCAAAAGCTGCATCCGAAAAATCGATGTGGCTGCCGTCCAACGGTCATGTTCCAGCATAACGACTAAGCTGCGCCGCACGGCGGACCACGGACCATATGACAATATTCACTAAACTTAGTTTGAAGATTTAAGTTGACCCTTTTAATAAAATAAATCAGTTTGAACAAAACTTCACTGGTATTTTTTTCCTGACCCATTCTTTTCGTTCTCATTATTTAGTGGACACCCGTTATTATATAATGAATCAGAAGAGCAGCGAATCGAACAGAGCAGAACAACAAAAACTAACCAGTGAAGTATGACAGATGTGGCCATTTGGCCGTATGCTGGTTTTCAAGGCAGGCAATAGGTTTTATGAAAGTTCTATGGTTTTATGAAGTGGCCGTAACATCTTTCACTAGAACATTTTCAAAATCTTTATGGTCTTATAAAGGTTTTATTAACTGGTTTTCACAACCGTCTATAGAGTGGGCCACTTTATAGCCACTTCGGGTTTAAAGAGGCATCGAGAAGGTGTTGGTAGACAAAACAATTTTGAATGTAATTTTATCTACAAAGCCTGGAGAAGGGCTATACGGCTGGAATAAAACTAAAATTGTAACTTGGGAGTGACGGCAAATAAACTTTAAATCGCAGTTTCGTGCGATTTGCGATGACCTGAAGCAGTTCTAACAAAGTCGCTTCTGGGAGATCAATTCTCGGCTGTAATTCCTTGCAAAGTTGAGCATTGGAACAGCAGATGCTTTTCCGAGCATACAATGAAGCTTAGAGAGCTTGGACGTGAGCTGGTAGTACCAGTATGGACTGCTGCCATCGTAATCGAGAGATTCTTACTGAATGACTGGGTACCAGCCACATGTGATCGATGTTGGATCTCTGATGCCACTGTTTGCAAAATTCGTACTCGCTGGTAGAGGAATTCGATACATGCTTCGTACCCTATGTTGTTCGTCGTAGCTGCATGCTCTTCCCATGCTCTCAGGGTCCCTGTATCCATTTTGTAGGAGTGGAACCAGATCATGAAGTACAACTGCTTCTTGAGGAAACGCTTAAAGACTGTATTCGATGAAATTTGGACACACAAAATAGGTCACCAAAAATTTTGCTTGAGCCCGATTCTTTTCAAACTTTCTGGAAATAAAGTACTACTAAATGGTTAAGTTTTGACATCATTGGTTTATTGAACCTCTTCTCCCAACCCAAATACCCGCACCTTTGCCTTGACCCCTTTCATCAAATTTTGGGCAATGATAGGACCTACTTGCTTACTTACTTTTAACCACACTTTCTTTAGTTCAAGTTCATTTTCTATCAGTTTTGGAGTTTTAACGAGCTTTGCCTTCATGATTGCTCAAAAATTTTCAATTGGGCGAAGTTCCGGAGTGTTTGGAGGGTTGACGTCTTTTGGTACAAAAACTACATTATTATCTTTGTACCAGTCTAAGACGGGCCGGGCATAGTGGCAAGATACCAAATCCGGCCAAAACAGTGTCGGGCCATTTCTTTTTTTTTTTTTTTTGTTGGGGCGTAGAACCATTGCGTCCAATGAGTTGAACTTTTGTGGTATACCCCTGTTTACTATTCTAATTCGCATCTTAAAGCTAGATCACCATTTGTCAAGTGACCAGCCCAAGACGCGTCTCCCAGTCAGGCAAAATTGAGTTTATAAAACCCACTACCTTTCCAGGATTTGCAGTCCAAATTTCTTTAGGTTGCATATAGCCACTGTACAGAAATTTAAGTCTGCTCTTGTACAAAGCATCACAACTGCAAAGCAGATGTTCCGAGGATTCACGTTCCATGTTACAGAAACGACAGATATCATTCTGAACCTGGCCAATGTTTTTCAAATGATATCTACTCGGGCAATGTCCGGTTATTAGGCCAGTATAGGTACAAAGAACTCTCTTATTGAGCTCCAGAAGCTTTTTACTGATTGTAACATTTGGAATTATAAACCTTTTCGCTTGAACACACTTTGTGGTGATCAACCAATTGGTCATCACCCTTTGCACTTCCCAAGATTTTAATTCCATTTTTATGGCACAGTATGATATACCGCAGAATGGTTCTGGGCCAATAAACTGTGCATTTGAACCTTGTTTAGCAAGCTCGTCTGCCCTTTCATTGCCTTCAATGCCACAGTGTCCCGGAACCCAGAATAAATTTACCGAGTTCTCTTGGCACACCTTTCGCAATGAAAGAATGCATTCCCAGACAAGTTTGGATGTGCATTTATAATTACTTAACGCTTTGAGTGCCGCTTGGCTGTCTGTAAAAATACAAATATTTGCATGTCTATATTTCCTCTTCAGACAAACGTTAACACATTTTATTATAGCAAAGATCTCCGCTTGGAAAACCGTTGGATAGTTTCCCATCGCCACTGAGATTTCTACCCCAGGGCCGAAGATTCCTGCTCCCGTTTTTGTTCCAATTTTTGAGCCATCTGTGAAGAATTTTATGGAGCCATGGCGAACAGTGGGACCTCCGACTTCCCAATCTATACGTGACGTTTCACATATGATGTAAGGGATGTCATGGTTTTCCACAGGTTTCATCCAGTCTCCATTCATATACATCACTGGCCCATTTTGAAAGCTTTGTGAAATGCTCAGGTGACCGACTAAGTCACCAGACAGGAAAGTTTTCAGCCGTTTAAGTCTAAACATACTCTTTTCCGCTTCTAGTTGCACGTATTCGTGCAAAGGCAGCAGATTTAGGATTGCATTCAACGCATTTGATGGAGTGCTGCGCATCGCTCCCGTTATAGCAATGGATACTAGCCGTTGAAGTTTTGTAAGCTTTTTCTGTTTAGTAGCCTCTTTTGTTTTTGGCCACCACACAAGAGAAGCATACGTTACTTTTGGACGTATTATGAATGTATAAATCCACATTATCATTTTTGGTCTTAGACCCCATTTTCTGCCAAATGCTTTTGAGCATATCCAGAAAGCACTAGTTGCCTTACCGATCACACACTCAAGATGAGCATTCCAGTTCAGTTTGGCATCCAGTATCACTCCTAAGTATTTAACCTGTTCACTAAGATGAATCTTTAATCCTCCTAGCTGAAACGCTTTTAGACTAAACTTCCTTTTCCTAGTGAAAGGTACAATTACTACTTTTGATGGATTTATGCTAAGGCCCTCCTTGTCCTCCTCCGTGTCGGGCCATCGTGAGATCTTAAGAAGGGCAGAAGTCGTTTTTGGAGGCATTCGTCCTTGTAGATTTGTCCGTTGACGGTCCCAGAGGTGATGAAGGACTGACTCATTTTGCGACATCCGCAGATCGCTTGCCAGACAAGGAATTTTTTGGCGAATTTCGACAGTTTCTTCTTCCGTACACTCTCCGGAACGGCCAACTTAGAGGTGGCGACGTAGTGTTCCTGTCCTAGCATTTGTTTGGTGTCGGCTTTAATGTAGGTCTCATCGTCCATCACAATGCAGAACGGTTTTGGGAGCCACTCCCTGTACATTTTTCTTGCACGAGTTTTGGCCACCAAGTTCTGTTTATCGTGCCGGTTCGGTGCCTTCTGGACCTTGTACACATGTAATCCAGAACGTTTCATTGTTTTCTGCACAAAACAAACTGAAACTTTCGCCTTTTTCGCAACATCCCTGATCGAAATGTTGGGATAACGCTTAAATTGGTTCAATACCATCCTGGCCTTCTCCGCATTTGATTTGCCACGTTTTTTGCCACTACCATTTTTCCGCTTGGTTGTCTTACGGTTCTTGAACGTTTTGATCACATGAGATACGGTTGAATGTGCGATTCCGAGTTGTTTTCCGATCCATCGATGAGAAGTGTTTGGGTTTTCGAAGTGAGTGCCCAAAATTTGTTGGTGCACTATTTCTTCATTCGAAGCCTGAAATCTGAAATCACTCGACCGATTGTCACGAAACTCATTACACAATTGACACAACACAATAAAATACATTCAGTTAAAATTTCAATAATTTTTACCCACACGCTAAAAAGCTACGAACAATTGCGTGTGTCCAAATTTCATCGAATACAGTCTTTATTGTCTTACTGCTTGCTCCCAGGTGGGCGAGTAATTGCCTGCCACGATGTCCACCGTCTCGTAAGGCACCCGTGCATCACTTTCTAATGACTGCAGCAAGAACTGCAGTTTTGTCACCAGCTGAATATCGTGAACATCATGCACCATAGACTTAAAGGTGTCACAAAATCCAAGGCTTTTCTAAATTATCGTCATCAAACTTTGGCAGATCAAGTTTGGGGAGCCGTAGATAATAGCTGGCTGGTTGCTGCTGTACAGTGTTATGAACGTTGATGGTGTAATTGAGGTCCAATAATCTTCTATTCATCAACCATCCCTTGGCAGCACAGTGCCGTGTTTCAAATTGCCACCGTTCTGGCAGGTTCTTAAACAACGGGGAATCTCTATTGTCAATATTCTCAATTTCCAAAGGCCTTTTCACACATTAGTGAAATGTTTGATCGACCAGCTCCAACCACACCGGAATTTGCGGGAAACTACGATCTTCTTCATAATTCTCTACAAAAGCCTCAACTGTTTCAAGCGTGGAAACTAGCGAACGTCGAATCGTGAGTTTGTCTTTCAACTTTTAGTCTTTTTCCATCTTCGTTGCCATTTCCCGACGATGTCGTTATCCGATCGACTACACAAACGCAATACGATTCGCACATGCGACGAAACATGGGTGCGACGGCACGTGAAATCTCCTTCCCGTATCGAATCGAAAATCCTTCCCGAAGCGTACCGAAATCGAACGAGTTTCTCCTTCCCGACACGGTTCGCGATCGCGGAAACGAGACGTGAATCCTTCCCGACGCGGACGTAGCGACCACCAAAGAAAATTTGGGCACCAGCTGCCTTCAGCAATCACTCACCAAGCACAAGTGTTCGTTCAATGTGTTCACAGTCCATGTAAAAGACGTAAGATTTCACCGTATTTATGCACTTTACTTTGGCGCTCACAAAACAACGTTATTTTGGCTGAGCACTTAGGCACAACACGTTACCCTCACTTTGAGTTCGATCACCTCACAAGAGTTCACTACCTATTTTCAGATAATAGGCAATCGGAATCTTTGCAAATTGCAAACAACAATCTAACAATCGAACAATCGATCTAATGCACAAAACCAGGTTGGCTTAACTTGCGTGCACAAAATGGTAGTTGTTTACCTAAGGAGTGTATCGAAAATAAGCTATCCACAAACTTTCTTTCAAATTTTGTTGAAAACCGATATCATATAAATAAATATAATAAATCATACAAAAAATTGATCCTTTATTGGACGAGGTTAAACTTGAACATAATGAAGACCGGATGAAATTTAAGTTATTCCTTCACGAATTTTCGAACTTTGGATCGAATGCTCTTAATCAAGTTCCGGACAAGTGTTGCATCGCATTTTTTGGACGCTTGAGCCCAAATTTTTTTGAACTCCTGCATGTTCCCAGCTGCCTTACCAGTCTTCTTGAAGACCCTCTTCACGATTGCCCAGTAACGTTCGATGGGTCGAAGCTGAGGGTAATTTGGTGGATTGATATTTTTCTCAAGGAAATCTATACCCTTTTCCGCAAGCCAATTGAGAGTGGTTTTGGCATAGTGAGCCGACGCTAAATCCGGCCAAAACAGTGGAGGTGTACTATGCTTCTTATATAAAGGCAACAATCTCTTCTGGAGACACTCAGATCGATAGATTTCCGCATTTATAGTTCCGGTAGTGTAAAAATTGGTTGACTTCAAACCACAGGAACATATTGCTTGCCATACCAGTACCTTTCGACCGAATTTCTCCACTTGAATCGACCTGTCCGCATCGCTCACATCCTCCCCAACGACGGCAGTTTAGTATTGTGGACCTGGAAGGGTATTTGAGTCCTCCTTTACATAGGTCTCATCGTCCATCAAAACGCATGCATCCGGACGCTGCAAAAGACGCGAATACAATTTCCGGGCCCTTGTTGCTGCTCGCTTCTTCTGTTCTGCACTTTGTTTCGAGATTTTCTGCTTCTTGTAGGTCTTCAGGTGGTTTCGCCTCTTAATACGCTGGATCATTCCGACACTCGTTCTTGCTTTTTTGGCCAAATCACGTATTGACATTGATTTGTTCTTCATGATTAGAGATACCACTTTCTGCTCCAGTTTCGGGTTGGAAGAACCGGGTTTTCTGCCTCTTCCTGGTAGCTCATCCAAGAATAGTGTTCCCCAAACTTATTAATGATAGTTTTAACACTCGCATGATGAATTCCAAACCGCTCCGCCAATTTTCGCATAGTAATACCCTTCTCACTTAGCCATGTGTCCAGAACCTTAATTTTCACTTCCTTTTCAATACGCGACATTTTGAAAACGCAGAATTTGAACCGCACAAACAAGTAAACAAAAGAAAGCTGACAGTCAAACGCACAGCATGCGGTGTTCAGAGCATAAAAAACCATCACAAATACATGCGTACAACGCAAATGTATGTGGATAGCTTATATTCGATACACTCCTTAAACAATATACTGTTTCACTTATGTCAATGCCATTAAACGTTCTTCCCATCCGGTTCGAAGGACCAATGTTTAGAAAGTTTTCTGAAACACCGAAACGAAGGATCTCTTAACGGCACTACTGGCCTCTGGACAGAAATCTTAACACTGGCAAGTTGGATCATTTCGGATCGAAAAGAGAAAGCGTGTAGGTGTACATTCACCATCCACACAATAAGGTTCAGTTTTGTAGTGTTCAAAATGGAAGTGCATCAGAAGAGCAACAGCGAGGAAGTTTTGTTCGTACACCTTGAAAATCCAAAGTAAAATCATAGTTAGCAATCACGGCTAGGATGGGATAACATGCAAGACACCACTCAAAAGCCGTTTGAAGATGTTTATTGCTTGAAGTCGCTCTACTTTGCGCTGGTACGTAGCATATTAGAACATGGTGTTCTTGTGTGGGCGCCATACCATGTTCATATTCAACGAATTGAAAAAAATCAACGCAACTTTCTTCGGTTTCCGCTCCGCCGGCTGCCTTGGAATGATCCTGTACGACTGCCCCCCTACGAACAGCAGTGTGCTGTGGTACGTAGTCAATCGATTTTTGCGATGTGTACGATGGGAGGTTCTCCCAACAACTGATGCAAATAGTGGTTCATTTGCCTCCTCCACGTTCCGTCTCACATCTGCACTCCACCGTAGATCGTACTCAACACCTTCCGTTCAAAGACACCAAGGGCGTGTTGATCCTCCACTAGCAATATCCATGTCTCGTGGTCGTCGAGAACTACCGGTTTAATTAATGTCTTGTAGATGGTCAACTTTGTAGTTCGGCGAACTTTGTTCGATCTTAGCGTCCTTCGGAGTCCAAAGTAGGCACGATTGCCAGCTATAATGCGTCTTTGTATTTCTCTGCCGGTATCGTTTTCGGCGGTCACCAATAAGCCCAGATACACGAATTCGTCTACTATCTCGATTTCATCCGTCGATCTAAATTCGTGGTAGGAGGCTAACATTGTCTTCTCGTGAGCCTCTTCCCTTCATGTATTTGGTTTTCAACGAATTAATCACAAGCCCAATACCACCAGCTTTAGCCTTAAGTCTGATGTACGTTTCCGCCATCGTCTCAAAGCTACGTGCTACGATATCAACGTCATTGGCGAAGCCAAATAGTTGGACAGACTTCCTGAACGTGTCACTCGTGTCTATCCCAGCTCTTCGAAGTGTGGGCTTGCAACATTTCTGCAGCTCTTTCCGAATCGCAAAAATCTGGTCCGTGGTAGCGCGGGACCCCATGATTCCCACTTGGTATTTCCTCACGAACTTCTTTGCAATTGGTGACAGGCGGCGGCATAAAATTTGCGAGAGCAACTTGTAGGCAGCGCACAGTAGCGTGATCGCACGATAATTGCAGCAATCCAGCTTGTCGCCCATTTTATAGATGGGACACACTATTCCTTCGATTCAATCCTCCGGTAAACATTCCTCCTCCCAAATCCCATGGTAATTACCCAGTACAGCGCTCTGGCCAGTGCCTCACCACCGTATTTTAATAGCTCGCTCGGGAGTTGGGCAACACCCGCAGGCTTGTTGTTTTTCAACCGACCAAATTCCTCCTCAACTTCCTTGAGGGTTGAGGTCGGGGTCCTGTTATCTTCTGCGCGTGTTCCTTGATTTATTATAGTGCCACCTTCGTTCGCTGTAACATTGCTGTTCAGGTGCTCGTCGAAGAACTGCTTCCACCTTTCAATCATCCCAAACTCTCCTGTGAAAAGGTTACCATCCAGATCTCTGCACATATTGGCTTGTGGTACGTAGCCTTTGCGCGAACTGTTCAACTTATCGTAGAGTTTGCGTGTGTCGTTAGCACGGTACAGTGCTTCCATTTCTTCGCGGACATCGACCTGGCGGAATAGAACTCAAATTGGGTATTATTTTTTATCCGTGTACATGTTTGCATAGAAGAAGACAAAAGGTGACAGGATTGAGTGCTTGCGCATGGGACAAATCAAGGTTAAGTGCTGAAGTGTGCAGTTCGAAATGCCATTAGAGCTTACGGAATTTCAACGGGGCCGTATAGTCGGTGCTCGAGAAGCCGGTGCTTCGATCGCTGAAACATGCAAACTGGTTGGTGTTGCCAGGGCCACAGTTTGCCGGATAATGTCGGAATATAAAAAACATGGAAAAACATCGCCTGATAAAAGTAGCTGTGGACGGAAGCAGAAGATGGATGACCGTCAGCAACGTTCGTTGAAGCGCATAGTCAAAGCAGACAGACGCATTAGTGCTGTTAAAGCAACTGCTGCTTTGAACAATGCGCTTCAAGAACCAGTTTCTACATCAACTGTCCGAAGGGAGCTACACGACATGAATCTTTACGCTCGTGCGGCCATTTCTAAACCGCTAATAAAACCGCAAAACGCGGTAAACAGGAAGCGCTGGTGCAAGGATCATAAGAAATGAACGCCAGATCAATGGAACCAAGTTGTGTGGTCGGACGAATCATCTTTTACCTTGTTTCCAACTACAGGTCGAGTGTACGTATGGCGTACTCCTGGAGAAGCCTACAACCCTGGCTGCCTTCTGCCAACCGTTAAACATGGCGGGGGGTCAGTTATGGTATGGGGTGCAATATCGTGGCATTCTCTTGGGCCTTTAGTTGCTATGAAGGGAAAAATAAAGGCCAAAGATTATCAAGAAATATTGGATGACCAGGTATTTTTTAGAAAACCTTCACAATATACTTAAAATAACACAATTGCCCAACAGGTGCTCCCAATGATGAAGACAATCTTTTCTGATGGCAGAGGAATCTTCCAAGATGACAACGCTCCAATCCACACTGCTCACATCATAAAGGCGTGGTACGAAGCGAAGGACACAAAAGATTTTCACCACCTTTAACCACCACAGCCCCCCCACCAAACCAAAAACCAGCCACTTATTCTGCTTTACAAGAAAACCCCGGGAGAAGGGTTTTTCCCCCCCCCCTCCTCCCAAAAAACGAAAAAGGTTGTTTTGATGAGAGGTATTAAAAAAACCAACCAAACCAACCCAAAAAAGTATGTATTCCTCCCCCTCGGCGTCTCCTCCCCGTTTTGAATGCGAAGGGTCGCCCCACCCCATATAAAACGCGATTTTCCTTTGAAACGATCTATCTAATCAAAATAACTGAATTATTGTTAGCATATCCGAACTTTTATATATTTTCGAAACTATGTTTGAATAATTTGCCATTGAATCCTGATGCCCACAATAGAAACCTCAGATTCGCCACCAGTGGTATTGGTTTGTAAAATCATGAAGTTTGATGTGTTGCTAGCCAGGTTGGACATCGTTCTAAATCCAGCCACTTCCCTGGGGGAACCCGGATCCCGGAGCGTCACCAGGTCTGACCAATGTGACCGAAAACTCTCAGGTTGAGCACCAGTAATCTTGATTTGTAAAATCATGAAGTTTGATGTGTCGCAATCCATAGTTTGGAATCGTTCTATATCTCGCCAATTCCCCGGGGGAACCCGGAATCCGCAACGTCACCAGGTGTGGCCAATGTGACCGAATACTCTCAGGTTGACCACCAGCGGTATTGTTTTGTAAAATCATGAAGTTTGATGTGTCGCAAGCCAGGGTTTGACATCATTCGAAATCTGGCTACTTCCCTGGGGGAACCGTGAATCCGGAACGTCACCAGGTGTGGCCAATGTGAAAGAATACTCTAAGGTTGACCACCAGCGGTATTGTTTTGTAAAATCATGAAGTTTGATGTGTCGCAAGCCAGGGTTTGACATCATTCGAAATCTGGCCACTTCCCTGGGGGAACCCGGAATCCGGAACGTCACCAGGTGTGGCCAATGTGAAAGAATACTCTCAGGTTGACTACCAGTGGTATTGGTTTGTAAAATCATGAAGTTTGATGTGTCGCAAGCCAGGTTTGATACAGTTCTAACTCTGGCCATTACACTGGTAGGGTACTTCCTTCACGATTCCCGATAATGAATCCGGAACTACGGAAAATAACGAAATGTCCGCTACTCTTCCAAAAACTAGGATAAATTTGTGATCGTATGGAAAAAGTTGCATCTAATTTGGTTAAGGGTACGCAGAGTTACAGATAAATTAAAAAGGAGTTTTTCAACATAAGAAGTGTCAGGCAATTGGGTAAAAAACTACATTTTACGGAAATAGCCATATCTCGGTTGTTTATGGGCCGATTCACGATCTTTAACCACTGACAGACTTGTTATGAGTTCTAGTTTCTGAGAAAAATATAATATTTCCGATTTTCAAGTAACATAAAAAATAACGAGCTGCAGAAAATTAGCACATTTGACATAACCTCAAAGTATCCGTGCTATCTCCGGTGCCCGGAAGTCAAATCAAATTTTGATTAAACATGCTGAAACTAGAATAAATTCTCCGTCGAACGCTTCTAGTTTCATCAAAAACGGTTTATTATTCACCGAACTGTATCACTTTGAATCTGGACAAAATTTTGCTAGTCTTCTCCTTTTTGATCATCCCCTGTATGAGTTTGTATGCTTCCCTTAATCCCGCTGTTTTGATAAACCCATTCCAAACTGGTTTGCCTCCCCCCTCCCCTCTAGCTTCTTTAAACCAATATTTGACAAAGTGGCTTACTCTATAGACGGTTGTGAAAACAAGTTAATAAAACCATTATAAGACCATAAAGATTTTGAAAATATTCTAGTGATAGATGCTATGATCACTTGAGAACCTTCATAAAACCTTTTGGCTGCCATGAAAACCCGCATGCGGCCAAATGGCCATAGTTGTCAAACTTCACTGTGATATCGTGGGTGGTCTTAGTTGTTCTGTTTTGTTCGATTCTCTGCTCTTCTGATTCATTTAGCAGTAAATAATATCGTAGAAAAAAGATCTAGTGCTGCGGGAAATTTTGTTTGATAGCAAAATATCCAAAACAAATTGAGTTTTTTACAGCGTATCATGCTCCAAATCATATGCGCATTTTATTTTATGGTGAATATTGGCACGATAAGAGCCGAAAATTAATGCGCCTCGGAAATTATGCGAGTTCACAACAACAAACACAAAATTAAAACAAATATATTCGAAAAATTAATCATGAATTTCTTGAAAACTGATGGAGTTCAATAAGGTTATCTAAAAAAAAATGCAGAAATTGGTCTCCGATCTACAGTTCATTTGCATCACATTTAGAATTTGGTGCATTTATTTTTCCTTATTTCAATTATTTCGTATATTTCAATATGGCGATTGGAAAAAAACTCACAATTCTGGCATAAAGCCAAATTATCTTCGCAATGACTACTTTAAAACTATTTGGTTGTTTGGTGGCTTCCCTTAATGCCAATTTGCCGTTTAATGCATTTACTGGATGTAGAATGGTTTTAAAAGGGTTTTTCAACTCACCATAATAAGATAATACGAATGAGTCCTAAAAAGGCATTTCAAAACAGCATATTATGAGTTCATAAAGTCAAAATAAAACCTTTGATAGAAGTAAAAGGAATTTGAAAAAACGAGGTTTTAAGATCGTTTTAAACAAGCTGTGTAGGTTTCCATAAACCTGACTAAAATATGAAACCTATTGGCAGCTCTTGGCATCACCAAATTGGTTTTGGCAATGTTACTTGGTCAGTGTCGTACTAATGTTCGATCTAACATTAGTACGACACTAAAGAGGTCTGCACATTGTACCGGAAGTTGCCATCTTGGTTTCCAAAATGGCGTCAGACATCGATTTCCGGTCTCTAAACGTCGTCTTCGTTCCGAGAATATCCATATTGTAGACTATTTGACAATTTTTCGAAAACCGGAAGTCGCCATCTTGGATTCCAAAATGGCGTCGCACATCGATTTCCAACCTTTACACGTCGTCCCTTCCGATAAACCCATATTGTCGAATGTTTGACAATTTGTCATAAACAGGAAGTCGCCATCTTAGATTCCCAAATGGCGTTGGACATCGATTTCCGGCCGCTACACGTTGTCCCCGTTCCAAAAATACCCATATTGTAGGATATTTGATAATTTTTCACAAACCGGAAGTCGCCATCTTGGATTCCAAAATGGCGTCGCACATCGATTTCCGAACCTTTACACGTCGTCCCTTCCGAAATACCCATATTGTAGAATGTTTGACAATTTTTCATAAACAGGAAGTCGCCATCTTAGATTCCCAAATGGTGTTGGACATCGATTTCCGGCCGCTACACGTAATCCCCGTTCGAAAAATACCCATATTGTAGGAACTTCGGCGGCTTTTCACAAACCGGAAGTCGCTATCTTGCTTTTCACAATGGTGTCGGCCGTTGCAAAAAAGTTGAACAGTCCCCCCCCAGCACACCATTGAAGACGTAGGTTAACTGAACACCGAGGAAACTAATCTTCTTCATGACACCCCAACAAACAATCAGTCATTAAGTAAACATCATTATGACGATTTAATTCAGCATCGTATTGAATAATCTCTGAACTATTTTCAATCAAAGCTTTTGTTCAGGCATTATTCACACAAATTTGGAGAAGTTATTAAGCTGTCGTCAAGTGCATTTGGATAATGGCGATGGCATATGCTTAAGAAGCAAGTTTGCAGCAATGTAGCTCAACTGATAATTGAATAACTGCTGTTTAAGTTCTGCACAGAGCTGGAGGGTTTTTCCGAGAGTCGAAGTGACCTCTGTTCAGCTGAGCCATTTTTTTTAAGAATAATATATTCTTTCCTTGTTAATTAATAGTCATGATGAAATTGTTCTTCAACATCATTAAGCATATTAAAAATGCTGTGGTGTCTTTTATAGAACTTTTGTTCAACTTTTTAAAATTTTCATAAAACATTCTTTGGGTTTTTGTATGATTTTCCATGCGATACCGATTTATTTATTTCGATTACATATTGTGCATATTTAATTTGATATTATTATGCATGTAGATTAACAGAAACATTATGTATCATTTGTTTATAAACATTTAATAGCGAGATTTGAACCATCAACCTTCGTATCCTCAACTTCGTGACATACCAACTTCGCTGTCCTAGCATTGAATGTAGTATAAATAAATCGTCTATATTAGCTCAATGTTGTACATTGAATAGTAGCAGAAATTATGCTTTAATTGAGCTACATTGATATTCTCTTTATAGCGTTGTCTCTAAATAAGCAACATCAGTTCTCAATAAAACCTTCTAAGTGTTGTTATTAAACGTCTGAATAAGCAAGCTGAACACAAGCATTGATATTGGATGTTCGGTTGTACTACGTGCATTATTGACAAGGGCCTGTTGAACAAGACAGGATTAAAAGATATGAAAATGTTTTATGTTGTGATTTGGTAACACTGCGCTGTTTTCTATTCGGATGGTTAATGTAAAGAAGTGAATTTTGATTGTTGTGGCGCAACCATGAATCACAATATCGTTATTGAAATATTGATCAACAAAAATTCTAAACACTTCGGAGGCTTTTATACAGCATTTAAACGACTTTTATTTTAATATAAGTATATTTTGCTGAATATTGGTTTAAACTACAGCTATTATTCAACTAAATATAAGGTTGAATTGGAAAATCTAGTTAAAAGGCGGTGCATTAGAGGCATAAACTATATTTCAACCAATTGCTAAGTGGTCGAATAAAAGTCAATTCAGACACCTGTATAAAGCTTTTGCATTATTTTTCTTCAGCTCATAATTGGATAAGTTGAACAGTGATATATAGTACAGCTATTATTCAATTCAATATCAAGTTTTTTTAAAACTAGGCTATATAAACGATGGTTAAACAGATTTATAAACTGTTATTCAACTTTTTGTTGGACTGTGTAAATTTAGTTATATATAAATACTAAAATAGCTTTTACTAAGCATTTTATTCAAACAAAATGAAACACTTGAATTAATGTTAATATTTCAATAGAAAACATGGTTGTTCAGCTTATATTTCAGCCAGATTTTTTATTCAGCTACGAAAGTCGTAATTCAGCTTTAATAAAGCATGTATGCTTATTTACTGCTTTCGTTTGTTTGTTGGGGCTTCTTTTTTTTTTCCTTTCCTCATCTCAAACCCTCAAACCCAACTAAAAAAACCTAAAAAAAAACCAAAAAAACAGTTTTTTACACCCCCCCCCCCCTTTTTCTCCCCCCCCCCCCACCCCCCCCTCCTCCTTTCCCACCCATCTTTTTCTTTTTCTTCCAAATTTTCACTCTTATTTTTTCTTTCCCACATTATCCCAACCTACCACAGGTCAAGTTCAATTAATCTTTTGGCGATTAATTATTCCACTATGATAAATGAACATAAATTTGAGTTTAATTAGTAGGTTCCCCTAGCAAAATTCGATGGCCTTTGTTCGTTCTTTGTGCCGCTCCACTCACCGGTAGCTCATCTAATTTAAATTTATGCGTTTCCCTAATCAGAAAGGATATCGCGGGTCGTTGCTACCCCTCCGGTAAAACGTAGGGTTAAGGTGCGTCACCATCATAATGGAATAACATAACGGTGGTACAATTCTGGGTTTGTTGTTATGATGCAAGGAACGTTCGTCTCGTATCTGAAATTGCCGCCACGTGTCTTCCTTCTGCAAGTTTTCCTTTGTATTCTACTCTCGACTTTGCAGATCGAATCGATTTTCGTACAACTACCACACTCGTACTCATCGTTAGGAGAGTCAGAAAGGACAATGGGACACGCGACCGCCCATCCGCCACACTTGCACTGATGATCGTTTCAAATGTAAATAAGTTAATGAGCATTGCCCTCTCTTTGGTCGCTATCTGGTCCGGATGCTTGTAACTGATTAGTTCCGCTGGTTTGTTGTTGCTGGCGATCTGGACACGTTCGTTCGGAATGCGTAGCTGATGCGATTGGGTTGAAGTCAAGAGGATTTAATAGCTTTATTACCGTTTCTCCGGATTGCTCAGTTTTGATTTGGATCTTTGGAAAAATAAAAAACGGTCAACTGGGCGTTCTGATTTTTCAGACTTTCCCTTCTAAATTCCTCGTCATATATCTCGGGCTTATCTACAAACAAGCCGCATCGTTGAAGCACTAATCCACGCTGATTGTAAAGACAAACTTTTAAATCGATTTTAAATTCCTGCCCTGATGTGAATCGTGGGTGCAACGTTAGAAACAAAAGACAGTAACCACGGTACTACTTGTGTAGCAGGACAAACAGAGCTAGGGGGAGAAAGTGTGGTAAGCTCCTGGGCTTAAGTGGGCTTAGGTGATGGTTTGGTATTTCATGGTAGGTGGAAGACTTTGTTGCACGTTGAGTTTGTGCGGTTATGTTTCCACTGGCTTTTTTTTTTATCGTTGCGGGGAATTATGTTCTCGTTAGGAAGGATGTATTGCAAAAATGTGGGCTGTCCAAGCAGATATAAAGTCGTAGCCTTTATTTCTCGCTTTAATCTTAATGAATTTATAAATTGATGTTCTTCCATGGTTTGGTATTTTAAACCAATTGTTGTAAATATAACTGTATTTAAAAAACAAAAAATGGTGCTGACAAATCTCAATTATTCATTAAACTTTTGAAATACCTTTCAAATCAATTATCGATAGGCTGTGGAGAGACTCTATTCAACTGCATATTTATCAATGAGGTTCAACCATGCTAATGAATCAGGCTTGGATCGCTAGTTTGGGTCCTTTTGATACTTTTTGGATTGCCGTAGTAAAGTCCAATTGAAATATTCGGCAACCCATCTTAATCATGAGAAGATGGAGCACTATATCGGCAGCGGACCAATCTAAACTTAAGTGTGTATTCGATAAAAATTGCACGCTCATATTCTCAAGCAGCACACTTGTTGTAACTCTGTCGATTTAACCTCAATGTGACTCAATAAGGTCACAATCAAGTCACTGTAACCACTTATGACTGTTTGGTGTCGCTAGGGTTTACTCACCAAAATTAAACCCTTTTCTTGAAATTTTCAGGGAATGAAATTTGTTTTATTCAATTTCATCTCCCATCCCGAATGCTGGCACCTATCTTATCACTCCACGCATACAATTTTTTACAACAGATTTTCCCAGTGTTTTTGTTGTTTTTACCCAAAATTTCTTCAACTCCAGCTCTATTTTAATAGTTTTGGGATGTTTGCGAAGTTGCGGCTCAATAATTGCCCAAAATTCTTCAATTGAGCGAACTTGATGGGTTCATATCTTTTCGCACAAAATTGATTCCATTGGCTCGGTACCACACCAACACGTTTCGAGCGTAGTGGCACGATGCTAGATCAGGTTACAAACAGAGTTGATCCTTTGTGCTTCTTTATGAATGGCAAGAGACGCTTCTTAAGACACTCTTCCGTGTAAATCGCATAGGTGATTGTTCCGGAAGTGATGAAGCGCTCCCTTTCACCATATCCGCAAATTGCCTGCCAGATCAGGAACTTCTTTGCAAATTTCAATAATTTCTTCTTTTGAAAATCCCCCGGGACATCAAACATAGACTTGAAAACGAAATATTCTTGCCCAGGAAGTTGACGAAAGTCAGCCTTGACGTAAGTTTTGTAATTCATCTCGATGCATCACGTTTTGATGAGCAACTTTGTGTAAAGTTTCCGGGTGCTGGTTTTCGCAGTGATGTTTTGCTTTTCTTTCCAGTTTTGGAATTTTTGCACCTTGTAAACATGTAACTCAGCACGCTTCATGGTTTTCTGCACAAAACTGGCTGACACGGTTAAAGAAAATCTCAACTGTGATTCGGTAGACCTTGTTGACTGTGGTAGTATTGAGCAAATCGCTGTGCGTATCAAACTAGACAAGACGACGATCTTTGTGTGTGGAATCTATCTTCGACCGAACTCGTCTGCGGAATTGTACTCAGCGCATTCCATAGCTGTCCAACAAATGTGTGAAAGTGCTTCGGATTCTGATAATATTGTCATCGTTGGAGATTACAACCTACCTCAGTTGGTATGGTCGTACGATGAGGAGATCAACAGCTTGCTGCCGTCCAACGGCATTTGTTAACGAACCAAACGATGTTGAACTTATCGAACCTTCGTCATCCCTCCTCCGAATCGACAACCATTACAAGCCATTCGTTCTTGGCACTGATGTGAATGCCTCTTGCGTGCATCCAGCAAGTGACTCGAACATCATTGATGATTTTTCATAAATTGTATGACATTATGGAGCAATATGTTCCACGTCGAAGAAGTAGGCCTTATTCGCTCAAGTAACCGTGGCGGACAACTGAGTTACAGCATCTCTGGAACATTGTGCGAAAAGTTCGTAAACGCTATTTTCGATCATGGTTTACTGTGAACCGGATCCAACTACAGCCGCTCGAAACACATTACGGCAATTGCAAGGAAGCTGCATTTCGTTGCAATATCAGACGATTGGAGAAGACTGCGAAGCAGAACCCGTTATCCTTTTGGTCATAGATTAGAAGCCGTAGGCAATCCAACAGGATCCCCACCGTAATGACTTTTACGGAAACTTCGGCCGATTCACCTCACGAGCTAGCTAATCTGTTTGCCGTTTTATTCGAAAATGTACACAGTCAAATGTCGCCAACTTTTTCCCTTGACAGTCTTAAGGCCTGTACTCGAAAAAAATGTACCATTTTTATCCGTGTGTAACTTTTTTGTCCGTGGGTAAAAATTGATGAAAATCTGTGTACAACTAGTTTGGAGTGAATTTTTCATAACAATCGGTTCAGTGGTTATTGAAATGTCATCGAAACAAGAAGAAAATCGCCGGAGAATATTGCGCGCCGTCAGGGAAAATCAGACTGCGACCATAAGATGGTTCGGAAGACAACTGGGAATCACCCATACAACTGTGTATCGGGTGGTAAAATCGTTTAAGGAGTCGCAGACGACCGAGCGGCGGGCTGGAAGTGAAAGAAATTCGAAGACAGCTGACCCTGTAAAGACCCGTAAGGTGTTGGATTATTTCAAGTGTAATCCGATCCTTTCGATTCGCGACGTGGCTGTGAAGGCAAAGTGTTCCGCCTGGTTCGTTCAGCAAACCATGAAACGAGCTGGACTTCGTGTATTCAAGGTCCGCAAGGCCGGTGCCGGCGTGATCCACAAAACACGGCGGCCAAATCCGCAACGAAGCTGTATCGAGAGTTGTTAACGAAACCGATGTGTGTGGTTATGGATGACGAAACCTACATAAAGGCAGAAGCAAAGCAGATACCGGGGCTAGAGTTCTACGTTGCCAAATCACGGTTTGATGTTTCGGAAGACATAAGGAAGAAGAAAGTGGACAAATTCGCCAAAAAATACTTGCTCTGGCAGGCCATATGACAATGCGGTAAACTGAGTAAACCGTACATCACAACGGGTACCATCAACAGCGAAATTTACCGCACCGAGTGCCTCCAGAAGCGTCTGTTGCCCTTCCTACGGTCTCACGGAGGCGAGAGATTATTTTGGCCAGGCCTGGCATCATGCCATTACGCGCGATCGACGTTGGATTGGTACAGAGACACTAACGTTGTTTTTGTACCAAAAACCGCTAACCCCCCAAATTCACCAGAGATTTGTCCGGTGGAAAGATTTTGGGCCATAATGAAGGCTAATGTTCGAAAATCGTCCAAGATGTTTAAGAACGAGCTGGAGTTGAAGAAAGAATGGATGAAAGTGACCAAAAAGGTTGGCTCCACCATTGCACAAAATGTAATGAGGGGTCTTAAGGGAAAGATGCAGGCTTTCAGCGATGGAAATGAAATTGAATAAAATAATCAGGCCGAAACATAATTCATATGTATAAGTTCATTCCCTGAAAGATTCAAGAAAATCCGACTTAAATTAAATTTTTGGGCGAACACTTTTGTCTGGGGCATTTTTTTTTGAGTACAGGCCTTAGATCCTGTCCTGCTTTCAATTTGAATTGTCCTGCTCTAGTTGTGAGCCAACATGAAGTTTTGTCAGCCCTGGAAAAGTTGGATATGTCGAAATCTACCTGACTATCCGAGTCGTGGTAGACTGATCGATTTAGAAACTTTAATGCACAGACGAACTAACCTACAGAGGTTATTTGTTCTTGACCTTGATTTGCATCAGCAAAACTTGAAAAGAACCAGCTAAAATACACCAACTTTGCGATTCCCGCACCGGTGTTGTATTTCTTGTTGTTAAACCCACCAAAACTTGTCATCCTGACAATCATTCAACATAAGAGATCAGAAGATTTTTTAATCAGAGATCGCAGATTTTTCGCAAACTTGTTGCCATGGATTGGTTTGACCAACTAATTTTAACTGCCAGTAGTGCGTCGTTAGCAGACGACGAGGAATACTTGCTCCTTTGTTTGCAATAAGTTTAATAACATGCTGTTTATTTCACAGAAATTCCACTAACTAATTAAAAGTTTAGCAAATCGACCAACTTCCCAGACTCCTTACAATTTCTCATAAATTATTGATATATTTGTGATATTCTGCTTTTTATCATGAAAGATGTACCAACTGGGAGTCAAAATAACTTCTGGGAAGCTGAATCTTCTTCTGATTATTTCCAGAAAGTTGTTTATTTAATGGATGATCAGCAAACTTTTTGGAAGTTCAACCAAGTTTCCAGAAGCGATCAGAATTTTTTGGCAATACAATGGACTTCTCTGAAGTTCATCCACTTCTCTTCTCAGTGAGTGTGCAAACTTCATGATTATCTTGAAACTTCCAATAAGTTTATTCAACTTCCGAGAAGCTTAATCAACTTCTGTCAAGTTTATTATATTTCCACCCAATCTTCATAGATATTCCGAAGTTCATAGTAATTAAAAAAAAAAAAAAAGTTCAAAGAGTTCGTTTAGTTTTCAGAAGCTTTTATAAGTTCTGACTAATTCATGTAACTGTCGAGATCGTTTAAAAGCTGTAGAATATGCAATTTAATAATATAATATTTAAAAACGATTCCAGGAAAAAATCAAAGGGTTTTGGAACTTTCTCTCCGTGAAATACGAATTGAATCTTTCTTCAAGATAACATCGGATTTCCCCAGAAAGCTTATGCAAACTGCTATAGTAATATGTATCCTCTCCCCCAGAAGATATGCATGAATACCCTGATCCCCAGTAAACCTGCCGAAAGTTTCTATTTAACAGGCTTTTCTAAAATTTATCTGTATGAGATTTTTGCGAGTGCTAGTCATGACCAATCAATCCATCAATAAACCGATTGTTCATTTTGAAGACTTCATTACTTTTCGTTTACAAGCAATCGAAATACTATTCGGAATCAGAATTTGCCACCAAATTAGTCGTAAAATCCACACTAGTCACACTTCCGGGAGCCTCCTCATTTCGAACTAATCAGCGTTTCCCGGAAAATGCAGTGGCTGTAAAAAACTTAGAGAACCATCCGTTATTCAAGAATGAAACGAAAAAGCAATTCGCTAGCACCGGGAGCACCTGAGGTTATTATCAGCATCCGAGGCAAGTAACACCACTTTCTGTCCGGCGCCAGCATCACCCGCACCCCATACGGCCACTTTTCGGCTCATACATTTACCTCAGCAAGCCTCAACGCTTTTCCGGAACGAAAAACACTATAACAATATCTGCAAGAACTAAAACATAACAGAAATTCGGTCCATCGGTCTGCATTCAAAGTTTTGTTCGTTTGCGCGAGGGTTTGCGTCAGTAAACAGCACGTTAGATTATAAACTTGAATTTTTGTTATGTAAAAGCTGAAGTTTTACTCATTATTTGGTATTATCAAGCAGCGTGTAGTGTTTTGGGACGGTATTTTCCTTGTTCCACATTGCTGCAAGAATAGATCAAAACATATACCAGTTTTAAAATGTTGCAAAATAGATCCGGTATCAAACAAAATTTACAACACCGGTTCACTATTAAATCCAAACCACGATTTGGACCGCCGTTGAAGTTGCCCTCATACGGTTCAAAGGGTTCTGCAGATCGCCGCGTTTTTTTCCGCCGCGGCAGCGAATAATCGCGGCGAAAAAAAACGCGCGATGAGATTACATGGCGGTATGGGAGCGCACGAACCGACGCGATTGAAAAACGCATCGCGTCGGTTTGTGCGCTCCTATACGCTCTAAGCTCAGTTTACCCATAATCGCAGAAAAGTGCACATACTCATTTATGGGTAAAGTTGGTTGTACCCATTTTTGAGTAAATTTGTATGGGAAAAAATACTCTAATATGGGTAAGTAGAAAAGTATCCATAATTATTTTCCAAAAGGGATTTAATGATTCGCGCTCACAGAAATCTTATGAGATGTTTGCTAGTATGAATATCAGGTAACAATTTTGATTTTTTAGATGCTTAATTTGGTTTGGAGCTAGACTAGAAGTTCTGTCAAAAAATAGCTGCAGTTATCACTATCTACTATCAAAAGAGTGCTCATGATCTGAGTCCTAGTTGATATCGGCACTGCCTTTGATCAAGTAAACTTTGCGGTTAAGACTACTGACGGATTCCACGCCAAATGACCGATCGACCAAACTTCATGTTCGTTGATTGGAATAAGATTTCGCACATGCTTTTGGTGTCGGAGACTGATCATTTTCCACCGATAGAAATACAAATTTGATTCTCGAAAAAGTTTTGAAAAGGTCGTAAGTGTTTTTGCATAAGTTTTATTCAAACAGTTTTAACTCGATAACTATTGATTGTATGAAGGGAACTAATAGGGGTTTATGTACAACGGTCGAAAAAAAAATGTTCCATAGTAAAAACTTGATAATAAACCTAAAATTAAAAAAAAAATCAAAATGCATATCCTTATTTTTTCGCAAAAATTTTACCACAAAAACAAGACACTTAAACAAACATTTTCATGACTTCAGCTGGATGGAGAAGTTTTAAACAAAAAAGTTGCCATTTTGGGTACATTTTTGAAACATTGATCATTTTCAAAAAAACATATCAGCGACGCTGCACTTTGGAACCGCGGGATGTTTTTATTGGATTCAGGAATGCTGTCCCTTGTTGGTTCCCTCCACTCGGTCATTTAACACATTGTGCGGCTGCTACAACACGAACAGTTTCTCGTCCGAAAAAAAGGAATTCCTGACCAGCGTGCCGAGAGAGGATCGATCTAACTGCTTTTTGTTCGTAGCCATGGAAACGTTTTTTGTAAGGCTTATAACCATGCTCCTTGCTGAATATGGTGTGAGCGGTCTCAATGGAACCAAAGTCTACGCTCCATATAAAATTTCAAAAAATTGTATGGAGAAAAGTCAACGAGGGGGGGGGGGGGGGTCTGAGATGGGTCAATGAGTCTACGTGGTTTATAAACCGGCCCTTATTGCTACTTGATATCTTGTGGGTAGCCACAGGTAAATGAGATGAAGTCGAACGTCTGTCTGCGTATTTACTATCTTGTTACGTGAGGGAGAGAGGCAGTTGAAAATTGCCAAAAATTGCGTTACGTAATATTATAACGAATCCTTGACACCTCTGATGAACTGTCACTGGACTCGTATCAATATGATCGAGTAGCTGATTGCTTTCGCATGTAAGATTCGTTTGCGGAGTTTTTTAAAGTGCAGATTTCGAGTGAGGAGTGAAAGATTGTAGTGATTAGGCGGGTTTTCGGCAATATTTGAACAAGTGAATTTATTCTTGATTTTTTTTTATTTTGATTTTGATTTTGCAATAATACAAAATTAGTAAAAATATATTAAAAAGATTGAAATAAATTACTATGCTGAAAAAGAAATACACGAAGAAACTCGATTCTGTCGAAATCCGGAAAACCTACACACTTAGATTTTTTTACAGAAATCTGTAAAAGTTTACCGAATTCTCAACAGCTGAACGTTCGGTAATCCAATTTAACGTCGAATGGTAAAATTTTACCGAAATTCGGTAATTATTTTACAGATATCTGTAAAATTTCACCGAAATCCGTTAAATCGGATTACCGAACGTTCAGCTGTTGAGAATTCGGTAAACTTTTACAGATTTCTGTAAAAAAATCTAAGTGTGTACTCGCGAGAATCGATTATCCTGTTGCATAATAACGAGCATCGGATGTATAGCGATGAATGGCGCTCCGCTTCATGAATCCAGCGCAATATCTCCGACTTAAGGTATTTCGTGTAATTCTCGAGATTTTCCAGATTTTGACAGGTACGAGTATATCTTGTTTATAAATACCTAGTTCAAAAAAGAATGAATGGTGAGCTCTGCAATACTTAAGGAAAAACCGTTGATATGACTGAATCTGTTACATGGAATATCTATGAATAACGTTATATTTTACAAAAAAATAAAATCCACACTAGAACGATCTTTAAATTACTGATTTAGCAAACAATCTAATAATCACTTTTGCCTCCCATACGTTATTTTGCGTTCAGAAATATTCAAACGGCTAACAAACGAATATTCAAAAACAATGGACTTCATGTTTGAACGATCCTTTGAAACTCTTGCGCAATTGATGATTGACCGCTCCCCTTGGGAAAAACTAATCGGCTCCTTCTTTCCCTTTGAAACACGTTATACATGAAGCAATTCAAAATATTGTACCGATTGTCACACTTTTATTTTTCCACTGGGTCCGTGTTTCAAGCATAAAATGTAACAAATTTTGCATTACAAATTTTCATCGCTCACAATATCGCATGTCATATCCGCCTTCCGTCCTGTTTAGATGATAGATGACAGTACAGATGACAGTACAACCGGACCAAATTTTTGAGTTGAGAACTGGTTACATACATCTCTGAAAATATGGTAGCATCCTTTCTGAAGGTTGTGCTGGCAAACGACTTCTTGTTCCAACAAGATAACGATCCGAAGCATGCGGCACATAAAACCCAGCCGTTTTCCCGCTTCAAACTATTGGAATGGCCTCCACAATCCCCGGATTTGAAAGCGATTGAAAACTTATGGTCTTCCTTGGATTCAAAAATGGACAAAATCTACGTAAACAAAAAGATTCTACGAACCATCAACAGAGAACTAGCGATTTAAAATTAGTTCACTTTTGTAGAACCCCTTGGTCCGAGGTACACCTTGCAGCCTGTACCTTGCAATACACTCTTGCGCTTTTCGGTACAAGAATTTTGTTTGTGTTTTGTTTCACTGGGGTATTTTGACAGATTTTTTGTGAGTGTGTTCGCGAGCGTTACGTTATTAGGGGAGTTATTAGGGGAGATTCATTAAGCTTGCGACCGATGTGCTGGTACAACCTGAGAAAAAAACTATATCCATTTTCATCCTGATCATCCAACCGCTGATTCTACCCTTCGAACTTCTTCAAGTGACTTGGGAATCAATCGACAACCGTTACTTGCAAAACCTCATGGAGAGTATGCCACGTCGTCTGGAAGCGGTCAAAAGTGCAAAGGTCATACAAAATATTGAGTGTAAGTCAATAGTAAGGTACTGAGTAGGAATTAGTGGTATTTTACTTTGTGCAGTTTTTTCATGCCAAGCTTAACTAACAAAATAAAACAAGTTTCAACATTCCCGAATAAAATATGATCTTCATTATCAAATAAGTTTCGCCATTCCATTCCTCTCGTAAATACCTTTGTTCGCTTAAAAAATCTGGTGATGTTGTTGGGATAGTAGTGTGAGCATTGATGAGCAAAACTGAAAAATACGGGTGTGCAATTTATTTTTGCCAGTACTGTAGGTAGTCCTTTTTTGTTGTGTCGTTATTTGTGTGATTTAGGTAGAAATTTAAACATCAAGGAATACCATCGGTTTTACCAAAAATAAAGTTCAAATCTGACTCCTCATGATCTTCAGCATTAAACCAAATCTGCGACCGGGTAACCTTGTCCACATTCACAAAGATTGCTTTTTCCGAGCTCAACACGGAACAAATGAGACGTTACCTAAATAATTCGAGCTTATTTAATTCGGCTTTTTACAGGACCATCGTCAACGAATAAACCATCACACGAAACTTTGAAAAAGATGCCTCACAACCCAGATAGGATATTTTCATCTTCACGACTTGAAATTCGATCAACTGATATTTGCTCAGTTGTCAGATGTTGTCTTCTATTTTTCTAAATTTTATTGTATTGTTTTGATTTTCAACCAGGGATGCCAGATATACAGACATGTCTGTATTTACAGACATTTCATCATGCATACAGACAGCATACAGATTACCCAAGAAGACATGTTAACGTTGTTAGCACAAATTGAAATGTGTTTAAATTCACGACCATTGACTCCAATTCCAACCGACCTAGCTGATCTCGATGTTCTGACGCCGGGCCACTTTCTTGTTGATTCAAATCTTCAAGCAGTACCAGAAGTCAACATAATCGAACAGCCTGACAACCGGCTAGACCACTGGGAACGCACACAAAAACTGTTCCAGCGAATCTGGGCAAGGTGGTATCCGGGATATCTTGCCCAACTACAAACCCGGGCAAACAAAGGTTGCAAGTTACCGATTAACCTTCAGTTGGATCGGATCGTGGTCATCAAGGATGAAAATCTTCCTCCAGCACAATGGCCCCTTGGGCGCATCACGAAACTACATCCAGGCAAGGATGGCACAGTTCGCGTCGTCAGCTTAAAAACAGCCAAAGCCGAGAACGTTGTACGACCAGTTGCCAAAATTGCCCTTCTACCATTACCACCCGAATTGGAAAATCACGAGGAGCAGTAAACTACAAAGATCGGTCGAGCAGTCCGAAGCTGTCTCAATGTACATTTGAGAAGCTAACAGGTGATTAGCGTTCCAAAAACTTTGCTATTCCTTGTGCGTTCTACCGGGTCTTTTATTTGCAGAACACTATTCTTTTCTCGTCAATACAACCATATCATCGCTCGTCATCTGCTGAATGGATCGATTCAGACATCAAACTGATGAATCAAACCAACGATAGTCGTCGTTTTCACCACATGAAGAAAGCCGATTTCCGAGAGAGCCGTGAGAGAGGATCGTAGTACGAGAGAAATTGAAACAGTGCTGCTGTTTCAAGGTGGCCGGAATGATAAGTAAACGTATCATGTGTAAATATGTGTATATAAAAAATTGTAAATAGTATTATTAAGTCTAAATTGAATTCCTAGCATCCAAGTCTGTAATGAATTCAAACTCAAATTGAACATTTAAACGTCACTATAATTGTACACGACCACTGTAATGTAGAACCCACAAACCCATTTGCCATTCAAAGGTGAAAATAATTAAAGATGAGTACAAATCAGAAATCTAAAACGATCGGTCGCAAGTGTGTCATTCTTTTATTCCGGGAAAATATAGTGATAGCAGCAGCAAATTCAAGTGTTCTTGAAGTGTCCGAAACCCAAATCTTTCAGTGGTGGCCAAACGTGACAGAAGTTATTCCGGTGAATATCGTGATTGACCGTGAGTGAATTCGTGATCGGAATTGTGATCCGTGATCAAACGGTTGATTAGAAGTGATAAGCAGGGTCCAGTGGTGAACCAATTCCCTCCCGTGATTTGGTGCACCGCTATTGCACATAGCGGGTAGTAATACCTCCGGAGGCCGGCAATTTGAGCTCCACGCTCGAACAGACATTATACAGACATTTGGAAAATGTTACAGACATATACACACATTCATTTCGGCGAACTTCTAGATTTAAAAAAAAAAGCATGGCGATAGGGAAAGTCACATACGTCTTCTTCTTTAGCAAGCTTATTGCTTTCACAATTAGCTTATTGCTTGCTCTCAACTTAGTGTTCTATTAAATGCACTTCCACAGTTATAATTTGAGGGCTTTCGATGCCAAGTACCATTTATGCATTCGTGTGATCGTGTGGCAAGTACAATCATACCCTTATGCCCAGGGAGTCGAGAAATTTTCCTTAACGAAAAAATCCTAGACCAAACCGGAAATCGAACCCAACCACCTACAGCATGGTTTGTTGCTGCGCCTTTACCGATTGAGCCAAGGGAGGATCCAAGGAAGTCACATACGACACAGTAAGCAAATTATTGACAGTCTGAAGTTGGATCATTTTGTTGGCGAAAAAAAAAACCAGTGAGGGATGTAGAAGTACAAGTATGTGCCTGGCTGTTTTCACTGATTTGACCCTTGTCTAAGACGTAGCACTGAAACGAACTGAAAATACGGCCATCATGACGAATTTTCTTGGCGAATCGCATCACCAAGAATTGGTGGCAATGATGCAGTCCAAACCATTTAGTCTTATAATAGATGAGTCAATTGGTCTTAGTAGTGAGGACTTTCTATTGGAATGGCAATTAACTGTCAATTCAAGATTCTTTTAATCACGTACTCGAGCTTCCTAAGGCGGATGCTACTACGATACACAGTGCCATTGTTACTAAGTTTAAAGAAGACTTTGATTTTGTACAAAAAGAAGCTAATAGGGTTCGGTGTAGAAGGAGCGAGTGTTATGCACGGTGGAAAGCATACTGTTAGTGTACTGTTTAAGAACGACTGTCCGAATTTATTCGTACTGAAATGCATTTGCCATTCATTTGCATTGAGTGCATCATATCCATGTGAGAATATTCCATCTTCAGCAAAAGTTCATTAAAAAGAGCAAAGCTCAACGAACTGCAGAACCTAATAGAGCTAAAACCTTTGAACATGTTACATCCATCCGCGACCCGATGGCTTTCTTTGGACCAAGTTGTTAAGCGTGTTCTTGAAGCTGGAAGTCTTAAAAGTATATTTCAGTGTTCGCGATACATCGGCAGAATGAAAAAAATAAGAAAATTTACGAGCGTCTCAGCGATCCATCAAACCACCTGTACTTGATCGCAACTAACCACATCTAACAGAAAATCAATAGGTTGAATCAACTTTTTTCAATCTGAAAAGCCAATAGTGTACAAGCTGAAAACAGATACTTGCAAATTGATATTCTTGATATTGGATTGTTTCTTGAAACCAGGATATTTATAAGAATTGACGAACCCTGGCTTTGTGAACCTGATCCCCAATAACTTCTGCAAGTTGGAAAAACTGTACGAAGGTGTCGAAGTGCAGGCCTTGATCAACGAATACACTAGAAGTGACAATTTAAGCATGGAGGACTTGCATCAATTTCGACTGGACATGAAGAATTTCACATATGCTGCTGTAATAATAATTGACCTTACCGACGATACCCTCAAAAAGTTGCTCAAGCCTTTGGAATTAATGAATTTTGTAGTAGTGAAGTAAAGGTGAGTTGTTTCTTCAAATTTATGAATGATGATAATGAACGATTTGCCGAGAATTTTTCAAAACATCAAATGTAAAAGATACAATATTTTGCTTTGTTCATATTTAGTGATTAAAAAATGACAGTGAACTGAAAGGAAAGTTGACATTTAAATATAAAATTTGAAATTGCAATCTCTTTTGCGTTAGATTTTTATTTTTGCGATGTTTTACAAAACATAATCTCACTTCTACTCGTTTTTCTGTATCGATAAAAAGCGAGTTTCAACATTCCATCGAAGCACCTAAACACCATAACGAAAACCCTTATACAGACAAATACAGACTTTTCAATGAGATTGATACAGACTTTTGAAAAATGTATCTGGCATCCCTGTTTTCAACTTACACGCAGAATAGTTGAAATCGTGTGCCGTGCCGGCAGCAACAATGTTCGTAATTTCATCTATCTCCTTCGGATTAGACCATTCCAGTATGGCGATTTCGATTGGCGGGATCAATTGGTTGATCTTTTGAGTTTTTTTTTATAAGTTAATATAAATGTAAATACATAAATTTTTATGTCTTATTTTTCAACGAATAACTCGAGGTCTATTTGAAGAAAACAGTCCTAGTAGAATCATACATAAAAGGTGGACTCAAGTCTAGAACTGCCTCCAACTATTTTGACATTTCAAGTCAATCGGTTGTCAAGTCATCTTGAAGTGAAATTGTTGTTCGATTATAGTAGGCTAGCGTCCTTCGCTACTTCAATCCTACTTCAATCATATTAGGCTCCGCTATTTGGGAAGCATCTTGTATGCTCTTTCATCGTCAAAATGTTATCTCGTGTGGACGTTTGGATAATCGAATCTGATTTCCGAATAAGTGAGTTTTAGTAGTGAAGAAAAAATTCTTTTGGCTCTGACAAAGTCTCCTATTACGTAATAAATTTCGCCTTCATAATAAATTCTGAGAATAAATAATCTCGACGCGGAATTTTACCATCAGCAACGGAACGGAAGGCACGCATTATACATTCCGGAACCGTTTTAATCTCTTAAAATAACCATCTCTAGTACAACAAAAGCAAACTTCCACCACTTAGTTCCATCAAAGTGAGCGAGCTAAAATTTATTTCATCCCAAAGGCCTCTACCAGTTACGGCGCTAACATTTTCCGAACAATATCTTCATTAACTCTAATGGAATGTTGTGTTGCTTTTTTGTTTCTGCCGACAAAAGTTAGAATTAACCCCGGGATGGAGGGGGAGAGGCCAGCCAGAAGTAATGCAATCAACGAACGCAACAAACGATCCACAAAACGGACTTCTTCAGAGGTTGTATCCAGCAGGAAGGATTTCATCTTCCTACTCAACCGATTTTCTGCCGTCTGGTGGGTAAAAATCGATGCAATGTTGCTGGGAGGCAAAGGGCAGGTGCAAGACATTCCCTAAGAAAAATGAAAGAAAATTATTTCATTTGGTGAAATGGAAGACGCTTCCTTTCTCGACTCGGCTTTCCAGCGTCGTGAAAGTGGATCACGTAGCGAATATCCGGAGTTCGTAGTATTAGTAGCTTTGCTTCGGCTGAGGGATAATGGAAAAGTAGCTTCGCCGGGGGGTTTGTATGGAATTACAGGGCAAACTTCTTACCAAGAGTAGAATCTCTTTTTGCATCGTTAGAAGTGAATCGGTGGAAAATTTTGGGGGTCATTTCGAGCGCGTGGATAAGGTATAGTTTTCAAGCTTGCTGACGTGGGTTCACTTTAGAAGGTAAGAAAGTCGACTATTTATAATCAGCTGAACGGCTACATGGGTGTGTCTAATTTAGTAATCCACTGGTTTTGCAAGTTATAATTTTTAGATTCTAAAAGTCAAAATGTGTAATTAAAAAACTGAAATGCGTTTAAGGGGCACAGTTAGTTTACGCATCGGTTTTCTAATCCGGAGCTGCAGAGTTCGATTCCCAATACAGTCCAATATCTTTTCGGCTGGCAAATTCATTCGGCTGCTCTGGAGCATAAGCGTATTATTGTGTTTGGCAAAGAATGGCAAAGAAAGTCCTCTTTTAAGGACTGTGCTTCAAAGAACACTCATTTGAGCAGTGAATAGAGCACCATAAGATTTATAAAGCCAAGTGGTAGAAGAGAAAGAATTCGAAATGCATTAATAATACTTTTTGTACACTGTCTCTAGTGTCGGACTGTTTTTCGTAAAGTGTTTGTACTGTCCAGAGAAATCACAAGAATAGAGTTATTTTTTTTCCACGTCTAACACAAGGAGAGGTTGGCATAATAAATGTAACGATGCTGTTTGCTTTTTTTTCGTAAGAAATTAATTCTCAGCGCTGTGTTTTTTTTTCAACAAATGGATCTGCGTAATTATTATAGTGTTGGCAACTAAAATCACATGTTACAATCAATCTCTTTTCCTATTCTTCCACCTATCTTCTCAATCATTTTTTTTTATCGTTTGCTTTCAGCCTGTTAGCGAACGTTTTATCAGCTCTCTGATTTATTTTCCAGTTGCCAATAAAGGGCGAACACGAAATTATTGCGACACATTCAACAGGGCATAACTTTTTTACCATTGGGTAAAAATCAACCAAAGTTTGCACACTTTCTCATTGATGTGTATTGTTTACATGCTGTCATACTCGAAGTCGTGTTTTTCGATTCAACGAAAATGAAGGTGAACCAACGCGAGTCGAGAGAACAAATTCTTTCCAAACACCTGGAATTTCCTGACCTGTCGCACCGGCAGTTGGGAAAAATGTTGAACATTCACCATTCAACCGTCTCCAGAGTGTTGAAGTGGTTCCAGGAGCGGTTGACGTTGAACCACGGCAAAGGAGCTGGAAGAAATCCGGGACCGGAGAACAAAAAGACGGAGGGAAAGGTGAAGCGGATGATTAAAGCAAATCCCAACGTCTCAAGCCGTGATTTGGCTAAAAAGATCGGCATGTCGCAGAGCTACGTCCAGAATGCAAAGAAGAGAGCTGGACTACATACATACAAGGTACAGAACTTCCCAAACCGCGATGAGCGGCAACAATCGACGGCTAAAACTCGGACACGGAAGCTCTACGAGAAGATGCTGACAAAATATGGCTGCTGTGTGATGGACGACGAAACGTATATAAAAGCCGATTTTAAGCAAATTCCGGGGTTGGAGTTTTTCACCGGCAAGAGCAAGTTCTATGTGGACGACAAATTTAAGAAGAAGAAAATGTCGAAGTTCGCTTCCAAATATCTCATTTGGCAGGCCATCTGCTCTTATGGACTGAGGAGTGAGCCTTTCGTGACAAAGGGCACAGTAAATGGCGAGATCTACAAATCTGAGTGCCTCGAGAAGCGCCTTTTGCCGTTCTTGCAGCAGCACGACGAAGCTCCGCTATTGTGGCCAGATTTGGCATCATGCCACTATTCTAAAAGTGTCCTGGAGTGGTATGAGGCCAATTATGTCCATTTTGTTCCAAAGGACATGAAACCGCCAAACTGTCCGGAGCTGCGCCCGGTGGAGCAGTACTGGGCAATGATGAAGCGGGAACTTCGGAAGAGCAAGAAGACAGTCAAAGACGAGAAGGACATGTTAAGAAAATGGAAAAAAAAAACTGAGAAACTGGTACCGGATGACACTGTAAAGACTTTGATGGAGGGCATCAAGCGAAAATGCGTTCAATTTTACACTCAAGGCTCCATCGATTAACTTTTGATTTTTGAAGTAAATATATATATAAAACTACCCTAAAATTTTGGTTTGATTCTAAACATAAGAAAATTTGCATGACATTTTAGGTGTTGCAATAATTTCGTGTTCACCCTTTAGATACATTTTTATATATTTCCCACTCAATAATGCATTGGTACATTAGTCCTACTAGTCGTAATATCAAGATCTTCTATTAAAAAGGACATGCTGTGGCGGTAAAAACAAAAAAAAAAAAAAAAAAATAATTAATAATATATTATTAACTAATTTTTTTTTATTTATGCAAAAACCAAAAAACATACCTCGTCCTCCCTCCCCCGCCCCCCACCCACAAACAAAAATATATCTCTTTCACTTTCAAAGTTAAAAAAAAGATTTGTTTTATTTATTTTTTCCAAGCAAAGCAATAAAGGAAAATTTAAAAATAAATTATTTTCCTATAAAAATACCATCGCCTCAAACACACTCAAAATATTATAAAAAAAAATTTAAAAAAAGTGAAAGCTATCAGCTCAGTTATTTGAAAATAATAACTTTATTGAATTTTTGCTGTATATGAAGCACCGCGGAGAGTTAATGCCATACCTGTACGAGGAGAAGGGGCCTACAAAAAGATTCGTCGAAAGCTGCTGGATTTTTTTATTCGCTCGGACTGTTGTCGCCGTTCTTCATCCACCAAGTGCTCCAAGTGCGACTGGGATGAAGAAACCGACCCCGATTCCTGGGATCTGTGCAAGCGGTGGACAACATTGTTGCCACACGTTTACTAGATCCAGATTCCCCGATGCTACCGCGGCAGTGCGAGGCCCGCCGAAGTTGATTCGCTCGAAATGCTCCACATCTTCACCGATACCAGCGAACATACGGCTGCGTCGCATATCTTCGAGCGGTCCTCAGAGGAGAAGTCCACTGCTGTCTGGTGATGTCCCGGGTAAAAGTGACACTGATAAAACGCCAATCGATTCCTCGTCTGGAGTTGATGGGAGCGGTCCTATGTAGAAGCTCGGATAAGCAAAACCGTTCTGGGCATCCACTTCAACAACATTAACCGTACCGTCTTCTGAATCGATTCACACACCGTATGCAGCTGGCTCAGTTCCGATCAACCAGCAATTCGTTACTTTTTGGGCCGAAGAAATACAAGAGCTGACAAAGGTGGCAGATAGCCGGCGTCGGTGGTGTAGTGATAAGCGTGACTGCTACTTGGCACCCCAGTGGGTCTGGGTTCAATCCCAGTCGACGTCGGTGGTTTTTCTGAGGCGAAAAAATCTGGTCATGTCTTCCTTCGGAAGGGAAGTAAAGCCGTAGGTCCCGGCTCACATTGATGAGTCGATAGGTAGGGTCCAGGTGGTGGAGTCGTCTTCCTGGCGTCGGTAATTGTCACAATGTTAGGAAATAGGCCGACGGAAAATTAAAAAAAAAAGGCAGAGGCGATGAAAAAAAAAAAAAAAAAAAACCCCGGAGGCGCGCACCCAAAAAAACACCCTCTCCCTCCCCACCCCCACAAATTGATCCAGCACTACAATGAAGAGTTCGGACACGCAAAGTCGGAGACCGTCTTCAACGAGAGGAGACAGATTCCGAAAATGCGTCCGGCAATACAGCAGATAGTGAACAAATGCGTCTGGTGTGAAGCCAACAAGTGTCGCTCTGTCACTCCTCATCTTCGGCCCTTCAGCTCCGTCGGCATCGATTACCTGGGCCCGCTGGAAGTTACCGTTGGGCGCCATAAGCGTAAGAGCATTGGGTGACAGTTTTCACTTGCGTGACTGTGCGTGCGGTGCACCTGGAAGTCGTGCACAGTCTCACGACCGAGTCGTGTCGGATGGCCATTACTAGTTTCCAAAGCAAGTTCGGCAGGCCAAGCCAAATATACTCCGACAATGCTAATTGCTTTCATGGGGTGAACAACGAAATGGTCAAGATGCAGAATATCAACTAAGTTTGAGACCGTGAGCAGATCGACTACCGCCTGGCATTTTATTTCACCTGAAACTCACTTGAGTGGATTAAAGTTATTGAAGGTGAAAAGAAATAGCAGACAGGATAAATCGTCGGTCCGTGTTTTTTTTTTTTCACTCTTAAAAATAAAGAATATTACGAGTGATGTAATCCTTGTTGCACTTAAATTCTTAAAGACTAAATGATAAATATGACTCAATTGTATGTTCTATTTGATGTATTGTTAAATCCTAACTTGAATCCCAAAACAATAAATACTGTCACACTCAAAATCACGTTCCGGAAACTACATTTACAACAGCTTCTAGAATATATTTGATAACCCCAAATCTAAGTCCCTAATGCGTTAAAAAATAGCCACTAGACTAAATACTGAAATTCGAATGCCTGAAATTTACATGATACTTGTCTCTTGTAACAAAATCAGATCTATTTTGAACGCAGTCGATTTCATGCGTCACGACAAGGTACAGGTTAAAATTTGTTCTTTTCCGTGATAGATTTTAAAACGAGTGCTCCACGTTAAATAAAATAATTAACAACTTGAATTTCATTGCACGTTATTGTAATGCTTGCAAATTAAAGTTGCAGACTTGCAAAATAAAAACGCAGCATAGCACGAGTTCATTTGCTAATAACATTCATCAATCTGAACATAGCGAAAACTTCTAGCATCCATAAAATATATTTTGGCGATGGCCAACGACCGGGTTTCGCACAAATTTAATTTAAATATTCTCATTTTGGAGATGAATGAAGGAGGAGATCTCGCATTTGAAGATGAAGGAACAAGGAACAATCCTACATGATAAGATTGAGCTTATTTTTACCATTACAATGCATGACCTTGAAGTAATTTTGTTTTATTATTTTTTTATTTGGTGTTTTGATTTTTTTTCGGGGAACTAGAATTAGGGCTTGGGGTCAAATCTTGAAGCATTCGTTTTTGCATTATTAGTAGCGGCATTTGTAAAATATCATTTTGTGTTCCTCAACTTATTTTTACGTCATGTCATGTAAGCTATCATTTTGAGTTTTAGTGTCTTGTAAATTTAAGAAAAGACGCAAATTTTTGTCTTACGGGCCGCTCCTTTTATGTGCATCCAAGATGATTTAAAATTACATGATATTTTCTAAGAGTGCCCCCAACCAATTTTCCACCCAAAAAAAAAAAAAACAAAACACACCCATCCTTACTTTGCCTCAAAATTTCCAAACTTTTTTTCCCCCCCTTTTTACAAACATGAATTACGTCTCGTGTAAAATTCATAATTTCTAAGTGTGTAGATTAGAATTTGTTGCTGAAGTTTGTTAATGGATTACAGTTTTGAGCACCGCTACAAAAAAGTTTGCTCCTTCAGGCTGCTTCGATTTCTTTAATCGGGAACATTATTCTTTGTTCAATTGTTAGGTAGAAATTTCCGTATTATGAGTGCATTGTTCTGAAGAAGTTATTCACGTTTTCCATTTATTATCGAATTCGTTTTTGAACCTAGGTTGGAACTATTTCCAACCTGCGATACCCGAACTTATTGTCAGTGCAAACCTCAATCCGATACGAGTTACAAATACAACCATGCACACTGACGTTTAACACACAACAAATCGACCCAATTTTGATACCCGATCCAGTTTGGAACTGGATCAAAACGAATTCGCTATATGTATGTAGTTTTAGATTCCGTTGTTTGGTTTTACTCCAAGTCAGACTACTTGGGAAACTCAATCCACTTAACTGTTTTGTCCTAAAGCGTAAAATTTTAGTGTTCAGAAAGATTTGTATTGTGACCGGGTGGTCCTCTGACGAGGTGGTGCATAAGCCGTTCCTCGAGTAGTTTTTCAGAGGGAAATAAGATTCAAACGTCAAATACTTGAAACTCTTAGCACTTTCATGTAAACTACACAGCTCGAAAAAGTTGTGCGAATTTCTGTTCAATATCATGCATATAAATGGAGCGTCACAAAACTTATAAACTCACATTATTAAACGTGTTATGTTCAGGGACATTCGATTCATTGGGGATGATGTGGTATACAAAAGCTCGTCTTGATTGCACTTGTTTCATGCAAGTTGCTGCTTCGTGAAGAAAGAAATACAATTTTACATGCTCTGATATTTCCATCACAATGAAAATTCAGATTTTTTTTCTGGCACCCCCAATAACATTATCACATACATACAAACTACACACAAAAACACCCTCCGTACTCATCCACAAAAATACATAAAAACAAAAACACACTAAAGCACTACAGTATAACGCTTCTATCCCCTCACCACCCCCCCCACACACACCAAAAAAACCACATACCCCTCCCCCCCCCCCCACCCCCCCCCCCACAAAAAAGAAAAAAAAAGAAAAAAAAAACAAATACAAATCAAATTTCTTTACCATTTTATTACAAGTTAACCATATATATATACATTTTTTCTCCTCCACTCATTTACAAAAAACATATTCCATTAAAAATTTATATTTTTTTTTCTGCGTGTGCGCGTCAAATAACTTGATCTAACTTCCCCCTTCTTCTCCAAACCAAACCGCCTTAAAAAAAAACAAAAATAATTTATAATAAAAAAACACACAAAAAAAAAAATAATTTTTCTATGTAAATAACAACCAAGGCAAAAAAATTTTTATTTCCTCACACAAAACAGCAACTCGCAAAAACAGTTCCAACAAAGAAGAGCTTTTGCATACAACATTATCGACAATGTATGGAATATCCCAGAACTTTGTCACGATTCATAATTTAAATGTTTTTGCCTTTTTGTTCCTCCATTATTTTCCTTGGTTTGGTCCCCCCTCGCGGGGCGCCCCTCCCCCCTAAAACATATAATCTCTCTTCCTTCCTCCGGTCGGGCGTCTTCGGTGCGATCACCGCTGATAGATAATATATAAGTAGTATTATCTAATAAGAAGTTAAAAACCCAAAAATATGCACAATAAAACGATAAAAATAGTAATTTCTACGGACATGGGGTGCATCTGATTTGCTTTTTCACCATTTTAGTCCGCGCCGGCGGCGGGGGCTTTCCAGCGAACGTATTATTTTCTTTACTCCAGAATGGTTCTCATCAGCTTGGCGTCTTTCATTCTTTTTTTTTGCCGCCGGCGGGGCCCGGGGGTGCGGGTGGGCCATTGCGGGGAAAATTTTCGGGGGGGGGACGGGCGGATGCCAAAGGGGGTTAAGTGTCGAGGGCTTTGCAAATTTTTTCGGCTGTTCAACAAAGTTATTGGAGCAGAAAATCGTCGATAATGACGATACTGACCAATTCCATACAGTTTAAAAAATAACCAGAAAGTTATTATCAATTTCAGTTCTAGATACTACGATGTTTAACCTCACTTTAGCTTTACTTGGATTCATCCATACTTTTATTGATACTTTTTTTTAATACAAAATAAAATCTGTCATACATTTGAACATTTGTTTCTCCTTGAGTGCAGAATTTGTAAAACTATTTAATCCGAATAGATCAATTGTTAAATTGCATGTCTTTTTTGAAGCATTCTGTAAAATAAAACTACAAAAAAATACCCAATTTTGAGTAAAAAATAACTATAAAAAATAGGTAATATTTAACGTTTAAGGAGTGTATCGAAAATAATCTATTCACAAACTTTCTTTCAAATTTGGTTGAAAACCGATATTTTATTCATACAAAAAATTGATCCTCTATTGTACGAGGTTAAACTTGAACATAATGAAGACCGGATGAAATTTAAGTTATTCCTTCACGAATTTTCGAACTTTGGATCGAATGCTCTTCATCAAGTTCCGGACAAGTGTTGCATCGCATTTTTTGGACGCTTGAGCCCAAATTTTTTTGAACTCCAGCTGCCTTACCAGTCTTCTTGAAGACCCTCTTCAAGATTGCCCAGTAACGTTCGATGGGTCGAAGCTGAGGGCAATTTGGTGGATTGATATTTTTCTCAACGAAATCTATACCCTTTTCCGCAAGCCAATTGAGAGTGGTTTTGGCATAGTGAGCCGACGCTAAATCCGGCCAAAACAGTGGAGGTGTACTATGCTTCTCATATAAAGGCAACAATCTCTTCTGGAGACACTCAGATCGATAGATTTCCGCATTTATAGTTCCGGTAGTGTAAAAAATGGTTGACTTCAAACCACAGGAACATATTGCTTGCCATACCAGTACCTTTCGACCGAATTTCTCCACTTGAATCGACCTGTCCGCATCGCTCACATCCTCCCCAACGACGGCAGTAAAGTATTGTGGACCTGGAAGGGTTTTTGAGTCCTCCTTTACATAGGTCTCATCGTCCATCAAAACGCATGCATCCGGACGCAGCAAAATACGCGAATACAATTTCCGGGCCCTTGTTGCTGCTCGCTTCTTTTGTTCTGCACTTTGTTTCGAGATTTTCTGCTTCTCTTAGGTCTTCAGGTGGTTTCGCCTCTTGATACGCTGGATCATTCCGACACTCGTTCCTGCTTTTTCGGCCAAATCACGTATTGACATTGATTTGTTCTTCATGATTAGAGATACCACTTTCTGCTCCAGTTTCTGGTTGGAAGAACCGGGTTTTCTTCCTCTTCCTGGTCCACCAAAAAATAATCTCCCCAAACATATTAATTATTATTATTACACCCACAATATCAAAACCAAACCCCCCCCCCACTTCTCCCCATAAAATACCCCCCCCCCCCCCCCCCCTCCCCCACCCTTAACTCTCACTCTCCCTTACAAAACACCAATATAAAAAACCAGAAGATGAACCCCCCCAACAAAAAAACAAAAAAAAACGGACAGTCAAACCCACAGCATGCAGTGTTCAGAGCATAAAAAACCATCACAAATACATGCGTACAACGCAAATGTATGTGGATAGCTTATATTCGATACACTCCTTATCTTCCTTTAATACTATTACCCAATATTAGGTAATCTGTGTTTACGCATAATTTAGGTATGTGCACTTTTGAGCGATGATCGGTACTTTTACGATCTTTAGGTATTCTGATCTTAGGGCATCTCCAGGAGTGTATGGTCGTTACAAAATAGAACTGGATTTATAACAAAGGCAACTCCAGCAAGGCGTTCTAGATGGATAATTTCGAACAGTTTCATGTTAAAATTTAAAACTGGAATACTACGTTGTTCTATTTTTGTTCAAATTTGAAACGCGTTTCATCCAAGTTATTATTTTTTTGTCATTGTGGTAGTGTCTATGGAATCAAGTTAAACGTCAAACTTTGAATCAACGTCCGGTCGTGCATCTGTTTGAATCTTGTATACGTTCTACTTTTTCGTTAATTATGTCAAGTTGCAGCAACAAGTCTGAACTTACTGACCATCATATCCCTATTTCTTTGTTATTACCATCATTTCTTTATTTGTCTGTTTTTATTTTTTTTCGAGAATTTTTCCATATTGTGGAGTATTCAAATTAGGTATAGAACCGAAAATGATGTAGACGAATATTAAGGAGAATTCCAGAGAAGTTCTGAGAGGAATCCCAAAGGAATTATGAGGGAAAATTCCAGAGGAATACTGGAGAAATTCCAGCGAAATTTTGAGGGGAATTCCAGAGGAATTCTGATGAGAATTTAAGAAGAATCCTGAGGAGAATACTACAGAAATTCTAGTAAGAATTCCTGAGAAAATCTCAGAAGAATTCCAGTGGACTTCTGGAGAATTCCGCAGGACTTCTGAAGACAGTTTGAGTGGAATTTTGAGAATTTCAGTGTAATTCCAAGATTAATTCCCCAGGAATTCTGATGAGAATTGCAGAAGAACACTGAGGAAAACTCCAGAGGAATTCTTAAAAAAATTCCAATGAAATAAAAGGGAGAATTCCAGAAAAAATCCTATGAAGAATTGCAACTGAATTCTGAGGAGAATTCTAGGGGAATTCTAAAAAAAATTCTAAGGGAATTCTCAGGAAAATTCCAGACGATTTCTGAGATTTCTTATGAAATTCGAAGGGGATAGTAATTCTGAGGGAAATTTCAAAGGAGTTCTGAGAGGAATTACAGCGGAAATTTGAGGAGAATTCCTAAGGAATTCTGAGAATATGCCCACAGAAGTTTTGAGAATCAATTATACACACACTTTCAAGTCTTTAGATTTAGAACAACATTTGTAACTGCTGTTGAAGAGTGGGTATGTTTGTTATATATTTTCCCAAGAGAAAACAACGCAACACTCCTGGAGATGCTCTTAGCGTGTATACGTAAACTTAAACGCCGAAAAATCTTCACAACGAAGAAGGAATGTTTGCTGCCATCATCGAACAAAGCACACTTCGATCCTCACTCACATTTATGTTTACTCTATAGTAAATAATGAATATAATGTAAGCTTTCAATTTCTTCAATGCTCCACTAATGTCGTACTGTTGAACTAATGGCCCAAACACAATGATAACGGAAACGGAACGGCAACGGCAGCGGAAAAGCCTGATCTGAGTAAGCCTGCTTTTTGGAAAGAAAACAGGCTAGACCCAAGCCGATAGTAATTGAACATATCGAAGTCATTTGCAACAGCTGTCAAAATTGCCGTTGCCGTTCCGTTTCCGTCCACATTGTGATTGGGCCACAAGGCATGTTGGAGATCCTCTTGTGTATTAGTTTTAAGATCCCTGTCAAACTTATCCCCATCTGTGGGAAAATTAACTCGACTTCATTCACAAGCACGTCACGGCCTTCATCCCAACATGTTTCAACCATCAAATATTAACGCCTTCGGATGACAATTGAATCCCACAGACACCTAATCGACCATACATCACCTTGGAGACACGTATCGGGTCGCTTCTCGTAATTTGAACAACCAATCTCAACTTTCATCAGTGGGTGGCAGAAGTTGCTCAC
This sequence comes from Aedes koreicus, assembly GCA_024533555.2. Lineage (NCBI taxonomy): Eukaryota > Metazoa > Arthropoda > Insecta > Diptera > Culicidae > Aedes > Aedes koreicus. The sequence goes on along the minus strand of JAHHFK020002259.1, from coordinate 417,233 downwards.
TTGTGCTCCATAGACATACTCGACCCGATGGCTCGACACGTTGAAAGTGAAAATCAATGAAACATACTCTAGGGCTGTTCTCTTTCTAGCTACTGTTTACCTTCCTATGTGTGTAGTAAATTGTTGAGCGAAAGTGCTAGAGTTACCACTTATGTTGCTTCTTCGGTTACACTGGCTGGATAGAATGGGAATCGTCACTAAGAGGAGATTGGGGAGTTTTGTCGGATCATGTTGATTAACAGGAGATTTTTAAAGCGTTTTAAAGCCGGTAAACTCAATTTCATCGTTGAAGGCGACATACGTGTAGGGGAAAACAAGCTGCCCTTATTTTTACCGAGTCGAATAATAATTGAATTATCAAGTTGCGTGATTGTAATTAGATAGGGAATCGTTAATAAATGACATTATGGAATATCTGGTTTGGCGAGACAAGTGATGAATTTTAATTGATAATCATCCTGTAGCTGCTCTCGGGTTTCTCTACAAAAATAGATCACACATGGCCGGTGACAGGGGGGGAGCACTACTCTGGCAGTGGAAACATTTTCGTTAATCCTCTATGAACATCTACAGTGCCACTATGGTACACTAATCACGTACAATTAATCAAGTGGTTCGATGACAGCTGAGTAATTGCGATGATAGTGTCAAAATAGTGCTCAACCCTACTCGGTTAGTGATCAAGAAGTGTGGATTGTTGGCTCTTTTTGACCAATCATCTGATTCTTGGAATAGTCTCAATTTATCGTTGTTTATTTTTTTTTTTCGTTGAAAGATAAATATTCATCTGGTAATTTGTGAAACTAACATCGGCTATTCTAAATTTCTTGAATTACTTATTAGTGAACCTTTTTAGAATGGCTCATGGGATTATTGTAATTGTCATTAGAATCACATTCATGTAATTCATTTGCTTTTTTTAATGGTAAAAATTCACCGAATATCTATCACGTAATTTATGGAATTTTTGGCATTTCAGCTGAAATGAAGTCATTTCTATTTCATTTTCATCGGAATAATATTTACTCAGGGGGAACAAACCATCGAAAAACAACACACCGCATCCCGCGACCACAGTCAGCAGCATCGGCATCCCCCCCACGTGTCTGTGCCCCTAATAGACTGCAGAAAGGTAAATACAGACGCCAGCAGAAACAAGCTTCGGAGTTGAAATCGGAGGGAGCAATCGGAGCGAGATGAAAATGCGATCAAACATGACAAAAAGCGAGGGTGCACAAATTAGACTAATTACTAACGCAAACCCACTCCGGCCATCGGAGTCGCTAGGGGGCAGAGGACAACCCACGCAACCGGTCTTCTATTGCCGCCGTATCCGTCCGCCGACGCAGCGCTCCCGCTCTACGAAGAGATGCCAACAAGCATACCAATTCGACTAAATTCGACAGGGAGGGAAAACTTGTGGAAAATAGACAGAATAACATCGGTAACGAGAAATGCAAATAGAACAAAGAGGGTGGAATATTTTCACCAAAATGCGAAACTTGGATGTGTTGGTGCCTCTTTTCGGAGTAACCGAACAATCAACTTTTAATGAGACTGTTTAAAGGCAGTCAAATGCAATTAGAAATTTACTCATTATGTATTTCTAGACTAACATTTCAAAAGCTTTCGTCTTTTCTGATTGATTCACTTCATCGACTTTCTCTTTAGTTAGTAGCTCAGCTACGCAAAAATTTATCCTATTTTATGGAAGCTGGATGAGCTAGTTTATTGTCATAGCATAATCCAATAAATCAAGAATTAAGCTACGGCTTGCAATAGCAGTGAAACAGCGTTTTCGATGTATCGCAAAGCCAAACATTCCAACTGTTGAGTCCACAAGAGCCAATGTTCAAAAGAATCAAATTACACCGTAGGAACACTGCCTCGTTTTTAATTGAGCAATGTATCGAAAGTCAATTTGCCTGATTAGCAATATTTTCAGAAATATATATTAACTCCAGCTTTCTCACTCAATCCATAGACCCGAAGAAATAATCTCTCTTAACGAAATGTAGAATTCAATTATTTGTAGACTTTTTGGGAATAAAAACCCAACGATAATTATGTATAAAACAGTTAATTCTGCAACGTCGAGTAAGATCATTTCTATAACCCTCAAGGTTTTCCCTTGGCAATCACTAGTGGCTGATCGGCTAAAATATTTACCTGCACTAAGTATTTCAGGAAAAGCACAAAAAAAAAAAGACAAAAGTGCCACTAAAATATTAAGGGCCGTGCCAACAAACAATCAGCATTAAAAATTAAAAATGAGCAATAATAGATGACAAAACATCTTCGGATAATCTTATTGTGATCGGTAAATCTGTCAAACAAAGCAACAGCTATTAGTATACGTGCAAATAAATATTGTTTGATTTCCGCCAAGTGATGTTATTTGAGCACTGAAATACTCGCATATGTCTTTGGATTTTATTGGATTTTCCCATAAAAATAGTTAATGAGCAACGAAATACTGAATAACCACATAAAATAAACTGAAATGTTCCATGTGGTAGATACATTTATCCATCTTTAAATTCAAAAATAATGTGATATCGTGAAAACTTTCCCATGAAATAATCAAAAACACCATTTGAAAACTGAATGGGTTCCAGAGAGCAGAAAATAAATGCATGCATAAAATTGGGAAATGAGCCATAAAAAGTTGTGATGTGTTATAGGACAAATTAAAAAATTTCATATGGAAGAGGGAAAATGAGCAATGAATATTCAATAATGTGCAATAGACAATGATATGTTTGCAAATAGACTAATGAATATATACATTCTAAATAAGAGTTGTTGAGCTTCTACAATTGATATTTTTTATCAAATAATATGCTGAGCCATGAGACTGTCGCTCGTCTGGAAAAAATATTTTCAGTAAAGAAGATCATTTAATGTGGTCACCACTTATCAATCCTGGTGAAGAATGTATACACGCCAAGAGAAAATACAAAAATCATCCTGTGATAATTTACAAACGGTCATCACACCATTATAATGTTCAAGCAATTGAGCAATTTTCTAATTTAAAGCAGCACTTAAAAAAATATTACTCATTTGAATGGCCTACATTTTTCAAAGCAGATTGGTAACAGTGCTAGTAAAATCTCACCAAATTTGCAATGAAACATCAAGCAATTTCCTAAACAATCAAAGCGAAGCAGTATTTCTCAATTCGGAATGAGCAATAAACTTATAGGAAAATAACAAATAACTGGCAAATGATTTGATTAAATCATCCAGATGAAAATAAAAATAGAATTAAAAAAAAAAGAAACTAATTGTATACCGTAATGTATGACACATCGGACAGTCTGTTTATGAAGACATATCAATTTTAATTAATTAGTAGGTTATTTTTCCAACATTTTACGATTTCACAGTTGCGGTGCATTGCAAGCGTTGTATGGAGTCCCTATAAACTTAAAAGCAAGTTAGCAGAACTGGTGTTCTGTTCTGTAAAGGATAGGAATAAAAAAGCCGCTACAATGAAAAACGACATCTTTCGTTAACTTTATCCGGGGTATTCAGGCTCATTAGAATAAGATTCAATGCTGATTCTTGGATATTGGATGATAGAGTAGAATCATATATCTTTCAAATATTCTCAAAGGTATGATAAACTGAAGCTATCTGGCTTTGAAAAAGCAAACGATCTTGTTATTTTGGTTGAACCTCTTAACGGAATCTCGAGATAAATGCGCGAGCAGTCCAAGTGCGCAAGCACTTTTTTATATTCAGCGGCACGGCCAGGGTGAGATTGCGCAAGCATATTTGACGTGTGTGCAAGATGCTCGAGCAGAAATGAGCTTGCTAGCGCGAGCATTTTTAAATATTATAAATAAACAAATAAAACATTAAATTGTGTTATACTGTTGCAAATAATAATAATCACAATCGAAGCAACGATTACCCCTCATTACCCTTATCAATTTACGCCATCGATGGGTGGTACGGATTGTTTATTAACTAGCCTCTAATTCGTTCAGATCAATCTAATGCACGGTAACATAAAACATGTGTTTATTTTTACATTGTTAGTTACAATATTCCTTTCGAAATCAGTTTTTCAAATAACCACACACATACATACTTTATTAATCTGAAGATGAAGAAAATCTTACTTCTGTAGTTCCATTGGGGAAAATCTTATATTTATTGAAAAATTACAATATTGTATTGGATAATTTCATAACAAAACGAGATCTCCACTCGACTAGAGCTATGCGAAAACTTCGAGGACATTCCGTAGTTGAGTTCTGCATACCTGGTCTGGTCACTTAGACCTGAATCGGCATTGCGGAACATATCACAGTGGCGGCTCTCTGTACAAAAGTCGGACAAAACCTAAAATGTTGCTTAAACTGACTGAAAATCACACATTTAGTTAATTTTGGGGTGCTGAGTTCATTTCTGGTGTTGAAATTCACTTAAAGTGAGTAACTATCCTCCTACAGTGCTCTCAATTCTTTCTTATTTTTATTTATGGGAAGATTTTTCTTCACTCATTTCCATACAGAAAATTAAAAAAAGTGCAGGAATCTAGGGGATATTCAGATACCACGTAGACAGATTTTGAGCAATTTTGGACCTCCCACCCCCTCCATAAATCTCAAAAAATTGAATGGACCGTGGTCATTTGCCAACCTTCCCCTCCTCTACACTGTCTACGTGATTTATGGATGAAATACATGAACATAAGTTTATCTCTGTGTATCAGGAATGGGGCAATCGGAATCGAAAATCGAAAGATCGATTATTTTCACTCGATTAATCGATCTTTATGTTGAGATTTTTTTCTATTCTTGCTGATTGTTCAGTTTATAAATCAACTTTGACGAATATTCATCCTGATTTTCCGACACAACAAAAAATCAATTCAAAAAGATAGATTCAATTCAATTCTGCAGATCGATTTTTTTTTGCAATCACTTCGCAATGCTACACACATGACCTGAGCAGTGGAATCGCAATGTTGATGAAATGTAAAGCTCAAGCCTTAACCTTTTGATTGTGTTCGTCAATTCCACAAATCCACCGCTCAGTTTACGGTAGCAAGCGAATAAATTTGATCGATTCCTGCATCGACGAATGGATATAGGACTTATTCTCAAAGGACTTCAGATTTTAACTAAAAAAGTGTCAACTAAAGGGAAATCAAACTTTTGATTGCATGTATTAATATTGCGATTTCAACCAACAATCAATGTGCAACTAGCGATTTTAAATTGGTTCACTATTGTAGAACCCCTAGTTCAGAAGTACACCTTGCAGTCTGCACCTTGTCATGCACTCTTGCGCTTTTCAGTACCTTTGGTACAAATATATTTGTTTTGTTTTGATTCGCTATGTTACTTTGACAGAATATTTGAGAGTGTATTAGTGTGAGTTACGGTCTTAGGGGCGAATCATTAAGCTTGGGACCGAGCTTGGGACCGGTGTGCTAGTACTTCCTGAGCCAAAAAATAATACTCGTTTTCTTCATGACTATCCACCCGCTCTCTATCACTCATACTCGTTGAAGATTTCTCTAATAAATTAAATAAGACTTCTTTCTATCTTAGGTGAATTGCAGTTTGCTACCAAAGTAGTTTTGCGGCTGAGGGTCAGAAGGAAATGGCAAATCCTGAATACTGGTGTAACTACGCAAAAACTACTGATGAACAGCCTGGCCGTTTTTGTGATGCAAAGCCTGCTAGCGATATTTCACTCATACGCGTTGAAGATTTCTTCATTGAAATTTAAATAATGTCTTCTTCTTATCTTAGGTGAATTGTGCAGTGCTACCAAAGTGTTTGCGGCTGAGGGTCAGAAGGAAATGGCAAAATATCCTGAATACTGGTGTAACTACGCAAAAACTACTGATGAACGTGGCTGCTTTGTTTAGTGCAAAGCTTCCGGCGTAGCTACAACATCGTAAGAGAGCCTGCAAAAAGCATCTTTCCACCATATGACTCAATATCTGTCGCTAAAAAAAGGTGTTATCCTTCAGATAATTACTTTGAAATCTCAGAAGGTCATTGCAAAATTGACTTACAAGAGCTTCTGAATCATACTATGTCAAGATTAGTAAATCTTGTCGATTTAAATTCTATGAATTTGACTCATAAAGATTTGCGCCTTGTCATTAAATGGAGTATGGATGGAACAGCATTGAATGAGTACAATCAAAAATTCAAAAATTTTGATAGCTTACAATTCTTACATCACTTGTACCACTGAAATTGTTTCAAGATAAAATTATCATTTGGGAGAACTTGTATCCATCGTCGACAAGATTTTGTCGGCCAGTTCTCATACAGTTCGTTAAAGAAACTGCCGATGCAACACGTCAAGAATATGACCGCATGAGAACCGAAATTGCAAAGTTGCATTCGTTTATTTTGAATGTTAATGGGATACATCTAAATGTTACATTTGAGCCTGAAGTTCTGTACGAGAAGGCACGGAAAGTGACCGCTGCAAGAATTATTTTACAGCGGTTTGTCAACCTAGGCGCCCACTTTCTGTAGTATAAATTTCACGGTGTTTCGTGCAGTTAGTCAAAAGTTATTCCAGATGGAAGCCGAGAGGAGAGAAAAAATTCTGCACGCCCACGTTGATAATCCAACGTGGTTCGCAATAAAAATCGCAAAAACGTTGAAAATCGCCAAATCAACCGTGTATGATGTGCTCAAACGTTTCAGGGAGCGAAAGAGCGTGGATCGAGTGCCTCAAGGTAAGCGTCGAAGTGGAACATATGACCGCAAGCTGAACCAGATGGTGTTGAGAACCGTCAGAGCAAACGATGGACTATCAGATAATGAAATCGCACAAAAATACGCTGCTGCTCGCAGTATCGTTCGAAGAATTCGTTTGCGAGCAGGATATCGTTCTTATCGAGCCAGCAAGCAACCATACAGAACGTTGAAGCAAAGTTTCGTCACCAAAACTCGAGCTCGGAGATTGTACCAGCAGGTTTTGACGAAGTACCAAGGATGCCTGCTCATCGACGATGAAACCTACGTCAAAATGGATTTCGGAAAGCTTCCCCTATACCTATCATTAAAGCACATAAAGGTCCCGTGAAGTTTTGGCCAGATTTGGCGAGTTGCCACTACAGCCGGGAAGTCATCCAGTGGTACCGCGATAATAACGTAGATTTCATCGATAAAAACAAATCCACCCAACGGCCTGCAGTTCCGGCCCATCGAGAGATTTTGGGCAATAATGAAGCGGAAGCTTAAGCTCGGAACGCGACTCAGATGACCAAAATTTGGAATTAATGTGCCAAGGAAGTTGACTCCGGAGGTGTGCAGCGTTTGATGGGAGTAATAAAGAAGAAAGTGCGTCATTAGAAACGAAAAGAAATGATTTTTATTGATATTTTTTGCGTAAAGTACAGTGAATTACCTTTGTTTTGATGTATTGAACTTATTTGTACGTCAATCCGTTACCGAGATACAGATGATTTTATTATTCCAGATTCTAAATGAACATAGCTTTATAATGAGTATGGTTGATGGCAAAACTTTAAACTCATACGACCGTATGCTATTGTATGTGATTCACCTAACACTGCTACTGATATAAGCCACATGGATAGGTTTATTATATTGCTTCTAATGGTGTTTCCTAAGCGGGCCCTCCGCGTCCTATCTCGAATATACATGCTTGTCATCATCGCTCTGATACCCTGATCATAACATTCACCTCCCTCGAAAATAGTGCAATTACATTCAGTTATTAGAAAATTAGTAAACCAGATATTTTGATTATTCATTCCATAAAACAAAAGGATGAACAATAACACAAATTGCCACGAAAAGTGAAAAGTGTACTTTAAGTCTTTTCCCTTCGATTGAAGGTAAGAAGTCTAAGAGTGAATTGCGGCATAATCCGCCAGTATCACACCTTATGTCAGTGCCTTTATATAAACGTTCTACGACGTAGCAGTAAAAAAAGCCTAGAATTTCTAATACTTTCACTACTGGTCAAATTCTTAATCTAACATACATGTTAATAGCACAAGAGGGATCCCTTTAATACAAGAGACTATTAAAGCAAAGCTAACCGATATAGAGAAGAATTGTTCTATGACCTCAAGGCTACTACCTAATCGGACCTTCCGCGTCCTACTCTTTTCATAAAACCTTAACCTTTAATTCTTTGTCAGCATCTCTCCTAAGTAATACTTTTCGATGACCTTTGTTCTTTTCGAAAGGTCTGATCCCTAGCTTAATAATATGTTGTTAGAGTTAGTGCTTTGATCACGGCTGTCGTATAGACCCCACAGTTAAATGATAATATATATTTGAATTGTCTACACCTGAAACATCAGTACTTATTATTAGTTGCTCACAATCATGATCAAAACACTCACCCTTTTCGATAATGAAGCGAACAATAAGATTATTAAACCAAATATATAGATATATTTTATATTTAATGAAAAACAAAAAAAGAATAAAAAACAAAAAAAAAAAAAAAAAAGAAAAAAGAAAGTTTCGTTTGTTTTCCTAATTAATTATTTATTATTAGTTATTAGTTGATTGTTGCTTTCGTCGACTAAGAGTGAAGGGTGGTATCACCCCCACCATTCCCCCCTTTTTCATTCCCTCCAAAAAAAATACTACGACGTGGCAAATTACAAAAAAAATGATATATTGTTACTATCCCTGCTGTTCTTGTTGTCTCCCATGCCTGGCCTTTTGCTTAAGATAATCCCTCTTACCTACGACAAGCTGACAACCATGATCTTCGAGAGGGAATTTATTTGACCTTTCTTTTTATTTTTATATCCTCAAAAGTGATGTTCAATAGAATTACTAGACGTTTAAATGTAATAACAGAACATAATATGACAAAAACAGAAATCTAGTAAGTAAATTATATAAGAAACAACACACACAGCAAACCGACACATTATATTTTTACAGTAATCCCTAGAAGAAGGCGAAATATATTACGCCGAAACGTCGGAAAATAGAAAATTGTCTGTTTTCATTATTATAAAGACTGAAAGCCAAAGAAATCGTCTTAAAATTTTCAACCCCACCATTAAAAAAAATTTTTCATTTTAATTTTTTCATTTTCATTTTCAAGTACAGAAGGGGGTCATAGGGCCAAGTCTCCAGCGATGAAAATCACTGTCCGTACAGTACCAGGGAAGAAGTATAGATTTGGTATCACAGAATAATAACTACGGGGGTCAAGTGAATCCTGCTTAAGATACCGGATAGTAAGAGGCTGTTGAAAATAGGGGATAGTCAGAGTGAAGGAAATTCTCGTGAAAGATGGAAAAAGGAACCAGAGATTGATGACGTGTTAGATACATTACATAGAGGATAGTAAGAGGCAGAAAGTGAAGCAAGATAGCGGCGTTTGATTACTGAAACGAAAACGGAATAATAGTTTGGAGATTATTGTAATTGATTAGTTTAAGTATGAATTAGTTCTCATCTGTTTCTTCTCCTATTGGTTGTGGTTGCACTGGTACCGCAAGTTATTGTCATCCAACTTGCTCTTCGATCTCATCCACTGATTGTTGATTACAATTTTGAAAGCATTTGCCACTTCTCAAGTGTCTGAAGAGGTAAGTTCAATGATGCAGATCCAGTTATCCTGTTGACTCCAGTATACAAAAAAAAAAAGAAAAAAGAAACAGATATAGTCATTAGAAAGTGATATTATCAAAACGAAATGGCTATTCAGTATGGTTCAACGGATGTGAAATGAAGGAACATCGGAATTAAGCATGTTTGGGGGGAAACAACGAGATGATTAATTCAATTTCAAATGGATTTGTCAACCATGCGTTAGTAAAATATTTCAATAAAGCAACTCAATCAACTTATGCAACATCGACTCATGTTCTATGCTAATATTCAAAATGTTCCGTCATGTCACATCTTCAAGTGATCTGCGTAAGCCACCCATTTTATTCAGGCCCTTTTGAACTAGATGAGGTTAAATATAGAGCCCAGTATTTTAGAACTAGGATTCAAATAACAATGACATGATGAATATCATCACTTACTCCTACCTGACTTCCGCCTCGACCAACCTGGCGGAACGACACCCAATTCCTTACTGAGTAAAAGGGCAGTTCAGATAATAATCATGCGTTATTGGCAACAAAAACAGGAGTGAGAAGAGAAGAAAACGGAAATTAGAAAAGAAACAATAACAAAGTAATTGTTAATGTGAGTTGATGAAAATAATTATAATAGACACTTCCGCCTACCACCAAGAGTAACAATAAACCAGAAAAGAAAAGTTAGTAATAATACATAACTACAAAATAACTAATCTACGCGGATGAACGTTTTTTTTTTTTTTTTTATTGTTTTTTTAACCGCTTTGACACTCTTGTCTTGTGTAGAAAATTACAGAGTTTAGTTAATTAATGAATAGTATAGTATAGTAATCCTGTGAATATTGGTCCGTCCTTCATACAGGGCTGACTGCGGCCCTGGCTGCCTTGGTCGCCTGCTTCTGCAGCTGATTTTTGATTAGCATCGAAGCTGTTATGATGAGTTGTGCTCCTACCCTGAGTGCTTTTCTCCTTTGTTTGATGGCGTCTGCTACCGTTGGGTTCCACCAAGGTACAGCTTTTGGGTGTACTTCGGTTGATGTTTTTGGTATCGAACGTGAGGCTGCTGATTTTATGGCTTCTGTCAAGTCTTCTATTGAGTGGTGGGAGTCGGGGGGGATGAGTTTTTCAATTTCTTCTTCGAAGGTATTCCAATCTGCTGCGTCGATTTTCCATCTAGCGAATCGGTTTCTTTTTTCCCGTTGTTCATTGCCTATCAGGATTGGGAAATGGTCGCTGCCGTGCTGATCATCCACGGTTGTCCAGTTTAGTTTATCTGCTAGTTCGGCGGAGCACAAAGTTAGGTCGATGCAGGATGGTGTAGTAGTGTCCATGTTTGCTGAGTGTATGAAGTTGGCAGATCCGTCGTTTAAGATGATTAGGTTTTGGTCGTTAATTATTGATTCGATCATTTTTCCTCTTTGGTCTTCTTTTGTTTAGCCCCAGCGGTGGTGGTGCGCATTGAAGTCACCTGATAATATGAATGGTTGTGGTAAGGAGTTTATGAGATTTTCTAGCTCGTTTATATTAATTTGTTGATTTGGGGACAGGTAGATGCTACAGACTGTCATTTTTCGTGGTAGGGTACGGGACGGGTTTTAAGCAGTTTAGTCAGCCCCTGAGACATTTGATGAAGCTGTATTTGATCTATAATTAGAACTGCCAATATTTAGACATTAATCCCTCTGCTTACGTCTGGTCTGTCAGAACATACCTTCAGCAACGAGCATTAGGCTCAGAAAATTGCATAGCCATGGAATAAAGTTCCCAATTGCAGGGACTTCTTAAACGCATGCGGATTGCTTTCCGATTAAAAAAATGTTTTCTTCAGCTCCTCAATCTGTACATAAACTAACAATATTGTATGAGTGCGATTCTGTGCATGTGTGCAAAGGCGAAATGAAATAGGCCAGTTGACGATTTGATGCAAACGTCAATTTTCTCAACCCGCTCCTTCGTTTTACCCGTCCGCTCTCGAAAACAATCAGCCAAAACATGTCGATTGCTACGACCACAAACTCGTCACCTAGCAGGTTATGAGACAGACGTACACGACCAAACTTTTAGTTTGTCATTGATCTTTAGATTGGCAATGTGTATTTCTTATTTCATTTACTCTCACGCAAATGTAAGCCAAAGCGACTGTGACGACAAACGGGATGCTTCGTTTAAAAACAAACAAATGCAAGAGACAGCACGCTTCACGTTACATTACCGGTGCGCTATATCCATGGTTAACAAAGAAGAGAGAAAACATGGGCTCTCTCAAAAGCAACAGTGATGCCATAGCTGCAGCCCAACAGCGAAGCATTATTTATCGTTGGGTACTATTGGACAGCTCCAAAACATATTTTTTATTGCAAATGATAGTACCAGATGATGGACAATATAATCATAAGCATATATCAACCTTCAATGACTGGAAGAAACGTGAAATAAATAGCGATTTCAGATTATCTAAATACGTAATAAATTTAACTCAATGTTCAACATCACATTCTGGCAACAAGCCTAGTTGTGGGAGAGAGCTGATGAAGACATGCTCTCCGGTACACACGATGCAAATGCAAAATACACAAAGGCAAAATTTGAGCGAACTTCTTCAGCAGGTCAGAAACTGATGGTTTCTAGATGATGTATTTGAAATCTTCAAAATTACAGTAATAAATTGGTAATCAATCATGATTCATACATCGAATCATTGGCCCAATAGATAAAGGTTATGATCGCATCATTAAAAATGAAATAATTTGAAAAATGTAGGAGTTATAGACCTATTTCCTAACAACTGATTAAAATAGTAACCCCTGATTAAGCCGTTCCCGAGCTTCGAGATTTGAGTTTATCTGAACATTGTTGAGTTTGATCCCTGTTTTGACTGCTATTGCTGTCCCACCTTGTCCTGATGGTCGGTGGGAGGAGAGAGTTTCGTATCCATTAAGGTGAAAATTTTGTGGGGATCGAGTTCTTGTTTCCTGCAGCGTGATAATTTTTGGTTCATATTTCTTGATTAGTAGTTGCAAATCCTCGTATTGGCTTCTTATTCCATTGCAGTTCCACTGTAGTATTTCAGTCGTTGTTGTTGTTGATTGTGAGGGTAAACCGTGATCAGGGATTGGGTGTCATCTTGGCACATTATTTCTGGAAGGCGTACAATTAGAATTAATGTTCCATGCTTTCATCAGGATGGACTGTATCGTCGGCTTCCTCTGAATCTGATAGGGTATACTCTATTAGATCACACGGTGTCATTTCGATGACTCCTTTCTTCTTCCGGGGGGGGTGATTGTGTGGTGTTTTCTTGGCTCCTCGTATATTTAGGGGCTCCCTTATAACCGTAGAGCTTCAGCATTTGCTCCAGTTTGTTGCAGTTCTCCTTAAGTTTTTCAGCTTCTTTTTCAGCCTGCTTTCTTCGGTGTTTTTCTTCTTTGTACGCAGTTGTGAGGTGTTCGCATCTTTTCTGCAGTGCTAACATATTTTCCTCCATTTGTTCCATTTTCTTGACTTTTTCTTGAATGGAGTTATTCAGCTTCTCTTTGTATTGGTTCAGTTTTGCGTCGAATTGTTGTTCCAGTTCATTTTTCAGGGTCTCAGCGTAGGTCTTTTTTTCTTCGTTTAACTCATCGATTCTGGCACTGTAAGCACTGCTTTCTTCGGTAAGCCTTTTCACTTCTTCGTCGATCGATGCTTTGACGGTGTTTGAGTACTTGGTTTTGAGTCCTTCCTCAACAATGTTCCTAGCTTCCCAGAAGGTAATGTTCCTGTCGATTTTGAGCTTTGTGATTTGCTTTTCCTTAGCAAGCACTGGACACTCTTTGGCAAAAGCGCCATGCTCATTTTCACAATTCACACATTTGGCTTCGTTGTTGCATTCATCGTGGAATGCTTCACCACACTTGCTACATTTCTTCTCACTATTGCAATCCTTGCTAGTGTGTCCGAACTTGAGGCACTTGAAGCACCTTAGCGGGTTCGGGTACCATGGGCGGGTCTCCAGTAACAGATATCCTAGTTTTATTTCCTTGGGAGGACTGATTCCCTTCACAGTCAATATGAATATGCCGGTAGGGGTTTTGTTGTCCTCCGGGCCCTTCATAATTTTTTTTGCTTCCGTTATTCCTTGTTCCTTTACGATTTTTAAAATAGCGGCGTCAATGATTTGTGCTATTACACATTGACCGTTATTCCTTCAGTTAATTTGCTTATTTTAACCAAGTTTTTGGCTTGGCTCTCGTTCCGCACTGTCACGAAGATTTTCCCATCCTTGGTCTTCTTTGCAGCAATGACTGTGCCACAATAGCTTTGGATGGTCTTCTCTACTAACACTGGGGACACGCCATGAAGATTTTTTCCCTCCTCTAATCTTTCTATCACCATAATTTTTCCTCTGGACCCTCCGCCAGAGGTTTCCCCCAAACGGGGGAAATTAAGGTTATTCATCTGGCACGGTTGTCGCCAGCTGATTTGGGTTTAATTTGCACTCGCGTATGCTATTCATTAAGGTTGTTCACTTTGTCCGTTTGCCTAGTAATCGTTTTCGCCGGTAGGCCGGGAGCGTAATAGGACACCCTTTTTTAATTAATAACCGCGAGCACCGATTGCGCCGATGCGACTTAACACGACCGGGGTTGCACTCGAACTGGGGATGAACGTTGGTTTCAGGGTCTTGTTAGAGCTAGAATTGTTAGTATAGACCCGTACTTAAGCCCTGGCGGTCCCTCTAACAATAGTGTTAGGCAGCTGTAGTTAAATCATGCGCAACTGTTTCTATAGCTATGTTAAAGGTATGATAAATCAAGTTTCGAAAAAATAAATAACTTAAATTAATAGAAATATCTCAGCTATAATTATTAGTTTTAATCATGAATGATTATATCGACACTTGACGAATCATCGTCAAACCCTTCATCCTTGGCCAGGGTACATTTAGCAGTAGGTATATCCCTTTTTGTAATCAAAACCATAGCCAAAGCCATATTTTCCAATTTTCAGTACGCAGTAGTACTTTTCCTTCATGCTGGAAATCTGCTCACATGTTTCCTGTTCATAAAAAAGGTAGCAAGCGAGACGTCAACAACTATCGCGGAATTACCTCACTGAGCGCGTTATCGAAGCTATTTGAACTTGTCATGGTTGACCCGTTACTTTCTCACTGCAAGCATTTTTTGAGCGATCATCAGCATGGCTTCATGGCAGGTCGTTCCACTACTACCAATTTGCTCTGTCTCACGTCGTATGTAACTGATAGCATGAATGACCGAGCTCAAACAGATGTGATTTATACTGATTTGTCAGCTGCCTTCGACAAACTGAACCATGCTATTGCTATTGCTAAGCTAAGCCGACTCGGGATCAATGGCATTCTTTTACAATGGTTTCAATCATATCTTACTGGTCGCCAACTCATGGTTGCTATAGGTGACTGCCGTTCCGATACTTATCCAGCGACATCGGGAATACCTCAGGGTAGCCGTCTTGGACCGCTGATCTTCTTGCTCTACTTCAACGATGTTAACCTTGTCATTGTGGGACCTCGACTATCATATGCTGATGATCTCAAACTCTACCTCCGTATCTGTTCCATTGCCGATTGTCACACTCTTCAGCGTCAGCTACATGCCTTCGCAGACTGGTGCATCGTTAATCGAATGGAAGTGAATCCTACTAAATGCTCAGTTATTTCCTTTTCTCGAAAAAAGGACCCGATGATCTTCAACTATAATCTGTCAGGGATAGACATTGAACGGGTGAGCCACGTGAAGGATTTAGGCGTAATTTTGGACTCGCGACTTACTTACAAGCAGCATATTTCATATGTGGTCGATAAAGCATCTAGAACGTTAGGTTTTATCTTTAGAATCTCCAAAAATTTTACCGATATTTATTGCCTGAAGTCATTATATTCCTCGGCCGCCGTTTCTAAAATATTCCTCGCCAGTTTGAAACCAACCCCAACAAAGGGGCGGAAAAAGTGGAATCCGCCCACCCCCCCTTCCCCGCTTTTTGCGTTTCGGTTTTTACCTGGGAGAGACCCCTCCCGTTTGCCTAGCTACGAGGATCGATGCCAACTGATTCATCTGGAGCCACTTTCGACACGAAGAGACACTGCCAGAGCTTTATTTATTGCCGATACCTTGCAAGGAAGAGTGGATTGCCCAACCATACTCGAGCAAATCAACCTAAATGTACGACCGCGTGCATTAAGGAATAATTCGATGCTGAGTCTACCTTTTCGTCGTACAAATCACGGAATGAATGGAGCAATCAACGGACTTCAAAGAGTCTTCAACAGAGTAGCCTCAGCATTCGATTTCAATGCACCACGTCAGACACTTCGGCGCAGATTTAGTCAGATTTACTCCGGCACAGTTAATCGTGAATAACAGTTTTATGTTTTTAAGTTATAATTATTGACTTGTATTTTAGATTTTATATTAGCATAACACCATTGGGGCTGATTGAAGCCTGTTGGTTGATTCAATAAATAAATAAGACATTTCTAATTGAAAAAAAAAACAATTTTTATCTTTCAAAACATTATAATTTATGTTTGCGCACTGTATGCAATAAAAACATAATTAATTAGTAATGTATTTCATGCCTATGATGGGGTTTTCGTCAAAACATGCTGTCTGGAGGATCAGCATACAACACTTTACCAGGTTTTTCTCTGACGTTGTTAAGTAAACAACGACGAGAAAAACATTACTGGTAAAAACAAGAAGTTTTTTCAAAACCTCTAATTGGAAATTGATTCCTATCACATGTGGTCTAGAGAGAGTGTAAAAACATACATCACATCGCTCGAACCATTCTGTGCCATTGGCGGGGTTTGAACGCGATCAGATGCATACATTTTTGCCAGTCAAGGTGGCGGATCCGTCCCTGCCTTGACCTACCCCGCAGTGGGATGTTTGTAAAAAGTGTCTGTGTTTGCTTCAAAATACTGCCAACACAAAGCCCTACGCTCAATTTCAAACTACTTCTATTCAATTTCATAACCTGCCGAGCTCTATCGGACCGACCTATCGATACTTTCTCTTCACATCTTTGGTTCTAGCAGAAACTGCTGTTCACTACTGGGATCCCATGATGTTGAGAAGATATTTCCAATTTCAAAACATTATAATTTAAATTTTGCGCACTGTACGCAATAAAAACTTAATTAATTAGTAATGATTTATTTATCCGTTGTTCAAGATCGTTAAAAATAAGGCATTTTATAAACTTGCGAAAAATGGCAGTAACATGATTTTCAAAAATTATCCAAACAGAAACAAAACAGAAATGAAAACTGGATATCATCCGACTAATCATTTAAATTTATCAAGATTATCTTTTTCGTTTGGATAATTCCACTTTTTGTTGGTACAATTAAATTTTTTAATAGTAGAGGATTTTCTTTCAACTTTTCAACATGTTTTCTTATGCTTTTTTTGTTTCACCGCAGCGAATAATATAATCTCTTTTATAAAGCAGCTCACAATAGTAAACATTCGAAAAAAATAATGTTTAAATTCCACAATGGTAAGAAAGATGTTCAGTGAAAGTTTCGATTTTATTTTTAATTTGCGTCATCCATTTAATTAACAGTCTGAGGATGGCTGAAAACAGAAAGCCGAAACGAAACGTTTTGAATTTATTTCTGTAAAATGTTGCTTCACAAATCAATCCAAATCCGATTGAAAAAATCGAATTATTGCTGTAACCTCCCGTTTAGAAAACGATACATGAGAATGAACTAAACCAAACAGGAAGCATATCACCCTGATAACAATCACTAAAGTGTAATATTCACTTAATTTTTAACATCTGCTGTTGAGCAAACAAACATTAAGTAAACTCCTCTATATGTGTTCGTGTGTTTGTTTGTGCACGCGCCCTAGAATGGAAGTTACAAATGCCAAGACGAATCTTTATGAAGATGAATTGTGGACCCTATCGCGAAGGTTGTAAAAAATCCATACAGTTTTGCCCTTGTTTACTAATTGGCGTTTTGTACATTCAGCTAATGCTGACATCGTTCAACCGCGCGTGTGAATTGCGAACACTGAACACCTTTTATGTAATAATGAAAATTCCCGTTGGAAAAACTATGATTCAAATTTTATTTACCCATTACTCGTCGATTCCAGCGCGCCTGCCGTCGCTCCATACGTCACTTGGTGATGTAAACAAAACACTACTGTCACAATATAAATAGCTGCTAACATAATTCCTCGCTAGGAACGCCAGCCAGAACCGATCTGCGTTCCACTTTTCCTTGTTCTCTGCCGCGCACGCACCGAGAGCGGTTCTTCCACTCCGGCACACCAGAAGTAGCAAGATGGTTTTTTACGACTCTTTTGTTACCATAAAACACAACAGAACTTCCAAACAGAGGTGCCTTTTTCCGCTTTTCTTCTGACTGCTTTTCTATTTTTTATTTATTACCCCCAACATACACTGGCATGGAAGCAGGGCAAGAGCATGGTTCGGTTGTTGATGTACTCTACTCTCCCACTTCAGTCACTCATACACTGACTGGGCGCGCGCTTTCGGGTTCGATCTGACTGGAAGGAATGGTCGGTAAACTACACTGCACAGCTGCCGCCTTCCTGGCTGCCGAGGTTCGTTCTCGTCGATGTCGCCAATCTGCTGCCGCTGCTAAACAAAAATCCGCACGAGATGCGAAACATGAGTGGCATGCGATATGGTACATTTACATTATGTTGGCGGTGGCCCCTATGCTTCAGCGTCGTTTGCGATTATGGGATTTATTTTGAACAAAGTTTGAGAAATTTAATCTTGGTCGGTGTTGGAATAAATAAGCGTGCAAAAATGGGGTTGGGAATCACCTATCACACTTATCAATATATTGATAAAATGAGGTCATACCTTGATGATATTCAGCAATTCCTTGAAAAAAGAATGATATAATCACTCTGTGTGTTTTTATAATAGTTCGGTGTGTTCCTTGTCGGAAAATATTTAATCTTCTTTTTATTTCATCATTAGGTTGACCAACTTGGAGATACGGCCCAAGTAACCACAAGACTATAATAGCATGCATATATAGGGCATATGCATTACGTTTAGTGCATCATTGAAGTTGGATTAAAGCTGAAAAAGGCCCCACTAGTATCGAACTAATGCTATATCTTTTGTAATGCCATAAGACATTGCTAAAGTAGCATTATTGCATTGGTAATGCATCACTACATTCATAAAGCTAATCTAGCGTTTTATTACTTGACAACTGTTGAATTAATACGATCCCGCATTAATTATGTTGATTTTGGGTTGCATAAGCGCAATAATATAATGCTTGTGGTTACTTGGGGGTAGCTCAACAAACCAAACTATGAATATTTTTGTAACAAATAGAAAAAAAGAAATCATATATGGGGGTTATTTAGCAAACTATGATCCGAGATTCGAAATGGGCGTCAGATGGAGAGTCTGATGTGACCAAGTGACAAAAGTCACTTTAACTCTCAGAATAACCCCCACAGTCTTTTATTTTACGTATTTTTTCCGTAGCGTCGTGCTCACAACTGCCGTTTTTGTTTGTTTACGTTTATTTGATCCGGGATCAATAATCTATTACAGAAGTATCCAGAACGGATTGACATTGTTGTTTATTTGCTCCGAGATCAATAATCTATTATAATCAACAGAAGTATCCAGAACTTGATTCAGAACGGATTGACAGTGTTGTCATAAAGCGCTAAATTTCTAAAGAGCATCCGTATCGGGCGCAACTATCTGGGCGACTAAAATACTAGCGCATCGAGCTGCCATTTTAGTTTAGTCATTCAATCTCACACCGGTCGTTACTATATTTTGTTACCGTGTTCTGTATCGGTCGCTGCTAAACTAGTGCTCCATCTTCAGTTTGACAGATTCGGTGATTGTCATAAACATAGTCAATTGCGATGGCTCTTTTTTCGTGATTTCTCTTGGAGAGACGTTCGGTTGACATGGAAAGAACCATTGGTTACAGTGGTCTCTCTGGAAACCACTGGGGTTTTGTACAAAAATATAAATGTACTTTTCTATAAGTTTCGCCAAATCACCCCAGAGGTTTCCGGAGAGGCCATTGTGGTAAATTATTCTTTTCATGCCTTCCGAAGGATTCTCCAGGTGAAATAAAAAAGAAAGAGCTGTCGCACGACGTGGTTTTGTGCAAAAACACAAATGTCCCCTCCTACAGGTTCCCCGGGCACCTCAGAGCTTCCGAGAGAGGCCAATGTAGCTAATGGTTTTTTTTTCACGCCTACCGAAAGTCTAATGAAGAAAAAAAAATGAAGAAAAAAACACACCACCCCATGTGGTTTCGCAAAACATCTCCTACAGGTTCCCCCGGGACACCCCAGAGGTTGCCAGAGCGGCCATTGTGGCTAATGGTTCTCTTTCATGCCGACCAAAGTCTATCCAGGAGAAATCGTGAAAAAGCTATCGCACGACTCTTATTCTTATTATTAAACCAAATTGTCTTTGATAAAGCAATAATTTTCTTTAAATCAAATTCAAAATCTGCCCCTAATCCTGATTGCGTAAACAAAAATAAACAACAAACCAATCGGAGATTTTTGACAATTGGCAGTCGAATAGCAACTCTCTATCGCGTTGCTAAATGTGAGTGCCTGATGCTTTCCGATAGTCCCGCCACAATTTTGCGAGCGCTTTTAGTTGCGACCGATATGGTTTGAAGTGATGGTGAGGGCGATCAAATATAGTTTAGTCGCGCACCGGCACGGGTGCTCTAAGTGAGTATGACCGCAGACAGACGTTCAAGCTCGAACAAAAGAATTCAAATTTGTTGTGTAAAATTCCATCTTGCACAGTAGCGCCACCTAGTCAACTAATTGCTACATTAAATCTGAAAGTTTGACTGACAACCCATTTTTCCCTTACCAATCAAAACAAATCTGTGTCGCCATCTGTTAGCTTATTGCTACTTGATATCTTGAGGGAAGCCATATTTTTACACAGGTAGATGAGATGAAGTCGAATGTCTGTCTGCGGTATGACTAAGGTGTGGCCCATTTAGTATTGGAACAAACATTTTTGATTCTTACAGCGACCCTAGTGGTCGGATTTGTGAACTATGACATCTTATGTGTTCCCTCTAACAATAACAACATCAGAATTTTTTTTTCGCGGTGCAGTTCGAACGTGTTTCAGAGAAATACAAAACGTAAGAAGAAAGAAGAAAAACAATTGTGCGCAATCATTTGGAAAACCTTTCGTGGTCTGGGCCAAAACTTGCTATAGTGTTGGGTTTTCCCCAAAATACCGTGTGGCGTGTTTTGAAAAAGTACAGAGAAACTTTGTCGAAGGATCGCAAGCCTCAAAGCAAGCGGCGGGCGACTACTGTCAACCGTCAACTGCGGAACAAAGTCATCAAGAACATTAAGGCAAACCCCAACATCTCAGACCGCGATTTGGCCAAAAAGTTCCGCACCGCACGCAGTACCGTGCAACGCATTCATCTCCGGGAAGGCTTCAAGTCATACCGTGCCTGTAGACAATCAAATATAGATCAAAAGCAGAACAATGTGGCCAGCATCCGTGCCAGAAAACTGTATGATCAGGTGTTGACCAAATTCAATGGCTGTTTATTCATGGATGATGAAACCTATGTAAAGGCGATTTCAAACAGCTACTGGGACAAAAATTTTACTTGGCTACGGCTCGGGGAGGAGATGTTCCTGCCAAATTCAAGATTGTGTTTGCAGATAAATTTGCACGTAAATACATGATTCGGCAAGGCATCAGTAGCTGCGGTAGGAAGAGGTTTTCATCACTGATAAGACATTTAATTCAGTCGGAATGTCTCCAAAAGCGAATATTGTCATTCATCAGATCCCACAATGAACCCACACTTAGCCAGATCTTGCAAGCTGTCATTACAGTAAAACAATGCTACAGTGGTATGAAACCAACAGGATTCAGTTTCAACCCACCAAACTGTCCCCAGCCCAGACCGATAGAGAGATTTTGGGCTATTATGAAGAGGAAGCTGAAGGTGAATGGCAGTGTCGTCAAAAGCATCATTAAATTGAGAACCATGTGGAATAAGATTGCCAAAACGATGGATGAGAATAATGTGCGCCGGTTGATGAGACGTATTCCGGGAAAAGTCCGCAAATTATTTCGAAATCGAGATGATTATTTTTTTTGTATTTCCCCTCTAAAGTTCACACAAAGTCGAACATTTTAATTAAAACAGAATACTGTTTTGTTAATGTATATCCGAAATATGCGCAATAGTCTATGTTCCAATTCTTACTGGGCAACACCTTATTGTCGGCAGTCCCTTTTATTTGGCTATGGTATGTGGTTAATTTGAAAGGTAATAAAATTAAATCTAAATGACCATGTTACCAGAGCTCAGTAAAGAGCAAAGAGTTATTCAGTAAAGAGCTGTGATGAAAGTATGTATGGAATTAAAGTTTAGAAATTCACACGGAAAAAAATCCGTGCCCAGATCCGTGAACTGCAGTCATGAATTCTAGAACAAGCAAATATACACCGTGGACTGAATCACGTAATCATGAACTAAATAAGGTTTAAAGGGAAAAATCCTGAAAACGTTATTTATTATTTAGTACCATTTTAGTATGATTTGACATGGGTATGATTACGTGGCAAGTACAATAGGGTGTGCCCAGGGAGTCGGGAAATTTTCCTAAACGTAAAATTCCTAGACCAGACATGAAATCGAACCCAGCTAACTCCGGCATGGTGTTGCTTTGTGGCTGTGGCTTTACTGAGTTAAAGCGAAAGAAAATTTAAAATTTGAAAATGAAAAATATCGTATTTTTGGACCACTGATGAAATAAAAATGTACGGGTCCAATGTTTTTCGAAAAAGGACAAACCTATCAATTGTTACAAAATTCAGAGAATAGGTATCTCTTTTTACATGGAATGGCTGATTGACAGCATCACTGCCCATAATTTATTCAAGAATGTATAAGCGATATAGGTATTGAGTTTGATTTAAGAACCTCCGCAGAATTTCGTTAATATATACTAGAAAAAATGCCAGCTTTTGCAATGATGAATATTCTCGGCCACCAGTTTTAAAACATCTAATTCAGCATGGGGCTTCATGGTCAAGCGGTTAACGGCGTCACCCGTCGTTTAGGCGATTGGGGTGAAGTGAGCGTTCGATTCCCGTTCCGGCCTGTGGAACATTTCGCAAAAAGAAAATGTACATACTGGTTCATTACGTGTTAGGTTAAGTTGTCCGTTGTAATTCGCTCTAAGTTTAATGTTCAGTCTTTACAACCTTGAGTTGAAGACGGTTTAATTGTCTTTATATTCCATCCATCATAACATTTCGCTGATATTTTGGCATAACCCACACCAAAAAAAAACTTCCACAACCCATTTTACCTCTTGAGCTTAATGCTTATCAACCGTCATTTTATTTTGAATCAAAACTGATTTTCAACCTTTGTTTACTCAAAATTGGAGAATCTATTTGACATCCGCTGCTTAACAACTTTTGAATAAAAATGTTGATTCAACCATTCTCATTTGTATTTATTACACATCAACATTATTAAACAATTGGTATAACCATTGAAAAGCATCAACTCAACTCTTGGAGCACGTTACAAATGAAACAGTTTTACAAATTATGCATCAACCATTGTATAGCATAATTTATCTCAAATTTTAGCTATAATGAGATTAACTTTAAGGGAGCATTATTATTTTACGAAAAAATGTACTATTTTTTGTTTTGCTTAACAATGGTTTAACAAGGGCTTACAAAACAGTTTATTCAAGAACTTTATCTAACGTTATAAATGACACCAAATGGACGTTTTTTCTGCTTTTATTATTTATTCTTTGCAGTCGTTAGTATAGTTGATTTATTACTTCTGGTATTTATATTTCTTCATATGTTTGAAAGAACTTTTTAAAATACAGTACCCTAATTTTACTTTGCTCGATCCTAGACTTGAACTCGTGATCCTTGGATTAAAGGTTGCCTTATTCTCCATTTTCTGCATCCTTGGTTATGCATTTGACACAATCAAAAGCCGTATTTAAATCATCAGTCTCTAAATTGCATGACATTGTTTAACAATCGTTAGTTAACAGTCACGTACACAGAACTTTGGCAAAGAGTTAATAGAGTTTTATAACTGCTCTATAAACGTTCCATAACATATTAAAAAACGATAGCTTTACATGATTGATTAAGCGTTGCACAATTGCCGAACAAATGTCTCAATTTATCTCTTCTAGCACTGTCTTATACCAACACATTTGTTGTTGTGTCATCGTTTTAACGAATTGGGATTGTACTTAAGATGAACAAGGGTTGGTTTTTAATCAGCGAGTATCTCATAACTTATCAATTTACTAAAATTTTAAACCAAATGTAATTAATCATTTAAAAGTGTTTTGTTCTGTTTCAAGAACTTTTATTCCTAAAAACAACACGACTACAGTTTTATTCAGCACGGGAAGCTTTATCTATATTTCCAAATTTAATCAACATGGGAGTTCATTAATCGCTTTGAATTGTTTGCTGAGGTACGGCTGTTGAAATCGCATAAAAGGTTTGGTGTGGCAAGTCATTTGCTCCTGTGGCTTGAAGAGTTCTAGGGTTTTTTTTCATTAGGGCGAATCTACAATTGAGAGATTCTCTCCGGACTCGCTCTCTTTCATTCATTACAGCGCCATTATAAAACTTTCGAGGCATTCTTTAGTACAGATCGAAACACAACAGTGCTGGCTAGCATACTCTACAAATAGTAGAATGAAAAACGTAAAGGTGATTGATTTATGAATGAAAGAGAGCGAGCCCGGAGAGAGTCTCACAATTGTAGATTGGCCCTAATGAAAAAAAAACCCTAGAGTTCTTTATATTTCACAACGGGCACAATCATCGGTGAAAATTACAGAAAAGAATGCATCAAAAAACTGTTTCTACCCATCGACCGAAAGCATACGGATCCTCTATTGTTTTGGCCAGATCTGGTATCTTCTCACTACGCTTCTGCTACATTGGAGATGCTCAAGAATGAAAAAGTCGATTTGGCGAAAAAATCTAACCCCCCCCCCCCCCCAAAACTTCTCTGAACTGCGTGCTATCGAAAGATACTGGGCATTAATTGAGCAGCATCTTAAGAAAGATGAAAGAGAAGCAAGATCTGTTGACTGCTTCCAGAAATCTTGGTCTGCATCACAACGAAAGGTTACGGAAAAAGTTGTGCTGAATCTAATGGAAGGTATCAAGAGAAAAGTCGGAACGTTCTTTAGAAATGAGAAGTAAATATTCAAACTCACGTGAATTTGGTCATATGTATGTTTTTGAGAAACAATTGTCCCCTTCTTTGAATGAACAGTCCTCACTCCCTCCCGTAATGCTTCATTCGTTCGGCAGGCGTGGAGATTATGGAGCGCTAAAAAGCCGGCATTGGATTGGCAGCTGGCGGTGGCAAGTACCCTTGAAGTTGCCCAGGTAGCTGATGACTCAGCTGGCTGTTGCTAACAAGCGGGTGGCTAGGCAGTCGGTTGACCAAGCCAGTGGAGAAATTATAGCCGGCTGGTGCAACCACAAGGACCGACATATGTGTGATCTAGGTGGCAACCATTTTTAGGCATGACGCAACGTTGAGTGGTATGAATGGCATGAGCCAGTTGGGTGCACATCATCGCTAATGTGTGCTGGATATGCATTAACTAGCAAAATTAGCACCATCCAGTCATGAGCAGATAAGTGATTTCAATTATCTGGTAATAAATAAATAATGAGACGCTTGTATTGCTGGCTAATGCATTGCCGCACAATATAAGAAAAGATGTGAATGGGCCATACGATAGTTCCAAAGAATTCGAATTTCCCAGCTAAAGAGTTTGTTTGATTGGAGTTTTTCTAACATACCGTCCCAAATTCTTGTCAGTTGACTGCCAGCGCTGGCTATGATAGTTTCAGTTTTCCCTTTGTCGCATACTTTAAATCTTGTACAATATCAAACACGGCTCCGAAATTTAAACGGACTCTATATTATTCTGAAGCGTAAATATAAAGCAAGCTTACGGCAAGAGTAGTAAGTCAAATTGAAATTTTACAAATGGTGACCGTCACGAAATATTGTAACAAACGAAACGCTAATAACTCAATTTATTCTCAATAGATTAATGTCGGTAGTACATGTGTTCTAACGGTTCATTTATCACAAGGAGTTACACTCCCGCAAACCGTATACCACTACAGGACAGAAGCAGCGATTGGTGTATGTTGGCTTCTACAAAGTATCGTCTCTCGATGGCCTATGTCCCTATCATCGAATCAAAGGTAACCATCCAAAAACATGCTTTACATGCTCAATTAAAATGAGTCTTGATATACTATTTATATAGTTAAAACAGTTTATGATCTAAAATCTAATTGTCCGTAAAACGATGTTTTGTCATTGTATTAAAAATATTCGATTAATAAAGGTATCGTTAATTTTAGAATCCCGTTTATTAAATCCAACGCACGATTTCTCCCCCACTAGTACATAATCACCGCTGATGCATAGGGACCACTAGATTGCTGGGAAAGATAACTGATTGCTAGCATCGGTGCCACTGTTATTCCGCTATTCCGGCATGCCGCCACCCTCGCAGCACCGGTTCCAACACGAAACATTATGTTGTGATACACTCGTCACTCACACCGAGCCATCCAGCGTGGTATGGTTTGTATAAGTTTTCACGCAACACACGCCCACCAATACCACTACAATGGGTCGTTCCTCTTTTTCTCCAGCTCCTTTCAAGTGGAGTTGAATGAAAACTATCCAATTTTCATTCGACCCAATTCACCTTTTCCAATAGATTTTCCGCATTCACTTCACTTAATTACATCTTTCCGATACACTGTACACTATGGTAGCACCCTTTCCCCACCGGATTACATGTTTTTCTCTCGGAAAATAAAGCTTTTGTTTATCAATGCGACGGACAACGGCGGAGCAGCGTACACGACGGGAATTGACAATCGACTCACCACTCGATAGACGGCAGTGAATGGGCGAGGGATTCGGATTGCTCTAACGTTGAATGCTTGCATGAATGGAATGTGTGCTGAAAAGAGAAAGAATAACAGAAATTTGACGTTTTGGTTTGTGTGTATGAATGATTTCACAGTGTGTTGTGCTATACTGTGGAAATTTTGAGGTGTGTTTAGTAATTTCGTTAAGATATGTAGGCTAGTTTGGATGTACCATCAAAATTATTTAATAAATTGTAGATCAAGTTATTAATTAAAGATGTACTCCGATAAACAATTAATCCCTCAATTTTAAGTTTCTAAAAAAACATATTTTATAACTCACAAAAATGAACGAAATGTGCACGTGAGGGTTCACTCAACAGAGAATGATGGAAACATCTATCAAGACTTGGATTGCGAATCTTTAACTTGTTGTCATTCAATGTGTAAAAGATCTGATTATGTATATTCTAGTCAAATTTATTATAAGAATTTATCCACATTGATTCAATATAAGGTTTGTATCCGCGATAATCTGGACACATTTAAAACACGAAAAATTTTGAATATTGTAGCCATTAGTGAAACACTTCATTATTTAATATTTCAGTGTTCAAAATGTCAGCGAATGTATAAAAAAATAAACTGACCCGTTCATGGGGTGTCTTTTTGGGATCAAGCGCAGCGAATTGCAATCTCGATTTGTAGTCAATTCAAACCGAAGAATTCCTACTTTTGTTAAATTTTGCAATACACTCATAACGAGCGGTTCACCGATTTGACACTTGAGTTAAGGCAAAGCTTTACTAAATTCAACAGCTGTGCATTTTCGGGCAAGCTGATTTGTATAGAACTTAAATTGATTCACTTGCTTTTAGGAAATGAAATTAATTTCAACAAACAAATTTGATCGAATCCATGTTAGATGCCCCTTGGATCCGTCGATACATCAAATCGCAAAACCGTTTGGATTTACCCAAATCCACACTCAACAATGTATTGCAAATATTTTTTGACGTTTGACAATGAAAAAAAAAACCAAGAAGTGACAAAAATAATTGGAGATGCGGATTTGAACTGTGGGTAGGAAAATAGGAATGTTGCCATCATTCGACCAAAAGTCAATTGCAATAAAAAAAACACTACTTTAGTGTGAGATTGTGGCGCCACTTACTGATTCAAATAAAAGAAAAAATTCGGCATAGGGGTTTATGCAAATATTAGGTAAAGGAACAGAGCGTAGGACTAAATTTGTGGTGCATTCTTTAGAGATGTTGTTACGCACAACATAATAAAAAGGAACTTTAACACAAAACTATGTTTGGACTCATTTATTTTGTTTTTGTAATTGTATTTATCTTCATACTGACATTTATTTAATGAGAGCTTGTTTGTTACGGTTAGGAATGGTGGGGTAGAGCGATGGTTGTTGCAATCTGTTACAAGAGAGTGCGGGGCTTGAAAAAACGTCGTTATTCGCGTTATGTATTAGATCAATGCAAGGTTCGAACTTCGCTTGAAAAAAATATGCTTCATTATAGTTTTGTGCGTATGGCAGCTAGCACATACCACAGCGGAAATTTTTAGAAAGGCATTGGATGATTAAAGTCAATGAAAGTGTATACTATGTTATAACTTCATGGTTTAAAAAAAGGTGTAACACATGAGAAGTATGTATTATGCAGGCAGAATATAATCTTTAACCTAAATAAATTCAAAACAAAAAAGTTCTTTGAACATACTAGCTGCATTTGAAAATCATTAGAGAGAGAAAAGTACTAGTGTGATATAAAAGCAAAGGTACAGTTTTCGTTGGGTTTTAAGGCTGTGGTAGGGATCGTAAACCTGCCGGGAATAAATGCCATTACTCTGTTCAATTTCACAAAAGAAAATCGCAGAAAAGAAAACAAGAACATTTCAAATCGAAAACTGTTACTAATGATTTTACCCGTACTGTCGATTTCATTTGAAAATCGCCATGTTGACTTTTATGGGTTCCATAAAGATATCTCACAAAAATGCAATAACTTATTAGGGTTACCTTCTACGTTTTTAATCCAATCAATGGCGCATGCAATTAAGGAAGGTAAAACGGAAAGTTACACTGCTAACCTCGAGCCATATATACAATTAAGACACAACTTCCATACGTAATGCACTTTTAATTTCCTATTAGAAAAAGTTGTATACAACAAACTTGAACGCGTAAAATATTATTAGCTACGAAATCGTTTCGTAGGAGCCATGGAAAAATCTTGTTTATATTTTTAAAATTTGTACATTTTAGTACCGTAATTCATATAGAATGCTAAACATTTCAATCTCGTATAACATTCGTTTGTCAAGTCTATTATATGTTTTCTTCATGGTAAAATAACTTCATTATACATATTTCATATTTGCGAAGTTAATAATTACTTGGACAGACCGTTACAAATGTAATTAAAGTGTTTGGGGAACGTTTGTCGCAGCCAGGAAGTCTGGATCGGGGGGAAATCGAAAACCGGAAGCCGCTGAGACGACAAAGAGAGTTGCCGGTAGTTTAAAGCGAAACCCTAACCTATCTCTCCGAGATGCCGCAAATAAGCTGGGTGTATCGTCTACAACCCTGCATCGAGCCAAAAAACGAGCCGGACTATCGACTTACAAGAAGGTAGTGACTCCAAATCGCGATGATAAACAAAATACGACGGCCAAAGCGCGATCCCGGAGGCTGTACACGACGATGCTAACGAAGTTTGACTGCGTGGTAATGGACGACGAAACCTACGTCAAAGCCGACTACAAGCAGCTTCCGGGACAGGAGTTTTATACGGCAAAAGGAAGGGGAAAGGTAGCAGATATTTTCAAGCACACGAAACTGTCAAAGTTCGCAAAGAAATATCTGGTTTGGCAAGCCATCTGTACCTGTGGCTTGAAAAGCAGCATTTTCATAGCTTCCGGGACTGTCAACCAAGAAATTTACGTGAAAGAGTGTTTGAATAAACGTCTGCTGCCTTTCCTGAAGAAACACGGTTGTTCCGTACTGTTTCGGCCGGATTTGGCATCTTGCCATTACGGTAAAAAGGCCATGGAGTGGTACGCCGCCAACAACGTGCAGGTGGTTCCCAAGGACAAGAACCCTCCCAACACGCCAGAGCTCCGCCCAATTAAGAAATACTGGGCTATTGTCAAGCGGAACCTAAAGAAGACCAAAAAAACTGCTAAGGACGAGCAGCAGTTCAAGGCAAACTGGCTTTCTGCGGCGAAGAAGGTGGACAAGGTGGCTGTACAAAATCTGATGGCAGGAGTCAAGCGTAAGGCCCGGCAATTCGGAGTTGGAAAAGCGGAAGCCTAACTGAATATTTTTCCTGAATTTTATACTAATTGAACTTGAAAAAGAAATTTAATTTGATTTTTTAAATAAACGATTTCACCGATTTACACGCGTTTTCCCTTGACCAAATTTTGACTGTATCACCCTTTATGTTGCATACTGTCAGACGCTAGTAAATAGGATAGGGTTACCCTGGACAGAACATATCATTATGTTATAAGCATGGTGTTAAAAGCATACTTAGGACATAAAATTTGTCTTAGGGATGGTCTCCAGGTATGATCTACCCAACAAACAGCAGTGTCGAATAACCGCTTGTTCAAACAAATTTGGAGAAGTTATTCAGCTCTCTAGAAGAAAAAGCTGAACAACTTCTCCAAATTTGATTGAACAAACAATTATTCAGCATTGATGTTTGTTGGGTAAACGATGTTAAACAATGCCACATTGATTGCGCTTTTTCGGTTTTGTGGGTGTGTGAAATTAAGTTATTGACGTTGGAAATAATACTTATACCTTGTTTTAAAGATGTACTTCTAACATTAATAAGACAAGTGATGTTACTTGGGCTACTGAACAACTTTGCCCAAGGCAGTTATTTTTCATATGCCCAGGAACTTGAAATATTCCACGTTGGAAACAATCAATACAAACATTTTGCATTCCAGCTAGCGCCACCTACTAAGCCAATCGTGAATTAATTAGACCACAACGAGGTAGCTCTTGCCCTTCTTAATATATTAGCTCGAGGCACCATACATCTATAAGGGTGAAAATCTCAAGAATATTATATGTTCAAATCATATTATATTAATTTCATCAGTTTCCTGCGCCTTCTTAGCACCTCTTTCGGGTGAACTTGCTATATCCGGGTGCCACCACCCACTTTTAGACAGTGGTGCCACTTTAAAAAGTGTAAAATCAGCAGCACTTCAATATTGATGATGCCCAAGAAACTCAAACTAATCATCATTCCCTTCCCCGAAAACCGTTAGGACGTGGCTGGCTCCTGTACAGATCTATAAACGGAATGAATTAGTAAACTTGTATTCAATTATTCCTTGTCGGGTATTTTCATCACTGCAACCATTTTTTAGATCTATTGTAATATAGTAAACTTGTATAGACTGTCCCAGAAAATAAGGACACACTTTTCTAACGCTGCCATTTGAACATACATTTTTCTTCGGGTAGTCTGTCGGCTACATCTCATTGTTTATACCCAAACGTTAAAACTGAACACAACTCACAGCAAATTTTCACGTGCATTTCGAGAGATGGGAACAACCCCCGAGCATCTTGACAGATCAGCTTAGTTTCACGTACCCATCATAATTTGTAATTTGTAGAAATTATAGATGTCTCTACCATGCATAAACAAATGGGCCATCCATTCTCGATACTATCGCTCTTTAGCTTTGGAATACATGTTTTCGTTTCCTTATGTGTGGATGTGAAAAACAGGGCAAGAACAAATTTTTATTTAGGCATAAAGTTGATGTGGTTCTCTTTCCATTAATTTGATTTCAATTGTATCGTATATATATCATCATTACTTGAGAATGGGACTGAGTGAAAGTGGAACAGAGAGAGAAGAGCGAGAGAGAGAGAGAGAGAGAGAGAGAGAGAAATGGGAGATAAAGAATGCAGAAGTGGAGATTATTTTTATTTCATGTATATTTTTATTGTTTCCACCTTGAAAGGGATTCATTATTACCAAAACAAAGGTTGCGCTGAATCAGAAGAACAAATTAAAATTTTAGATTGATTCTAGCAAAGCGGCGGTTAAATCAAACTAATATTATGTTTGGAGAAAAAATAACTAAAAATTTAGTTTGAAACAAACTATTTATTTTTGGTTATTCTGTTTTCCGTCTTCCAGACATTACATGCTCTGACGCTGTCACTCAACAATAGGTGAAAATTCAATATTTTACTTAAAAAAAACCTGAAAATATTAAAAAGCCTCGCATTAACATTTGTAGATTTCTCTTAGACTATAGAGAAGTCTATAAATGTAAATGTGCACTTTTCTAATGTTTGTAAGCATTTTATTCAAATAATTGAAATTAAAGAAGAAATGTTAGGTGATTGTAAACGTAAATGTTTGTTGTATTAACCGTTTTTGATTGTTTGTTTCAAACAGCATTTCAGTTTAAATCATACTGAAATTGGTTTGAAACAAACCATAAGCGTTGGTAGAATCAACCAACAAACCGTTTTTTTTATAGCTGTCATAATGAAACAACCAACATAATGGTAAATTCAAACGGATGTCAGTTGAACTTAACTGCTCAGTTCCCGAAGCAATAACTCAAAATATTAGTTTCTTTAACCACCGTAGTTAGTCAAATCAAACTAATATGATGTTTGTGCCCAACTCAACTTGAAATTCCTGTTAAATGAAACAAGAATATGTTTGCATTTATTAATACTTTCTCAGATTTTCTTTTTTCCTGGCTTTGGTGGCTTTTCATTGTACTGAAGGTTTCAGAGCGTCGCAGATTGAGAAGTGTATTTTGGAGTGTTTTTATAATTACGGTTTTTAATTTATTCAATTTTTTGCTAGTAGTCCAAGTCTCGAGTTTGTTTATGCTTCTATATATTATCTGTAAGAAGGGTAAAAATATCCAAGATTTAACATTTAGGAAAAATTACCACGTATCGTCAGCATTATAATCATCAAGTGCGAATATGAGCTCCACATCTTTGAAAATAACAGTCGATGTTAATACATTCAATTGATAATTTGTTCTAGGATTCATCCGATTTGACAGAACCAGTGAGCCAAGATTAACGGGGTACATTGACTTTACTCTGGAGCTGTCAAGTTGTTACCGGGTTGTATGGGAAAGATTTCCGTTGAAAAACGCCGTGCCATCGTGCACAAATGGAACACTATCCCAAGATTATCACTAGGAAAGTTGGCGAAACTGGAAAACGTTGGTGAAAAAGCGATGCGTATTGTGATCCGGAGATTTGGGGCGGTGTCGTGGACCTGCCACGAAATGGACAAAAAAAAGGAGCGTCGAATCCCAAATCGGACAACAAAATTGGACGAGCTTTTTCTAAGTACTGCATCATGATCGACGCCAAAACGTATTCGAAGTTGGTCTATGAAGCATTGCCGGGATCGCAATATCACACGATTCATGAAGATGATGATGTTGACAAGGCGGACACCTCAGTTTTCAATGAAAAATTTGGCAAAAAGGCGATGATCTGGTCTGGGAAATTTGCTCTTGCGGTTGATTTCGAGCCATCCAGCGTTGCACGTATCAGCCTAATTAGTTTCGGCAGGAAAATCATGTTCAGACACTATATGCCACAGCTCATTTCTTTTAACTAAATCGTACACTACATTGAAATCAATAAACAGATGGTGAGTGTGCAAGTTATACTCCCGGAATTTATCTAAGAAGGACTCCTCAAGCGACCTTAATCTGTTAAATAGGATGCGTGACAGTTTTTTTTTTGCCATTTCTTGTAGATTAGGCGTATGAGGCCATCCAACCAACCACTGAGCATTTCTTCGTCATCCCATACCTGCAGAAGTACTCGATGGATCGTTTGGCGAAGCTGCTCACTTCCGTGTTTGAGAAGCTGGACCGGAATCTCGTCCTTCCCGGCAGTCTTTCAGTTTTCAGCTCACGTATAGCCTTTTTAACTTCTCCTATGATCGGTGGGTCCACAACTTGTCCATCATGATTTATGTTCATCCTGTTTCTCGCTACATTCACATTTTCACCGTTCAACAACTGGTTGAAGTGCTCCTTCCACCTAGCAACCACCGCTGTTTTGTCGGCCAGCAGATTCCTCTCTTGGACATTGCATATGGCAGATGGCAGGCACTGATACAGTACTGTGCCGCGCGTCGTTCACCGTTGTATAGAAGCTCCGCACATTATTCCGGTCCATGCTTTCTTGCACTTCAGCAGTCACACTTTCTTCGAGCTGCCTTTCCTTTCTGCGGTGGATTCACTTTCCTTCTGTGCTTGCTACCCTGTACCGCTCCTTGTTGAGCAGGGTACCGGCCACTAGCATTGGGCTTCTAGCGGTATTCTTTGCGTCTGTCACTCTCTGGCACTCTTCATCGAACTAGTCATTTCGTCTTCGTCGTTGACCAGTGCCCTTCACTTCCCGCGCCGTTGTGGTCATAGCTTCGTGGATAGGATCCCAGAAGCGGTTGACATAATCAGAAACGTTGATTCTCCCCAACTGCCCGTCTAACTGCTGTGCAGCTACTCCATCTGTTGACAATCGTTGGATACTGAATCGTCTCGTTATGTTATTTCTAGAACTCGAGACACTGGATAACCGCGCCCGAATCTCAACAACAACGAGATAATGATCCGAGTCAGCCTCGAAAGGTCCTGACATCAATGACATCGGAGAAATTTCGGTGTTTGCTGTGGCGAGCGTACGTCGCATATTATTCCTGAAATCAACCGCCATCACTAATCATCGAACAAGTAACTGCCGACCAATCAGTGAGTGCGTTGTATAGCCGATGGAGAGAATGCCAAAATAACGCCCCTGCAAAGCGGTGTTAGTTGGTACCGAACCAACGAATCAGTCTTTTTACACCCATGATCAGTACAATAAATACGAAGCGAAAATGAAAGGAGGTGCTTTTCTTCTTGAATGACGACTTCTGCTGGTCTTCCCTTAGCTGAAAGAAGGTAGTTACTGTGTGGCTATTGTGACCGTGGTTTCTTACTTGCCATTGCTACTTACTTTGTTTAAAGAGTTGTTATTTATCAGGACGTGGGCTTAGAAATACTGCAAAGCAAGGGCAGTTTGAAGGAAACATGAATGTCGTTGGTCGTGTCGTGTCATCGCTGGGTCAACTGTGTTGTCTCCAATGTGTGGAGTGCGAAACGACGGCATAGTTGAGATGGTGGCTATGCCCATCAGTCGCCCATCAACCAGCACGTGGTCTATTTGGGAGCAGGTATCGCCACTTGGGTGTGTGTCGCCAGGTGTGTTTGCGGATATTCTTACGTGTGAAGTAAGACGATGCCGATATGTCAATTTTGACCCAAAGATTCGGTAGTTTGACCAGCAATTTGTGAGTGTGGTATGCTTTCAAATCCGTTTGTAACAACCGATACGATGACTGCTGATGTTTACGTTCGGGATGCTTGGAGCGGTGCCTGCTCCCCATGATGCGGAAACATAATAATCCAGTACTGTTATGGCCGGATTTGGCATTACTGCATTAAGCGAAAGACACGGTAGCCTGGTACAAAGCTAACGGAGTCGAATTCGTACCCAAGGATATGAATCCTCCAAAGTGTCCCCAGGCAAAACCACGGGCTCTGACAAAGGAATATTTGCGCAAACATGTAAAGGCAGCGGATTCCATCAAAACTTTGTAAAGAGACTGGAAAAAAGTATCAAAAATTATTGGCAAACAGTCTATACTGAAGCTAATGAGCAGTGTTAGATAAAAATTCAATTCGTTGGCGTACGGTTAAATGGATCTCCGAAATTTCATGTTGAAATGTAGAAGAATATTGTAGAGAAAATAAAAGTGCAATAAAAACTCAATTTACTCAAAAACCGAGCTCGTATTGTTATTTAGAGATCTTGCTTCGACTTACTGGGACACCCTATATAAAGTCTGTCCTCGTTAAATTTCGGACACCAAAATAATAGCAGCAAAAAAAAAATTACATATAATTCAACAAAATTGATTGCTTACTTCATAATAATAGAGTTATATCTACATTAGAAACAGTTGCTTAAGATGTTATTCCTTCTTTCTGTAAAATTCTCGAGCTTTCTGTGGTACACCCGCCATCATGTTCCGAACGGGATTCTCAGATACGCCCGCCGTGACGATTCTCCATCTTCTCTTGAAATCATCGGTATTATTTGCTTTCTTCTTAGTTTCGAAGAATTTCCGCTAAACTAGAGCCCAGTACCTCTCTATTGGGTGAAGTTCTGGACAGTTTCGTGGATTGGCTGTTTTTGGCACATGTTTGACCTCATGTACCTTTTACCATTCCAGAACGGATTTCCCGTTACGATCTAAACATCAACCGACAATACCAATACACCACAGGACCTGGGTTAGCACAATCCACACATAGAACGATCGAGGACAGCCAATCATTACCCGCTGGACTATTCTAGCTGCATCAGCTCTATGCACCCTTAAATATCACCTGCAGGAGCAACATAGGCGTTCAGTTTACTTTTTTCGAGAATCGCGGTCAGTCGTGTTTGAGTTCTAAGTTAGTATTCTAAGTGATTACCGTAATTAATCAGTGTTTTGTCGAAATAAATCTTTTTTAAAACGCCAAACCCGATGTCCCGATCAAGATTGTGACAAGAGGCCAAAACAGATCTGGAGAGTCGTGGCTTCTGATAAACGGTAGCAACCGCTTTTGCATACATTCTTTCTCGTACACATCCTTATTGATAGCGCCGGTAGAGACGAAACTTTTAGATTTTCGACCACAACTACATATGGCCTGCCAAATCAAACATTTGGACAATTTGTACGCTTTCTTTGTCCGAAAATGCTCGGCAACGGCGATTCTTTGCATTTCGGTATAAAAAGCCAGACCCGGAAGCTGTTTAAATTCCTCGAGTACGTATGTTTCGTTGTCCATTATGAAACAAAAAAATGTTTGCAAAAAAAATGGTGTAAAGCTTCTTAGCACGACTTTTTGTAGTGAAATTTTGCTTATCATCACGCTTGTGCACATGTTTCACTTTGTACGCTTTCAGTTCTTGCCTCTGCTTCACTATTTGTACGTATGATTTTGACTTTCCAACATTTCGAGCCACATTTCGCACAGAAAGATTGAGATTTTCTCAATAATGGCTACCACACGGCCAGCCATTTAAACTTAGTTTTGAGTCGTTTTTGACTCACTTTCGTCAAAAGAGGAGTCACTCAAATTTCAGTAAATGTAACTGGGATTGACAAGTCGACAAATCAAAAGCATCCATCTGATTTGAGTCGATGTTTTTGATTTGTCTGCTTGTCAATACCAGTACATTTACTCAAATTTGAGTGACTCCACTAATGAAGAAAGTGAGTCAAAAACGACTCAAAATTGAGTTGATATGGCTGGCCGTGCACCTTCTTGTCCATTTTTCGGGAGCATACTCTTCGATTTGTTCCACTTCCAACCTTCCGATCCACAGTCATGCGCTGGTCAAATGATTTGCAATCACAAAACACGGTACTTCTCGGTAGTTTTAGTTTCTTGGCAAGATCGCGTACCGATACATTCGGATTTTGCTGCCGTTCGTACAAAATGCGTTTGCGCACTTCAACTTGATTCGACGCCATTTTACTGATTGTAACAAGAATGTAAACATGTTCTACCACAAAATAATGTGGAGAGTTTCAGCTGTCATATAAGTGAAACGTTTCAGCGATCCGTGAAATAATTCAAAATCTACACTGAAAGAAAGGTGTCCGAAATTTAACGTGGACAGGCTTTACGCTAATCAGACTGTTGTTAAAGAGCCTGCCCTTCAGGAATAACTCACTTCCTATTTTATATTTGCATATTTTACTTTTACTGCTTTTTTCTTTATAAAATGTACCGTTTTGTTTGTTTTTTCAACTATTTTAATGTACATTATAAGTTTTTTTAATGTTTTTTTTTTAATTTTTTTTTATTGTTTTAAGCATTTAATTTAACATTTTGATGTTTGTTGTGGATACAAACGCAAATAATAGTACAAACAAAATTAAAAGTTACGTTATTTGGCGTTGCGTTTTAATAAGGCTACATTATATTGAGGTATGACTGTATGAAGTAATGATTACTAACGAAGCGATGGAAACTGATAAGAAGAGATTCTCACGCTTGTCAAACAAAAAAAAAAAAAAAATGAAAGTTCCTTAAGGAACAAGTTCCATTCTCCAGTAGATTCCCAAACCATTCTAGGTTTCCCAGTCTATTCTAGTTTTAGATGACAGTGTGAAGAAGCACATGTTGTTGATGAGTTTTGAAGGAGGGAAAGGAAGAATTCGAAAGGAAAGCACATTCGGGTACAGTTCGGTTTCCTCCAGCACGGCTTCAACCCAACAGGATTGCTTGGTTGTCTGCCACCCAATTACTGATTTCGGTTTTGTTTCAATAATGGGTGAATGGCATGCAACTAGCAGGAGGTGGATTGTGCCCTATTATTTCAAGGTCAATACGTTTTCCATTATGTAATGATTAAACTGAATAAACATTTGGCAAAAGACAGATTCAAGGTTCATTTCACGCTGCAATTTCCTGCAACGAATCTTAGTCAAATTCCATGGTTCGAAAACACATCAAAGTACTCTATGACTCATAAGTTTATTCCCAAGGTTAATCGTTTCAACCGACATGATTGCTATGCGACCTATTCGAGAAATCAATTAGTTTGATGATTGATTTATTGCCTTACAACGCTTGACATTAAGTTTAAAGTCGGCATTAAAACGGCATTTCATTGTTAAACAGACGACTTGCATTCTTAGCTCATAATAATCCTGAAGTCGACGACCTCTTCCGGGTTCTTTACTGAAATGCGGTTTTATCTCGTTAGCCGATGGGCTCATCTATTTGAATGCTGATAATATGAACTGTGTGGGATCGATCGCCTCTAACTCTCTTTTTTTATACGTCTGATGATGTGTTTGCTAAAATCTTCATCTCTCAGAAACAAGAAAATGCTTTGTTTCGAGAAACCAGTATGCGACCTTGGTTGAGATGTTAGACGCAGATTCGTTACTAAGTGGCAACCGGTTTCTAACAGTATTAGCACGACGGTTGAATTTAAGGTATACGAAACTAATTTCAAAACTGTTCCAACTGTTGGAAGCGTTCGTCGGCTAACTAACTATGAAATTATATTAACCACATGGTTTAACCGATCATATCAATAAATCCAATCATAACAATTACTAAGGTGATGTTGGCTGACCTTAGCTGCAAAGAATAATGTAATAAAACACTCGCCCTATCACCACCGTAGTTTACAATCCGTCAAATGTAAATTACTAGTTGTGATAATACCCGCCTGTGAGCAATCTCATTGATATTGGCTGCTGCGGTAAATGAATAACGTGAGTGGCAATCCACGCTGGTAAATAAAAATGTAAATGTACATTGTAAATTACTGGGAGCTCACAGATGACTATCTTCCGCTGGTTGGAATTTTCCCAGTTTCCGTTCGTTCAGTATGTCTGGAATATTTTCACAGTGGCTTGGCTTCTTCATCAATAACTATGAAAGTGCTCGAAGAACTCCCTGTTGTTGTATAAATACCAGTTGAGAAATGATAAATTCGAAGAAAAGTGGGGAAACGTGTTGACCAGTTGACGATGATGGAGGCGGTCGTTCGGAAAAGTGATTTCCATACAAATTGAAAATTTTCCGAGCAAACCGTGCGTTTGCTCTTTTTATAGGTGTCAGCGGTTTTTTGATGACTGGAAAATGTTGAGTCTACTGAACTTAGATAATGCAGTTACTGAAGCCTGAGGCAATTGGTTACACGCAAAACAAAACGAACAGAACCGTCAATAATTTCGAAGAATATTATTGATGCTTAGAATCATTTGCCAGCATGCATGTTATTCTTTCAATTAAGTTTTACCATACCCCAAAATTTCTTCCACTAGATCTCTAATTTCAAACCATTATTTTCCATCGATCCTATCCCACAAATAAAAAAAAAATGGGTTAAGAATCCCACTCCGCACTAAGTTGCTGTGGATTCGGACTCCCTTTGTTTGTAATAAATTTCGGCAAGTGTAAACAATAATCGCCTCTCTCACGCCTGCCGATCTGAACACGATCATATGATATCCGCACTGCTCAATTGCCTGGTTTATTAGTGTCTGGTTACCGCGTCTATAAGTATTGTGCCTACTGTTTAGAATGCGCAGAGCGAGAACGAACCCAACGACGACGACGACGACGACGTTGAAGCGTCGAAGCGATTAAGGAAAGGCCGCACCAGAGGCAATTCAATAACCACGTCGTGCATTCTCGACTTGATGGCTTTGCCGTTGCGCTGCCGGCTCTGCATTGCTACATACTTAGCTCTGGTACCGGTCCGGAGATAGAGGGAATCCCGAAAAATTATACGCCCACCATCAGCTGTGTGTGTGTCTGTTGATTATGAAAAATAGGGGATGACGGTGTGCGATCAGAATGGTGGATTGCTGCAGTAGGCCAGTGTATGTCATTTTGTCGTCAGCATAATTAACATATAAGCCATACAATGAAACTAATAAATAATTATAATAATAAAAATAGATAGTCATAAAAAAGATTGTTTCAGCTTGATACCATAGAATGAGAGATTAATGGAAAATGGGGGATTGTTAAATATCGCAACGTTTAAAGATTAAACTATTCCTTTTACAGATTTCCGCAAAACAGTATAATTTATTGTTTCTCAATGGTGGATTTTTGGAATAGTTTTATCTCGATTTTCATACAGAGTTTTGCTTATATCACGTTTTTTTTTTTCTAAATTTTGCACAGAGCTACAGTACTCGACAGAATAAAGTACGCATCCGCTGCTCGGTTAAGCTCACACTTTTTTTTTCTTACATCAAATAGGGTAACGGTATGTAATGTTAGCCTATCACCTTCATTCGGCCTATGCACCAAATATGTCATTAATTTAGTGATAATTAACAAAATCATGTTGCTATTAGGATGACCGATGTAATCCGAAGCAATTGAGAAAATATTGATCAACTTATAGTTGTTAACTTCCGCGTAATTTTCGAGTTTCTGGTTGTACAGAAAATAGTTACACGTCACAAACTAACTGTTCACATAGCTAAAATAACAATGACTTTACAAGAACATAGTAGACCCAATGTTGGGGACATATTTTTTTGTATGTTCCCAACTATTGCCTGTTGTATCAATAACGCAGGTTGTTATTGGTAAAATTTGAAGTGGAAATCCATGAGTTTGAGGTTGTTAATATTCAAGTGGCTCATCTAAACACAAACTGAAGGAACAAAATCATTGTATAGTTAATTATAATGTTTTCATTATTGAACGGGTGATAAATCATATATGAACATCACTTAAGTGTTTCGAAGCTATTTTATTTTAGTCTGTTTTGTGAGATTTTGTGTAAAGTAAAGCGAATACACCTGACAATGCCTTAATTCATAAAATTAGAAAAAAAAGCCGCATCAAGACTGCATTTAGTAGTAAATCCATCGAATGGAACGAAGTTGCATCCATGAATAGACCCAATTCGGTGCTTATAGACCGACATTAAATCCATGTCCCTCGAAAGTTTCTGACTAAAAAAAAAGAGTTGTGTAACTTTTCGTGACACATACTACCAAATGTCTTATCAAACTTATCTTAGCAAGTGTATAACCAGTTGAATCTCGCTTACAGCTTTAAAACTTTATGAGTTATAATAAAAAATGTAGTCGATCGTTGCATAATAGACTGAGTCAAGGAATGAATATGACACGTTTGGACAAGTAAAGGGTATTCTGATCAAAATTTGGTCAAACGGTAAGCTGTGTGAGTCGATCAAAGTTTTTATTAATAAGTCAAATTCTTTTTCTTTTTCAAATTCAGTTAATACAGAATACAGGAGAAATATTCAGCTAAGCTTCCTTTCTACCGAATGCGATTTGCCTGGTCTTTCGTTTAACACCTGCCATAAGATTTTGTACAGTCTCCTTGTCCAATTTATTCGCCGCAGAACGCCAGTTTGCCTTGAACTGTTTCTCGCTCACAACAGCTTTTTGATTCTTCTTAAGGTTCCGCTTGACGATGGCCCAATATTGTTCGATTGGACGGAGCTCTGGCGTGTTGGGAGGGTTCTTGCCCTTGGGCACCACTTAAACGTTGTTGGCAGCAGGTTAGCAGGCAGCAGGAGTGGTAACACCATGGCCTTTTTTCCGTAATGGCAAGATGCCAAATCCGGCAAAAATAGAACGGCACAATTGTGTCGCTTCGGGAAAGGCAGTAGACGATTTTGCAGGCACTGGCTCAGATAAATTTCCTGGTTGACGGTTCCGGTCGCAATGTAAACGTTGCTCTTCAAGCCACAGGTACAGATGGCCTGCCATACCAGATATTTCTTCGCGAACTTTGACAGTTTAAGATGCTTGAAAATATCTGCCACCTTTCCCCGTCCGGTTGCCGTATCAGGTTCTCATTCAAAATGTTGGAAAAATCGATTTTTTTTATTGCATTTTTTGATAGGTATATGTGTCTAAAATGTTGGGGCAAAAAGGTTTTTCGATCCGGGAAGTACAAAAGATTCTACAGCGCATTGTTCGAAGCAGTGTCACGGCCGCCGCGCGACGCTTTCAAACTTTAAACGCGTTTTTCTCGAAACAATGTTTTTCAAAACTGCGTGCACGATTACAAAAAAAAAACGGCTCGACCAATTAACTTCTACTTTTGACCCCGGAAAAGTAAACACTTTTTATTGGAGCTTGTCGATCTTATAAATGTAATTTTTTGATAATAAATATTTTTTATACAGTCTTAAACATTGAAAATAACACGAAAAAACGATACCCAAACTTCAACTTAGCACCAAATTTTCAATTTTAAAGCTATTCAAATTTCGGCTACGTCAGACTCCGCCAAATTTAATGCAGAATCGACTAATGAAAACGATTTTTGATTCCAGCAAACGTGTGAGCAGCTACAATGCACGCAGATGGAGAACTACCATCCAGCTCCAAGTGACATTGCGGGCGCCATTTTGTTTTTTTTTTTTTTGTAAAAAAAATTTATGAAATAAAATCAAAACTATATCCAATCGAAATACCTAAACAGATTTTTTGTATGTCTTTCCTTTGCCTCAAAAAAAAAATTCCAAACTTTGCCAATTTTTACCTCATTTGAATGAGAACCTGGCCTTGTCGCAGAGCTACGTCCAGAATGCAAAGAAGAGAGCTGGACTACATACATACAAGGTACAGAACTTCCCAAACCGCGATGAGCGGCAACAATCGACGGCTAAAACTCGGGCACGGAAGCTCTACGAGAAGATGCTGACAAAATATGGCTGCTGTGTGATGGACGACGAAACGTATATAAAAGCCGATTTTAAGCAAATTCCGGGGTTGGAGTTTTTCACCGGCAAGAGCAAGTTCTATGTGGACGACAAATTTAAGAAGAAGAAAATGTCGAAGTTCGCCTCCAAATATCTCATTTGGCAGGCCATCTGCTCTTGCGGACTGAGGAGTGAGCCTTTCGTGACAAAGGGCACAGTAAATGGCGAGATCTACAAATCTGAGTGCCTCGAGAAGCGCCTTTTGCCGTTCTTGCAGCAGCACGACGAAGCTCCGCTATTTTGGCCAGATTTGGCATCATGCCACTATTCTAAAAGTGTCCTGGAGTGGTATGAGGCCAATTCTGACTAACCGTATCAAACTTTTCGAGAAGGTTGTGGAAAAGAACTGGATGAATTTAAATCCTCAACATATCAAAACCGTGTTGAAAATATGTCACGACGCTTGCAATCCATGACGGATGCTTAAGGTAAAGGCAAGGCTAAACATAAACAACGAAAAATTTGTATTTTAGTAATGCGTACTTTAGTTTGCCCATCAATAGGATGGACAGTTTCTTTATAATTGTCATTTTCAAAGAACTTATCACACTGAAGTTTGCAAACAAAATATATTCTGAAAATGCATCTACGGTGCTAAATCTGGTTTGAATGCTGTGAAGAACTATCTTTTATAAAAATCGTGAAAATCAAGAAAATTCGAAAATATTAGAAGTGCGTACTTTATTTTGTCCTGTACTGCAAAGCTTGTAATCAACCACTGTAACA
This sequence comes from Aedes koreicus, assembly GCA_024533555.2. NCBI lineage: Eukaryota > Metazoa > Arthropoda > Insecta > Diptera > Culicidae > Aedes > Aedes koreicus. Next base: position 373,542 of record JAHHFK020002259.1, on the reverse strand, counting down.
GTATACTGTTCTGAATAATTCACAATTGTAATTGCCTTATTTTGGTCCATGGACATACGTTGGGTAGCCTATCTTCATTTTCTTCAGTGTTCTAGATCATCCTAGAACTCCTTGAAGTTAAGATCTGTTAACTAACTGATCAAATAACTTTACTTGCATAGTGTATTCACAAATGTTTTAGCCTGGGTAGTCTATCTCCAATTACAAGTATTTTAGGTAATCCATTTTTTGGAGTATGGGTTCTTAGACTTTGAGATCAACCACCGTTTAAAATGGCTTTTCCTATGTATTTAAAAGATTTAAAAACTTATTATGGTCCATGCACACACATTGAGTCGTACATAATTTTTTGAAGTTGTGACAAAAATATGGTACGAAAAAAAAAGATCGGGGAGACCATCTTCAGTGTCTGTTCGACTATGATAATGTACATGAATAAAGAGTCAATCACTTATTACGTTACGTTGTATGGTCTTGGCCGGGGTTTGTCGAAGCAATGCAAAACATATATTCTTTCACTCAAAAAAATTAGATTCATATTGAATGTAGTTGGGATTTGCCTGATACCCCTATACTGAACTTTAGCCCAAAACAGACTGGTGCTCGGTTATAATGTTTTGGTTAGAAGCACTTGCAAAAAATCGCTTGAACTTATCAGTTTTTACGATTATAAAATGATTAACAATGAAATTGTCAGCAATATTCTCTATTTTCTTTGTGGACTTCCGCTATTGATTAGGAGAATCCGGAGAAGACTTTGCTGCGGTCGGTGTATACGGTCGACAAGCTAAGACTACCGCACCAGACGCTCCAGGCTGATGAACTATCGACGCAGTGCGACCAAATGCGTGGATTGCCGATCAGTTCGTATGACGGTCGACCAGTAATTCTAAAAGGGAAGCGAAGATTGGCACTACAAGCGAGCCGATTGCGCAGTACGATGCCAACTCGGCTGGACAGTGTACGGGCCTCGACGAGTATCTTCTGAATCACAGGGCAACTATCTAGGCTACTACCAGTACGTCTCCAACGAAGATCTTCACGATCTGCTCAAGAACCATTACGCTCTATAAGAGGCCGTTATACGGGTGCACCAGGAATCGGCTGAAGACAAGAGGGCTCGGACGATACTGGAGCAGACCACAAAACGTATAGGGAACCAATTCGAGACGGGACTTCTCTGGACCAAGGACGACGTAAGCTTCCCGGACAGCTACCCTATGGCGCTGGAGCGGCTAAAGCAGTTGGGAAGAAAATGGGAAAAGTCGCCGGAGCTGTATCAAAACATTCGGAACCAGATTCAAGAATACCAAAACCTAAAGGAGCCACTGAAGAAGAGCTGCTCACTGCGGATCCAAAAATATACTTATGAATCCGAAGAAACCGGAAAAAATCCGACTCTTCTGAGGCGCAGTGGCTATGGTTCAAGGAGTTTCCCTCAATTTGATGTTGCTAAAGGGGCCATCCTTAATTTATTTATTCATTTCGTCAAGCAATGTAGACTACATACAATGGTTACAGTGTTCTACTTACATACTATACATTATTTCTGTTGTCTTTTAGACGACATTTCACTTGTTCTTTAGACATAGTGATGCCGATGATTTCGCAATGTAAGTTATACTGGCGCAACATTCGATTAATGGGGCCATTTTTTGCATAATTAGTTCTGTACGACTTTTCTAAGAATAATTTCCGTGTTCTAAGATGCCGACTGGGACTATAAAAGTTCAATTGCGAGAGTAGTTCTTCTGATTTTATGCGTTGTGAAATAATGTCATTGACGTAGAAAAGCATTGCAGATTCGCGGCGTTCTTTAAGTGTCTGTAAATTGATAAGCATGCAGCGTGCTTCATAAGATGGCAGTGGAAATACAGTCCAATTCAATTTCCTTAGGGCATATAAAAGAAATTGCTTTTGGACGGATTCTATGCGTTCGTCGTGTATGGAACAGTACGGGTTCCATACTAGGTTGCAGTATTCCAGAATTGGCCTGACATATGTAATGTATAATATTTTAATAGTATATGGATCTTGAAAATTGTGACTGAACCTCTTAATGAAGCCCAGCATGCTATTTGCTTTACTTATAATAGTGTTGTAATGTTCTACAAAAGTGAGTTTAGAGTCTAGGGTAATGCCTAAGTCCCTTACTATTTTGCATTTTTCTACTTTTTGGTTTCCTAAAAATATTTCCGTACGAGGTGTTTAGATTTTTCGGCTAAATACTATTGAGTTACATTTTTTCACGTTAAGTTGAAGTAAGCTTTTGCTACACCATGTGTTGAATAAGTTAATTTCGTTCTGGAATTCTTCTGCGTCACTAGAATTGTTTATTTCCATGAAGAGCTTCATGTCATCTGCATATGTCAGTATTTGGATTTTTTTTAAGTATGTAGGAAATGTCGTTTATGTACAAAATAAAAAGAAGTGGGCCTAAATGTGAACCTTGGGGGACCCCCGAGGTGACAGAGATAGGTTCTGAAAGTTTATTTTGAAAGCGAACAATTTGTTCGCGATGCGTTAAATATGACTGCAGCTAATTTAACAGTCCAGGCTCCATTCCAATTGTTTGCAATTTGAAGAGTAATAATGGTATGTCTATTCGGTCAAAGGCTTTACTGAAGTCAGTGTAAAGTGCTTCTACGTGCTTGCCACTGTCCATTGCATTCAAAATAAAAGTTACAAATTCAAGAAGATTAGAAGTGGTTGAGCGACCTTTGAAAAAGCCGTGTTGTTTGCTTGTAATTTGATTTTTTACTTGCTGAAAAATATTTTCATTCACGAGAGATTCAAAAAGTTTTGGGATGCAAGAGATAATGGCAATTCCACGATAGTTGCGGATGTCTGATTTCGTGCCTGATTTGAAAATCGGAACCAAATAAGAAGATTTCCAAATGGTGGGAAATGTTCCGCTCTTAAGAGACATATTAAAGAGAAGTTCTAAAGGAAGGGCAAGTTCGTCTGAAAGGTTCTTTAAAAACACGGGTGCAATACCGTCTGGGCCTGGTCCCTTAGAAGCATCCAAGTTTTTTTAGTGCATTGAGAATTTCGTGAGGAGGTAATTGATTTACAGATATATTGTTGGAAAATTCAGGAATGAATGCAAAGAAGTCGCGATCACGGTCTTCTTCGGAGAATGTAGTGTATACTTCTTGGAAGAAATCTGCAAAAAGCTTGCAGATTTCAGAAGGATTATCACCTACATTTCCGTCAAAATGCATTCTTGGGGGGAAATTGCTATTTTTCAATTTCGTTTTTACATAATTGAAGAAATTCTTGGGACATGATTTGACTTCAGTTTCGACTTTACGATTATATTCTTCATGTGCAGAATTAATGGCCGTGTTAAGTTGGTTGCATATGTCATAATAGTTTTGCAAATTTGTGCTAGAGTTTTGCTTTTTATATAATTTGTGTGCTTTTTGTTTTTTGTTCTTTAAATGTTTCAAATGTGGATTGAACCAGACTGGTAATTTATTGTTTTGGGTTCGCCTTCTTCTTTTCATTGGTACAGTTTCTGAAATAAGGTACTGAATAATTGAATGAAATTTGCCTACTTCAGTGTTGACATTTCCTTCAATACTTATTATGTTCTGCCAATTTATTGTACATAGTCTACGTTTTGCTTCTTCGTAATTTGCTTTTTGATATTCCGGCACTTCCTCGAAATCCCAGTCGCTGGGGATGTGAGTATTATGTACGAAGATTGAATATTCAATTGCTGTGTGAAATACTTCATTTTTCCATAAAGGTGACAATGAAGTACTCACACAAAAGTCTTCAGTGCAGTTCGTAAATAAGAGGTCTAAAAAAGCATTTTGTTGATTCTTTATATGATTAATTTGGTGCAAGCCAAAATGTGAAATTTGGTCGAATAGGAATTGTAGAGTTTCGTCTTCGCCTACGACTGGGAGTAGAATTGATTCATTTTCGATGTCAGGGATGAAGTTCGCATTCCGTTTATTAAAGTCACCATAAATATGCAGTTTTACTTCCGGTTCCATATTTGACGTGATAATTTCGACATTTTGAAAAAATAATTCGAAAGATTGTTTATTGGCATGTTCGGGTGGGAAATACACAGATGCAAAAATATGTGTTTCATCAGCAATGAGTGCTTTAACCCAGACATGCTCAAATTCTTTGTGCTTGATAGTTTTTAGTTCTTGAGAAGTAAAGTCTGCATTGATGGCAATGAGAACTCCACCTCCAGATTTTTTATTGCTATGTTGCAAATTACGGTCATGCCGGAATACATTAAATTTATTTCCAAAAATTTCTTCGCTTTTTACGCTTTCATCCCAGCTTGTTTCGGTTGCCAGAATAACGTTGAAAGAAGAAGCTAGAAGTTTTTGTTGAATTTCTTTCATTTTGGCTGGGCTTTTCATGCGATTGAAATTTTGGCAATATACCAAAATTTCAGTCGCATTCTGTTGAGAAGGCGAAGACAGTTTTGGAGGATTAATTATACTTACAATACTATTAAGTGATACTTCTTCCAAAGGGCGCGTTATTGTTTCCGAAAATTTGAAGGGTTATAAAATTTCAGGGCGGCCTCCCTACTACGCTGCAGTCGTTCTGTACGTTCACTAGACAGGAACGCTCGATGTGACTGAAGGTCTGCCAAGGCGTCATTGCGTGGGATTCCTAGTTCTGCATGGACGTCCAGGAAAATTTCGCGCAAGAATTTTATGTCTGTTGGTAGTCCTTCGGCTGCTAGCATTAATGTTGCACTAATTTTTGTGATTCCGCGAATGCATACGGAAGGTGGTTGGTCATGTAGGAACGAAAGGTATGTCCGCACTAAGTCCAAAATTTTAGGGTCCCGTAGTCGCGCCTTCAGAAAGCGTTGGTCGCCAGATACTGATTGTTCCGTCAGTCTGACTATAGGCGGCCGCATTGGGTCCAAAAGTGGTGGATGATCAATTCCGGCTGATGATAGTTGTTCGGTGAGCAACCGTTGTTTTGATTTTTGGACAAAACCAGGCGACATCCCTATTTTACGAGCCACCATTCGAATGGAGAGATTTGGGTTTTTCGTTAATATCCTTTTCACTTTTCGGTCCATGACAGGATCAGCGCGTCCAATGTTTTTGTCACTTCTCGGTTTCCTCTCCACCATTGGATTTAGGCAAATCCAATGTTTTTGCAAGGTCCCGTATTGACAAGTCAGGATTTGCCCTCAGGATTGCACTTGTTTTTCTTTCATCGCCATCTTGAATACTAAACATGAAATGTAAACATCAATCATAGTCGTTTTCATCATAGACTCTCAGCTATACCACAGTGAAATTTTTCATTCCTACGTGCAATACTTCACAAGTTACAATGACTTGAAGGTGTCCGGATTAATGTGGATACAGACCTTACCACGCAAGCAAAACAAAGTGAAAATAATGAATTGGGCTAAAAAACATTAAGATTGGACAACTGAACAATTGTCTAAAGTCTTGTTCACGGACGAATCAAAATTTAAAATCTTCAACAAACGACACCGACAATATGTTCGTCGTTTGGTTGGCGAACGCATGATTAGCCAATGTGCAATCCCCACAGTCAAGCATGGTGGAGGGTCAGTGTTAGTCTGGGGATGCTTTGCTGGGGAAATTGTTCGTGACATTGTGAAAATTGAGGGAATCATGGACAAAAAATCTACCATAAAATTCTTCAACGGCACGCCTTTCCATGTGGCAAAAGAATTGCGGGTCGCGGATTCTTTTTCCAGCATGATAATAATCCTAAGCACATTTCTAAATTTTGTCGGAATTACATCGCAGAAAGAACTCAAATATATGGAGTGGCGTCCTCGGTCGCCGGATTGTAACCCGATTGAGTTGCTGTGGGATGAGTTAGACAGACAAGTGAGAAAATTGCAACCAACTAATACAAAACAGCTTTCACAGGAATCAAATAGCGACGGAATCATTGCATAAATTGATTGAAAGGATGCTCAGAATATGCGCTGCTGTTATACGAGCAAAAGGTGGATGTTTCAAAGAATCAAAAATATAAATAAATACTTTTAAACAATATTTTTCATAAATATTGATAATAAAACATAATGAACGGAGAAAGCCATGGTTTTTTGAACGTTTCATCAACATGATGAAGTGGACCCAAACTTTTGACCGGTAGCGTAACAGCGGTACAAAACCTGATGGAAGGTGTGAATTATAAAGCCCGACAGTTCCAAAATCAGTTGGAAAATCCGTATCCTAATCAAATAATTCTTCTGTGTTTTGCAGACGATGAACTAATCAGTGAGCACTTAATTATGTTTGACCATTTTTAGACCGTTCCCCCTTTAAGCGTAAAATATCGTTATTACAAAAGGAAATCAATATTTTGGCGCTCAAATCGTTGGATAATGTTACCAATGTTTGTCTATGAACAATCAAGTACATTTTTAAACTGAAAAGAAAATGTAAAAATCTCCTGTTAAATAGTTAGTATGAGCAGTACAACTTGAAAGAATTTCTCATAATTTAAAAAGGGAAAAATACTGTGTCCATTTTGCGTTTTTCCGTTAATATTAAGAAATGACCAGAACAGGTGCCGTGGATGAATTATGTAATGATTTAATCTCATAAATTAATGAATCGAGAGTTTGCTGTTCTCACAAGAAGTTCACCTCGGTAGCACAATACTCTTCGACAAAAATGACATTGTGCAAAAGGTCTCGTTTCCTGTAACAATTTTGGTTTCATTCAAAATCTTAAATGTGTCAGCCGTATGTTTTGTTCTTCAACATGCCTTCCAATGCTCATGAACGACAGCTTGAAACATGGCGGAAAAATGCATAACCTATAATAGAAACGATAGCGCTAAATACCCATGGTTCCGTTTTCCTTTTCCAATGCAATGCAGCTAAAATAAACAGGAGAATTTCCATGCTCATTCATTGTTCTGGGCAAAAGGTTATTGTGTTCGGTAGTGAGGAAATGAAAAAAAAAGTTCAATGTTATCTGGTTAAACTCATCTGGATCCAGCCGGAAGCAGCGTAAAGAAACTTCCCTTCCCCTAGGTACAGGACTCCTTTTAACTGCAGTGCATTGTGTGTTGGTTGCATTCCACTGCAGATCGTTTCCTTCATCACATACGGCCTCGCGGCATCAGAAGCAGCAATGTAGAAGGGGATTTGTCTACTCACACAGTGGTAAGCCGCGATTTCAGAAATGAACTTTCTCTAGGAATTCCGGCGAGGGGTCCAAGAGGACGAATACCGGAGGAATGGTAAATGTTATTATAATATAAATTAGTGTGAAAGGTATTTTTGTAGCGATTCGTTGGCTGCTGCAAAGGTGAACTGCAGAATAAACTGACTGCAGTCACGGAAACAGCAAGTGCATGTTCTGCAAACTAGCAGTTAGTGTAGCTTCAAGGGGTGGATATTCCATGGCTTACTCTGTACCCTTCTATTTCTTATCGTTTTTGTGTGTGAGTGTTTTTTTCCTCAACGTCAGTTGTGCTCTAGGTCACAGAAAGAAGCAATTTTGTATTTCCTTCTGTGGAATTTGCAAGTATTACACCTTGTAGGGGTGATGCATGGTCAAGTTGAGCTTTTTTTTTTTTTTTCTATTTTGCATAAAATTGTTGTTCCTTTTTAGGCGTCAATGCAGCAATGCTGATTTGTAATGATTGCCCTTGGACTTGAAACTACAAATGTGGGTGTTTGAATTCAGTGAGGGTGGCAGATAAAATACCCTCATTGCACAGTGGACCAAGAGAGGACAAAAATCCGAAAAAAGCGTATGAAATTTATTTTTTAATCCTTTTTCCTCAAAACTACCAACATGTTATGTTGGTACATTCGTGTGCAACATTTTGAATTAAATCGGTTGAAAAATAAACCCTTCAGATTTTATCGGGGTCTGTGAAGTTCGCGATGCAAAAAAGTACTCCGCCTTTGTGTATATCTCATCAAAGTATTTTTAGAATATTAATTATTTGCAATCGTAGAAGTGTAAAGATTTTTTTTTCAAGAACCTAGTTGCATGCTCGGACTTGAAAGAAAATAATTATGTGTAAAGTTACGGTTATAAATCTAAACAGTATTTTAACTTTCAGGGTGCCATCTACTTATCGATAGATGCTGATAAATGAATCACTTCTATTCTATCTAACATAGAATTTTGTCTAGTAATACTCCGTCTTAGTCTCATATTTGATTAATTTGAAACACAGAATTCTAGTCCATTTTATTATTTGAAGAACCGAAACATAGCGGATTTTCCTTAAGAGCATGTATAATACTGGTGTAGATTATATATTTAATTCTGAATTAGAATGTGCAGCAATTGGTCAAGACCAGGGATTGTAGAAATACACAGAGCAGTGCAAAATAGACAAATGCTTCACTCAATTTCAAGTGTGCGTCTCCTGTTTTAGATGAGCGCACAAAACGAACGTGTGAGAGAATTCGTAGCAGCTTGAGATACTGAAAGCCGCACAGTGCATAACTTTTTCAAAGATAAAGAGTTGTTCACTGTGCTTTATCAAAATGAAAATGATTTTAGTCATTTTTTTAGGCATTGTAGGGGTCCATAGAGGGAAAATTTTATCAAAATCTTAATCCACAAACTAGTCGGGCCGTTCAAAAATTACGTAATACTTTTTAGCACTTCGAAAGGTATTTGTATGGAAATTCTAAGACTTATTTATACTCCCCTCTGCCAGACCCTGCTTCGCATATCGTTACGTTACTCATGGATGATCATTATCATTGTTACTCATGGATGGTACATGAAATTTTCAGTTTCGTGAAATGATTTGATATGTTTAATGCCTAACTAAGAACTCCAACATATTTAGTAGGGCTTACAGTGTACAATAGCTATTTGTGACTGTAACTTCCTTCCACCTTTCTGACGCGTTTTGCTATTTGTTTCGCTTAGCGCATGAATGTTAATTTTGTTACAATATTAAACGGAATTGAAGAAGAATACTGTGCATAGAACGTTGTTGCGAAACAAATCAAATAAATCATTACAGTAATGTTTCACATTTATGAGACAGCTCCCATTCCTGAGAAAATTTAATACAAGATGCACCATTGATCCTCTCTGATAGCCTTTTGTAGGAAAAGTTATTAACTTCGTCCGCCTTCGTATATGGTTTTGCACACTGTACACTGGCACATCAATTCTATTCTAAAAATATGAGCTCAAACTGCTAATCAATTCTGATTTTTTGTTTGAATCAAAATACAGATTGATCAAAAACTTAGAGTAGCTTTTATATAGACAACATTATATCTTAATTTGGGTAGTCCATATACTACAAATTCTCTAACGTATTATATCAGATGGTCTTATATAACCCGTAGCACTTTTTAGCGCCAGTCTCAGTGGTCTTACTGTACTTGGCGCAAAGAACATGGCACATTAATTTAACAATTTCAAGCCTGTCAAGGGGGTCCCCTTCCCCTTGCCTACCCCGCACTGGGGTAGCTTGGCAAGAGATTGGGTGCTCTATCGGATGCCGCCTTTCAAACATGCTCTACGCTCAATTTCAATTACTTCTATTCAATTTCACAACCTGCTGTACTCTAAATTAATACTTTATCTTCGCATTTTTGGTTCTAGCAGAAATTGCTGTCCACTCCTAGGGTTGCATGTTGATAAGAAGGATATTTCCATTTCAAATAAATTTTGCCAAAAATAAAACATACAAGATCAAGGTGCACAGGGACGTAGGTGTTTAGGGACAGGAAGATCGTTTTCATACCAATTATCAACGCATTTCTCATGGTTTTTAAAGATGTTTTAGTAAAACATTGCATTTTAATCAATTTTCTTCATTAACATTAAATAAATCGAGTGCAAATTAACGCTTATTCCTGGAGTTCGCCATAAACACTTTGTTTCCACTGTTTGCCTGTGTGGTATTTGATAAAGCAAATGGTACGTTAATGATGGTTCAAACGAACCGATATTTGTTTTACCCAAAATAAAGATTTTTCTTCAACATAGAAGGTGAAAATGATGTTATTCTAGGAAACGAAGAAAACCAAACTTTATCCCTGTATGGACGAATCCAGGTTGAAAACAGAAGAAGACACCGAGTGGTGATACATCTGACAGCTTCCATGTTAAAGTATAGGACAACAAATTTAAAATGCTTCTAGAAAATTCAAAAGAAATTCTAATTAAATATGGTTCATTGTATGATCGAAAAACTTCTCAATAAAGACATTTTCAGCAAAATAAAAATAATGCCCCTATTGTGCACTTTAGAATTTTTCTTACATCATGCAACAAACCGCTTTTAATTAATATTTCATTTGAATTTTTGAGAAACATTATAAAATTTTCGTCCTTTACTTTAACATGGGAGCTGTCAGATTTATCACCACTCGATGTCTTCTTCTTTTGCAAGTTGGATTCGTCTATATGATTTGCAGATTTGTTATAGGATCAAATCAAATTTGCAGATTTGTTATAGGATCAAATTTGTTATAGGATCGTCGATTTTGGCAAAACCTTGTACCACATACAAGTAGACGTTTTCTCGCGTATCAATTGAAAAAGTTTTATTCTTGTTGGTCGATTCTCTTCATCGACTTTCTCGTTGGCTTACCATGGAAGAACAAACGTATCTGTCGCTCTATTTGCAGTAATTGTGGATAGAAGATGTTGCTACCTTGCACTTTAAGCAACAAACCATCTGTAATATACGTTTGCAGCCGCGTTAATCACAAAAAACGAGTGTCGATTAAGAGAATCTATCATACGATAGGCCGTTTTCAATTGTTCCGCGACAGTTGTCTAATAAAATGCTCGATTCTACTTACATAATTGAGCCCTATAGTTTATTGCTTAAAACATTATGAAAACATGTTAAGGGAACACAGATTTATGCAGGTCCAATCTAGAGTGCCACCGTGTCTGTTTTTCGCGCTTTTGTTTGCACAGAGACGACAAGGGAGAGTGCAATCGTTTATGTCCAGAGAGACGAGAGCAAAATAGAAATGAGATGTGCGGCTTTGAGCGCACGGCAAAACAAGGGTGCACGGAAGTACAGACTGCACTTTTACGTCTTCGAAATTTAATGTGCTGTCTAGTAGCAGCGCGTGCTGCACTCAAAGAGATTCGAGTCACACCTTATCCTTGGTCAAGACTAATTTTTCAAAAGGGTGAATCTTGTGTTTTCATATGTGAAATCTTCAAAATATTATTACTTGAAAAAATAACATAGCTACAAACAAATTTAAAACACAATTTGGAAATGGGAATGCCTATTTTTGCAACTTTTTTTTAATTTTCGATTTTTTTTTACTGAAAAATTTCTCAATTCATATGAAAAATGAAAAACTTGTTTCAAGATAGAGCAGGAAAAAATAAAAATGATATTAAAAAATACAGAAAGCTTATGATTTTTACATTGTGATGTTTTTGTAGGAAATAGCATTTCAAAGTAATATAATATGATTCTTGAGATTATTTCAAATCAAAATTTTCTAGCCAATCATCTTTCTAAATGTAGCTATTTTCTAGATTATTAGAAAGGTTGTTAAGGCCAAATATTCATCAACTTCAAATTCGACCTGAAATTCAAATGTTACTTTCATTATTACCTGTCCGCACATGGCCCTCGCTTTAAGTAGCTACAATGCATTGTAAAAAAAACTCCATGTGCGCTTAAATAACTTGACGTTTTGTAAACGCAACATCATTGCAAGAGTATCATTCAAGGCGGTTGTAGTGTAGAGTGATTCGAAACGAAACTCGAAACAAGAAATTTTTGTAAACCATTTCGAAACAATGGGAAACAGTGTTCGCCGTAATTAAGAAAATTTACCGCTAAGTTTATCGGAAATGTATGTCCATGCAGAGAACGGTTCATATGGACACAACATTCAGATTTAATGATTCATGTCGATTATGTTTATAACGACATCATCTAGCCAAAAAAGTCAACAAACACCATGGCGTTTGATAAAATTATGGCTAAACCGATGAAAAGATTCAATGTGCATGATTGCTGATAAAATTCGAATATTAACGGTGATACCAAATGGTTTAGTTCAGCAGACAATGGATACATTTGAGACGAACAAATACATTTTGTGTAGCAAGCAAAAGGGTAAGCTGTCGAAAAGTATTATTGAGTACCAAGAACAATAAATAGGGCAATTGCTTGGATTCGGAAATGCAAGACGAAGTGCTGCAATTTTTTTTAAGACGATAGTAGTATTTATAGACATGTTAAAAAAATAAGGTTTAAGATAAACCGTGTAATTTTGTATGTAAAACGTTTATTGATGTAATCAGGCACTTTACTTGTGAGAAATCCAGGAACACGCGTTTACATTCTTTAAGTACGACGCACAAGCCACAGCAATAAAAAGTACTCAAAACTACGTCCAGTTTTACTTTAAATACAAAAAGTAGTCGATATAAGTATAAAATATACATTCAATACAGTTTAAATACATTGGGTACAATTTATTTATTTATTTATTTTATTTATTTATTTATTGTCGTCAATCAAAGTAGACCATTGATGCAATTATTACATTCGTGACTTATTTTTAATGTTTAATGAGTACAATATAACATAATTCTACATAATCAAATTTTGATTACGTTATTGTCGAATTATTTATTTATTAATTTATGGTCGTCAATCAACTGTAGGTTTTTTTTTTATCTTGCTTCCTGAGATGACGCAATGCAGCTCGCACTGGTCTATTATCAATTTGTCGCCAATCATGTTGTCGGCCTTTTCTGTTAGGTATATTGGTTTTCTTAAACGCCAATTTACATTTCATTATACTAAAGTGTAGTTGCATGCACAAAATAATTAAAATAATATTTTCTCCTAGTCATCACTAAGTGCAAAAGTATTATTTTAATTTCGTTTTCGACATGGCGAAGTCTTTATTATTGCAGTGTTTATTATAAATTACCATCATTGTTGGTTAGGTTTATTGGCCTGAATTTTGCATAGTTTGTACGATAATAATTACGTTACTAATTAATTATGTTTTTATTGCTTACTGTGCGCCAAATTTAAATTTTAATGTTTTGAAATTGGAAATATCTTTTAAAATTCATGGGATCCCAATAGTGAACAGCAGTTTCTACTAGAACCAAATATGTGAAGAGAAGATATCGATAGATCCGATAGAGCTCGACAGGTTATGAAATTTAATAGAAGTAGTTTGAAATTGAGCATAGGGCTTTATTTAAGCAGTATTTCAAAGCAAACACAGACACTTTTGCCAAACATCCCACTGCGGGGTAGGTCAAGGCAGGGACTTACCACGCATTTTTAGTTCCTTAAGAATAAAGGATAAGTTTGTTAAAAAATAAAATGAATAACAGTGGTCCTAAATGAGAGCCTTGTGGGACTCCCGAAGTGGCATGAATAAGGGTAGAATGCTTTCCTTTAAATTTGACAATTTGATCGCGATTGGTCAGGTATGATTCAAGACACTTGAGGAGTTTTGGCTTTATTCCAATTTTTTTCAATTTAAAAAGAAGTAAGGATATATCGACACGATCAAATCTGGGTACAGAACTTCTACATGGTTTCCGTTATCCATTGCATCAACAAATTTGAGTACGACCATTGAAAAAGCCATGCTGATTAGTAGTTATCCTATTTTTTACTTGGTTGAAATCTTTTTTAATCACAATTGCCTCAGAAAGTTTTGGCATGCAAGATATAAGGGCTAAACCACGATAATTACGAACGTCAGATTTTTTACCAGACTTAAAAAAGGCACTAGAAATGAGGTTTTCCATAATTGTGGAAATTCTCCGTATTCCAGTTAAAAAGCCAAAATAATGGAGAAGTAAGCTCTGTAGCCGAAGTCTTCAAAACAAAGAAGGTACACCATCAGTCCTGAGCTTTTGGATGCACCTAAATGTCCTTACCCCTCAAAAACATTCGTGCACATTGATTTGACTTACGCAATAATTTAAAAAAAAGTTTGGGCAAGATTTAATTTCACATTTGGTTTTTAAATTATACTCCTCAAAAGGGATATTTATAGCCGAATAAAGTTGATCACATATATTCAAATAGTGTTCGAAATTTTCGGGACTGTTAAAATTTTAATAAATTTTATGAGCTTTTTGCTTACGATTTTTATAAGTTTTAAATTCCCTGTTGGACCATACTGGATTTTTTGAAAACACTACGTCTACGTCGTTTAATTGGCTTAAAGATTTTAAGCCCTGGGCTGATTCATGTCCCGTCGTAGTCACTCAAATACCTTTTGGGTATTTTCGTAACTTGTCCGGGGGTGAGATTCGAGCTCGTGACTTTGGCGTGAGAGAGCACCCTCGACATTAACTTCTTTCCTTAAGTCTGTTTGCCAATCAATTAAGTTTACTTTATTCCTAATGTTTTCATAATTAACTGATTTATAGTCAAAGACTCCCTCAAATTCGCAGTCGACAGGCATTTCAGTAGCAATCATAAACAGGGAATACTCAATTGCTGCATGATTTACTTACACAGAAGTCTTTGTAAACATTAGTTAATAGAAAATTCAAATAACAATTTTGTTGATTTTTTATATGGTAATATCTGAAGAAGTTCTAGGTTTGCAATTTAGTCGAATATGAAATGAAGAGTTTCATTTTCCCCAATTATCGGAACTATAGATAATACTCTCATAATTGTCGGAAATGAAGTTTACAATGCGTTCATTGAAGTCACTACTTTTATCATACATATGTACTTCAGGGGACAAACCAGACATAATTTCTTCGGCATTACTAAAGAACTTCTCATATATAGCTTTACGGGCATTATTTGGAGGAAAGTACATCGAAACAAAAATGTGCGTTAGAATTTTGTTGTCATAATAATTTCAGAATTGAAATTGGTCAAAACAGCAACTAAGGCACCACCTCCCGACTTTTTTCAGACCATCGATAATTGCGATCATTTCTATAAACATTATACCTATTGCCAAAGACCTCTTCACTTATTACACTCTCATCCCAACTAGTTTCATTCGCCAGGACCACGGTCTAAGAACAACTTAACACCTTGTTTTGGATCTGGTTAATCTTAGCCGCACTTATCATCCGATTAACATTTTAAAAATATACTGAGATCTCAATCGTTGTATGAGGGTTGAGTGGAAAGTTTGAATAAATAGGACCAATTGTAACATTAGAATCATTTCCATTAAAAATATTTACCATTCCTGAAAACTGTATGGAATTCGTAACGTGTTTAAAAATGCGGTGTATTTGAGTCTCATATCGAGATAGCGCTTCGCAGAGAATCGCGAATAGCGTCGCAAACACTAGAGTGGTGCGTATCACACGTCTCATAAGGTAGATGGGTGATACGGTCAAAATTTGGTCAAGGGAAAACGCGTGTAAATCGGTGAAATCGTTTATTTAAAAAATCAAATTAAATTTCTTTTTCAAGTTCAATTAGTATAAAATTCAGTGAAAATATTCAGTGAGGCTTCCCGCTTTTCCAAATCCGAATTGCCGGGCCTTACGCTTGACCCCTGCCATCAGATTTTGTACAGTCACCTTGTCCACCTTCTTCGCCGCAGAAAGCCAGTTTGCCTTGAACTGCTGCTCGTCCTTAGCAGTTTTTTTGGTCTTCTTTTGGTTCCGCTTGACAATAGCCCAGTATTTCTCAATTGGGCGGAGCTCTGGCGTGTTGGGAGGTTCTTGTCCTTGGGAACCACCGCCTGCACGTTGTTGGCGGCGTACCACTCCATGGCCTTTTTTACCGTAATGGCAAGATGCCAAATCCGGCCAAAACAGTACGGAACAACCGTGTTTCTTCAGGAATGGCAGCAGACGTTTATTCAAACACTCTTTCACGTAAATTTCTTGGTTGACAGTCCCGGAAGCTATGAAAATGCTGCTTTTCAAGCCACAGGTACAGATGGCTTGCCAAACCGGATATTTCTTTGCGAACTTTGACAGTTTCGTGTGCTTGAAAATATCTGCTACCTTTCTCCTTCTTCTTTTGCCGTATAAAACTCCTGTCCCGGAAGCTGCTTGTAGTCGGCTTTGACGTAGGTTTCGTCGTCCATTACCACGCAGTCAAACTTCGTCAGCATCGTCGTGTACAGCCTCCGGGATCGCGCTTTGGCCGTCGTATTTTGTTTATCATCGCGATTTGGAGTCACAACTTGTAAGTCGATAGTCCGCCTCGTTTTTTGGCTCGATGCACGGTTGTAGACGATACACCCAGCTTATTTGGGTGCATCTCGGAGAGATAGGTTAGGGTTTCGCTTGAAACTACCGGCAACTCTCTTTGTCGTCTCAGCGGCTTCCGGTTTTCGATTTCCCCCGATCCAGACTTCCTGGCTGTCGACAAACGTTCCCCAAACACTTTAATTACATTTGTAACGGTTGATTTGGCAACTTTTAGCGATTTTGCCAACTTTGCTTGCGTAGTAGCTCGGATTTCGCGATGCGCGAGCAAAATTTTGATACGCTGCTCTTCTTGCTTGGACGGCATTTTGACAACTGAAGAGTGAATTCCAAAATCAAAATAGGAGCAACATTCTACACACACACACCTTCAAAATGAGGGGTGTTCAGGTTTTTTAAATGCAAAATTGAAAGAAATACGTCAAGTTGATATTGACCAAATTTTGACCGTATCGCCCTTTACATCCATAACTGAAACTCGCAAAAGTAGGGGTAGGGGTTCTACATTTCGCCCCTCTGGAACTGTATTGGCCGGTGGGTCAGTGCATCGAATGAGGTTCAGGTTGGTGGTTTTGAAAATCTTTTTGTTGCAGCCGCAAGAAGTATTCTATCTTGAGGCAATAAGCCGTTACCACTGTGACCTCTCACAAAGTTAAGGTTGGTGTGATTTAAATAACTAATTTCCGTAGTATTGCCATGATTGATGTGACTTCTGTTATGTTGAGGGATATTGTTGCTGTTATTTTTTGACTTCTTGCATTATCGGCCTGTTATACCCATTACAATTACATTTTGTTTCCATTAAGGACATATGGGGTCAAGTCTCTATCACTTCGAAGTATTCTGAGCACAAACCTCAAATACTATTTCAGCTTCAGGCATACCAATTTTCATGAATTGTTTGCTCCACTATAGCATCGCTAGGTAAGCAATTTGAGCATTTTTGTCTTGTTTTGTTTGTGATTTTTAATCCCCAAAACGTGAAGTGATAATAAACCTAGCCTATAGCTTATATGAAGAAAGAGCTCAATCCCGTTTCGTTTTGTAAACACGCAGATAAATTGCTTTAGTACATCTCCCAATGCTTTGCTTTTACTTTTAGTACATTAAAATACACAAACCGTACTCAAAATACATTAAAAATACTTCAATAAGTACGTAATTATTACATGTGAATACTTTGAGTAAAGTGAAGTATGTAATAATTGCATTTCGATATTTTTAAATATCCTTAAGTACTTAGTGAATACCATTGAATATGCTTCGAATATAATTAAGTTCTTTGGTTTCATTAAATACAGTTAAATTACCTTCAGTACAATCCGATGAAAGTTTGGTCGTTCGTGAACTCTAAGAGGAAGGAAACTGGACTCCCGTTATGTTTCTCGATAGAGACGCTGCACGGACTACCGTGGAGAAATGCAGCCTTTTTGCAAGACACTTCTTGAGTGTATTTTCAAGTGATTCACCATCTCAAGCTGATATTGAAAGTGCTGTGCGCGAAGTACCCAGCGATGTGATTAACATGGATGTCTTTCTTTCGACGTTCAGGTGGTTCTTTCGGCGATACGCAAGACCAAATCGTCCTTTAATCCTGGACCTACCTAGCGTGATTCCTTCTGCTGTGTTGAAAAAAATGCTTCGACATTTTAGCTACTCCACTTTCTCTGCTATTCAACTTATCACTCCAGCAATCAAACTTTCCAATGCAGTGGAAGTGTTCTACTATGTTCCCAGTTTTCAAGAAAGGAGAATAAAGTGATATATGAAATTACCGTGGCATTACTTCACTCGGTGCGGAATCAAAATTATTCGAGTCGCTGATCAACGACAAATTGTTTGCTGCCTGCAAGAATTACACTCTCCCTATCAACATAGCTTTTATCCCGGCCGCTCTGTTGAAACGAATCTTATCAGCTTTACGTCGTTTTGCATGGAGAACGTATGTGAAAAACTCCAAGCCTGTTTATACCGATCTCAAATCTGCCTTCGATAAAGTGAATGGATGACTTACTGCTTGCAAAACTGGAGAAAATTGGTTGTTCCATTGCTTTCTGCACCTGGCTTCGATCTTACCTTGTGCAACGTCAAGTATCTGTTGGTATTGGAAACAATTCATCGGACTATTTTTCGAACCATTCCGGAGTTTCCCAAGGAAGCACCCTGGGACCATTGCTGTTCTCGCTTTTTATAAACGATGTTTCCCTCATATTGCTAAATGGAGGTTTTCTGTTGTTGTTTGCAGGTGACCTTAAAATTTATCTAGTTGTTCGAAGCCTAGCAGACTGCTATGCACTACAGAAACTTCTTGAAATATTCAGCAATTTGTGCGTGCGAAATATGATGGTTCTGATCGTTTGTTTGATTATACTATTGCTGGATCTCCACTTCAACGCGTTGATCATGTTAAAGACCTCGAAGTTGTATTGGACGAAAAGCTTACCTTTACTCGCCACTTTTCATGGAACCATTGATAAAGCCATTGATAAAGTATCCGACGAATTTGATTTCAACATGTCCGCCTCAAGATTTTGTCACCGCTTGCTGAACCGTTTTTAACGTTAACTTTTACTAGATTTAAGTAATTCATGTAGACCACAAAGTCCGATGAATCAAAGACAAATACAAATACAAATAGTGGTTACATTTGAATACTTTAATGCTTCTAGGCATAGATAGTAATTACTTCAAAGCTTGAAGTACATTAATTTTACAATGTAAAAATATTTGTTATATGCTGATAGACATCTAACAGGGATCTAATATGACCGCTGTCATTAGCTGTATATCTTCCTATGATAAATATGTGGTCATTATACAAAAAAAAGTACTACAAACTTAAGTACCATTACTACTCATCAATACATAACAGTCCCATTAACCTAGGAAATCAAGCAAAGTTGAGACTGTTAGTTTATGCCTTCGTTGGTAGTCAGATACATTTGGATGATATTTCAGTTCCTTCAGTATCGTAGAAGTTAATCCGTTTCTATTACATGAAGATTGTACTCGAAAAAATGCAACTGACAAAAATGATCACTCAAAAATCATTTTCCTGGCTGAACATTGAGTTGAAGCAAACTTTCCAAGCTGAGCACGATGAATGCAAGACATTCGTGTGTTGTGAGTAGTGTTCAAGTTTGATTTTTTTTTCTGTGTGTAGTGTGCTTGTACTGAAGAAACTTTTTTCGACGAAATGAACCTTTTGCAAAAATCACGATATGAAACTTGCTCTTTCGTAATAGTGGCGCCCGGTCGAGCTGATTTGCCGGCAAAACAGAATTCTTCGTTTGTCGTAAGGAGTGGGAAGTGAAACAGGTTCAGGGAAGCACAAATAGTGGAATCGCGCAAAATTGGACCCAATAAAATGTTGGAATACAAGTCGGAAAGTCAGTCTCCGTATGTCGTACAGGGATTGCTGCTGGGCGTATGTGGATGTGTGTTTGTGTGGCACAATTTACTGACATTAGTACTGGTTAGTTTTGCTTGAGTTCTTGATTATGTTTTTTTTTATTGGCAAGAAGGAGTTAACATATCTTTATACTGTTACGTGTTTTGTTTGAATAAAGAATATAACAGAAGAAGAAAAAAATACGAAAGAACCTTAGAGAAAAATAAGTTTACTTGAAGTTGCAATCTGGCGAAAGCTTCCAGTCCAGTTTCTTTGTCCTTTGGTTTTGTTTTGTAGTTTGGTTTAGTTTGGCAGAAGGTAGAATGATTATAGTTTTTTGTAGGCGGAACGCCAACAACGACGATTCAACGACGTCCGGTGAAATACCCATCGTTCGGAAGCGGTTCGGGTGTGATTGGAAAGTAAATTGGAACAAACATTAATCCTAAAATGGTCAGTGTGCTCGGAGAGAAAACGAAAATTGATGGATTTAATCGAGAAACGTAACGGAACGGAAAGGAATCGATATGAAAAAGTAGTCGGTTTGCAATATTAAAAAAGCTGCGAGTTATTGGGGTTGAGTTTTTCATACATCAACTTCTTAGATGGGTAGAGCTTTAATTTTGCTTTCTGTTAAAATAAATCAGTTCTAAAATAAATATCCAAATCAAAATATAATGGCTTGTTTTTCTCTAAGTACCATGCTGGTTATCATGAGAATTGAACGAATATGATTCATTGTTTTATTATATTTTGACACATCCTATAGCTTGTAACAGCTTTGCATTGTAATCGTAGCATGAGATGTCAGTTTAATTTTTTATGGATTCATTTATCTCCGACCACCAATAAATTGGTTTTAAAAAAAAATCTATCAGTCGCATGTCGTCAAATAGTTAAGAATTATTCAACGACCCTGAATTGACGAAAGTTAAATACAAGTCCATTGAAAATATTTCCTATCAGAAGCATATGAGAATGTAAATGTTTGGATATTTTTAGTGCCAATTAATTATTTCATTCATTCAAAAAATTTAACCGTGCAGACATACACGATGATTTAAATTCTGTTTCAATTAGAATCCTAGAACATATGTAGATGTTTCAAAACTTATTTTTCATAAAGAGCTCTACAGTGTTAGAATCGATGGAAAAACTAATCAGCATCGTTCATGATTATGCCGAAAACTCAAAAAATAAGAAAAGAAAATTCACCAATGGAGGCAGAGTGCGCATTCAAACAGAGTTTGAGTTAGTTGATTAATTATAGTGAAATTAGTGAGTGAATGTGTATTGTTGTTTGTTTCGTTATCCGACTAGAAGAAGAGAGTTTGTGTTGATGTGAAGGGTGGTAGCACAAGAAACATTCCTAAAAGGATAAAAGTTCTAGAAGAATATAGATGGTGATAGGTGGTGAGTTTTGGGGCCTGTTGTATGCTTTCCTGTTGGAAAATGTTTGTTTAGTTTTCTTGGAGGCGGGAAGTTGGCGAAGTAAACTAGAGAACATTTGCCACTGAATAAACGGTTTTATTTCACTGGCTTGGAGAATGATGTTCGATAGAAGAAGGCAACAAGTAAACGACAATCGGTGAAAGCAAATGTTTTTCTTTGTTCTTTTGTGTCATGTTTGATAAAGAAACAAAGGAAATAGTAAAACGACAACATGAAGGTAATGGAGGTAATGATAGACCGCATGTCCTACCTGGTGCGAGTGCTGTCCGTTGCAAGGACCGTTGGCACAGACGCCCGTCCCAGGAACTTTGAGCTGTTCCTGTTTGTAGTCCGGCTGGTATGGAAGCAACATTCGGATTTTCCCCCATCGATTAAAAAATAAAGCTATAGCACCAGCCCACACTATTAACACTAACACTACGATACCGATCTCGACGCCACGTATCTGGAATGAAAAGGAATACGGAATTATAATTTGAGGAAGTTTTATATGAAATTAAAAAAAACACAATGCTGTGATAGTTCACTGACAGACTCTCTTTCAAATTTTCTTTTATTAGAAGCTTCTTTATTGCTTAGAAGTTTTCGTTTCTTTTATAACCACTTCAAGATTTGTAAAAAAAAGTGAAGGAGGAATAGGCATTTTAGAAGATAAAATCTTATTCTCAATTTCATGAAAACAATGCATTTTTATCATATATTTCAGTTCTTCTTTATTGTGGATCACGCTTTTAAATTATGAGAAAGCCATACATGCAAAGTAGATCCAGACTTGCGGATTTTTTTCAAAATATCTCCAAAATGGATGAACTTAGGAAATTCCTGTCCAAGGATTATTTTAATAAAAATGACTCGAAAAAATCTTTCGAAACCAAAACATTATTTATGAAAATTTTTTAAGATACATTGCACTTTTTTATTTGAAGCTTCTCCAAAATTTTGTTCAAAAAAAAAAAGTTTTATGTATCATTTATTTACCCCTGAATTAAATACTGCTACCTGAAGTTGCTGCCTCTGGTTTTTCTATCTTCTTAATGTGTGCCGTGTTTTTTCTGTACGCATTCCAGTGTCAGTGATTTAACTATCACACCCGCTCCCCACTTCCTAAGGACCACGAATTTCTCATTTATGAATTCTGTACTCAACTTACTATCCATTTTCATTCGTTTGAGAAGTACGGTATCACTCACGTCAATAACTTTACTCGTTGCTCGTCTTTTGGCTTTACTGTACTCTCTCCCTTTCTACTTCTGAATTGAGTCTGAATCTGTGGTCTTAATTTGTCAAATGTGGGAGCTTGGTGCAGTTTTTTCGTCCAAACATCAGTTTGGCTGGGGACTAGCCAGTAGTGGAATGAATCGAGGCACGATGCGTAAGAAGACATTTTTGAAGTTCCAATCGCCAGTCTTGTCCAAGTTCCTGGAAAATTCGCAGACGATTGAGAATTGATCTGTTTTGGCGCTCCACTTCTCCGTTAATTTAAGGCCAATACGGAGCAGCGTTAATGAGCTTGATTATTGTCTCGACAAAATTCGGAGAACTGTTCGCAATTACCGCTTAACTGTGGAGCATTGTCTGCGGTGAGAGTAACCGGGACATCAACCCGACAAAATATTATACGAAACTCGTCGTTGGTGCATTCCGCTGTAATTTAAGTCATCTCCTTCACTTCAAAATACCTGCTATATTAGTCAACAACAACCAATTGGAACTGACCTTATGGAAGAGGACCAAGAAAATCAATAACAATGTCTTGCCATGAACCTGGGCAAATCTCGTCAACTCATTGGCTTGGGGGCGTCTGGAGCGGAAACAAGCATACATCCTCGACAATTCTTAACATTAGCCTCAAAATTTCTGTCCATCTTAGGACACTATACTGACACACGCAAATGACTTTGTATCATACGTATGACAGGATGACTTTCGTGGGCTAGGGACAATACCTTGTCCCTCAGAAATTTGGGAACGACTTTACGATCCCCATCGCATCAAGACGTTCCGACCTGGTTCTTGTGCAATTTCCCGGTATTCATTTGGGAGCTCAAATTGACGATCGCATGCAGTATTGTTCAAAAGCTACTGTATCTCTTCGTCATGTTTGCGAACAGCCTCGATTTCCTCTCATCTCACGGCAGCATTGACTGCCGCAACGTTTTCTATATTCGATCACGAATAGCTCCAAGGAGTGTTGGTTCCAATGTTGATAGCCGCGAAATGACATCTGCTACATTATTTTCACCTGCTATGCTCTTAAGGGAACAGACGAATGCCTGTAGCCACAACACCCACCTCTCAATCTTGGTACAAGCTTTCATACGTGATGTGTACAGATATTGAAGCGCTTTACAGTCTACCACGAGGTCAAATCTTTTGCCAAGAAGGTACATTTGGATAAGGGCACTGTAACCACCGCTTCAGATTTGGAAATTTTGAATTTCAAACCAGAGCACGTATTTAGTATTATTTGAAAATAAGATTATTGTTACATAGTTGTGGTCAGATACATCTCACCCATGTCCTCTGAATCACTATCTTGTTCATTCCAAAATGTCTGACGTTGATTCGTAATTAATTTTGCACTCGCGATTAAATATGCGCAAAAATTAACGTTGCTGAAAACCGCGCCCTTAGATATGCAACCTGCGCAAGCAAGATTCCCTGTACACCCCGTGGTGGGTGCACCTAAAATTTATGTGCAAGCTTTCACCCGTCCATGCGCGTTGTTTTCGTTTGCTGTTTCTGACCAGCAAATGGCTGTTCTCTACATTGCACTCGTCTTCTTTTTTCACTCCACACTGCCAATAATGCAAATCCCCGCAATGAGGCGACTCTATTTCGAGCTTCAAAACTGCTAATAATCATCGATTCACTCGCGACAAACGGAAAAAACACTCTAAACTAATAAATTATACCCGAGTGTCACAATATTACCACTAATAACCAAAACTAAGCTGATGTAACTCTTCTTCCGGGTGCGGGGGCAGAAGCACAAAAACAAAAAAAAAAACGGGGAAATACTACCGACACTCAAACATTTGGAGAGGGAATCGATTGTATTTACTACGGCTTACACAATGCACGCGGGGATTTTATGATTTCACTGTTAGTTCAAGTTAAATTACGAATTACTGTTTGATTTTTCGCGAAAACGACGCAGCAAAAGCAAAACACGTCAGTTTCCAAGCACGGCTTGCTGCGATCACGGCTGGCCTCGACTTCTGCATAATATTGGTAATCTTGACCAGGTACTTCTTCCAAGTTTGGCCAGTTCCATCAACCTCTCGGCCCAAGTCGCGGAAACCCCAGCAGCTTCTTCTGGCCAGTTCAGTCTGGCCGGTCAGCTGGCCGAAAACAGGCTTCTGTTTGACACTCTTGCCTTTCTGATACTAGACGTATTTCACGCCAACTCATCCAGTGTTTGGCAGCACCCTCTCAGCATCCAATGATACTTTGTGGGTGAGTGGACTATGTATTTTCAAGCAATATTGAATACTTTGTTTTTCAAAATTTATCTAGACTGCCATTTGAAAAGGGCTTAAGTTTTTTAATCAACAGAACTAAAAAAGGACAAGACTCACAAAAAAGTGATCTATGGGTGACTTTTAGAAAATCGTCTAAACTTTTATGAAAAAAAATGTAAAATGTAAAATTGTAAAATAGATTCCTGCACGCTAAAAAATATATTTTAAAATTTAAAGTCAATATGCAAGATATGGATATATTTTTTTCTTAATACAGGCAATATAATTGTCTAAAAGTTCGCCACACAGTGCAAGATGAGCACTTTAAAGAAAAAAAAAAGTTTTTCTAACAACAAATTTTTCATGTCAACATAACTCAAAAAAGACAAGACTTACAAAAAAAAATAATGTATTGGTGAAAAAATTGTCTTAACTTTTATGAAAAACAATGTTTAAATTGTGAAATCGATTCTTACACGCTAAAAAAAAAATATTTTAAAATTTATATTCGATTTGCAAAAAATTACTATCTGAGTATAATTTTAATAAAAGCAATATAATTGTCATAAAGTTCGGCATACATCGCGAGATGGGCACTTGTAAGGGAAAAAAGTTTTTCTAACGAAATAAATTTCATGCCCTATTTTTACCGTGTATCGCGCAAACTCGTCATTTAATTTGGTCCTGAAACCTCACAGAAGCCACTTAAGTTTAATTATAATGACAATTTGGATTTTTTAAGGGTCTTCGAATGATTGAAAAATCAAGGCTACCATTTGGAAAGGGCTTATTTTTAAGTTAATAATGTTTTAATTAAATCAGGTGGTTGATCCTGTTTATCATCAAAACTGTGAAGTATCTTACAAGAAGGACAATAAATTGGACAACAAAAGCGGTTATCATAATATCTGAAGTATTGACCCATGACTCAAGAGCAGTTCAGTTGTTGATATAAAAATTGCTAGATTTCATTGAACAAAATTTAATATATTGCTCAAACATTTTTTTATGTAAGATTGAGCAGCGGCCCTTTTTATAAGAACAAAAAGAACTTTGCCAGCTTGTGCAATTTCAAGTCCAAGTATGGATTGAAAGCAGACTGGTACTTCGTTGCAACCTCTCAAGGGTCTATTTGATGCTATTGTTGGTACTCTCAAGCGAATGGCAAAGAGAGCATGCCTTGCTCAAGATTATGGAAACACAATCAAAATTCCTCGGGAACTATATGACTGGACAGTTGAACAGTCAAATAAAAGTATTACAAAACTGAAGTTTTGCTTCATATCAGCTGAACAGTATGCAAAAATGTCAGAAGAACTTGAGGAGTTAAATATAGGGCTACCGTAATGACAAAACCTGGCACACAGGTTCATTGTTTTGTACCTATTTAAGAAGCTCAAATTTTAGCTAACAGATTTTCTGATTCGAAAGATAATCCAAAGAAATTTACTTGTTATGTGAAAAATTTATAAATTAAATATATGAAGCTATGTTAATTACTAATACGTGAAAATGTACATATAAAAAATAAATATAATAAAACCCTTACCAAGCAAAAACCTATGAGTTTTCATTGACATAAACAGTATTTCGAAAATTCATATAACGTCATATTTGAATCGTCTTTAAATCGATATGTATCAAGTCTTATCAAATTAGAATTTTCTAATTTGATAAGACTTGATGCATATCTTTGTAAAGACAATTCAAATGCGACGTCCACTATTTTTTTTTAGATTTATCAGTCCCCTCTATCACAATTTTTCCCATACCTTTTACACGTACTGTAACAAGTCTTGACCTTCCTTTTGCCCCCTAAAGAAGCCATATTTGAATCATCCGTAAAAATAGGAATACCTGAACAAGCAGTTATGAATGATTTTTACTTAAACGTACACGTTTGGTTCTGTTTTACTGATGTAAAGGGAAATATAATGTTTTTTTTAACCTTTTCAAATATTAGCCTAGGCGATTATTGTTTTTGCAAAAAAAAATCAATACATTCAATTATTTATGACTGCTAAATTTAATTGGATTCTATAGGGGTGTTGAATACCATAAATAGACGAGTTTGCGTGATACACGGAAAAAATTGGAAATGAAAAAGTTGTTATTAGAAAAACTTTATGCCCTTAAAAGTGCCCATCTTGCAATGTATGGTGAACTTATAGACAATTCTATGCAGTATTAAGAAAAAATTTCGTCCAATTCTACGATAGCCATTTTTTTGCAAATTGGCTTTAAATTTTTAAATATTTTCTTTAACCGTGTAGGAATCGATTTTACAATTTTTACAATTTTTTTCATAAAATTTAAAACGATTTTCTAAAAGTCTCCCATACATCTTTTTGTAAGTATTGTTATTTTTGTAGTATTGTTTTTTTTGAGTTATGTTGATTAAAAAAAAATCGATCAAAAAACTTAAGGCCTTTTCAAATGGCAGTCTGAATTGCGAAAACTACCGTGCGATCACCACCCTTAATGCCGCCTATAAAATGCAATCTCAAATCATCTGCCAGCGGCTGCCACTAGCAAATAAATTCGTGGGAAATTCGTTGGCTTCATTAAAGGACGGTCTACAACAGATCAAATATTCACTTTGCGGCAGATCCTCCAAAAGTGCCGTTAGTAAAAAGTCCCTACGCAAGTTCAAAGTCGCATATGCTATAGTTAGCCGAAAAGAGCAATGGAAATCATGGATGAGAACGGATTTCCGAGTAAGCTGGGCAAACTAATCGTAGGGATGGTGTGATAAACTAATTCGATCACTATTCCTAGAATCCAGTACAGTTCCTAATGCTTTGCAACATTCTTTTCAAGTGGTTCGCACGAAACACTTCGAAAACATATGTTTATAATGCATTTCCCATCAATAAATCAAATTGCACCATACTGAGAGGATCAAATTGCAAGCCTCCGAGCTTGCCTGGGAAACTGATGTGCGTACGAAACCTTGTTTAAATATCGATCACCTACTCCAGGCAGTTTGCACTACATTTAACCAAGATTTGGTTGTAGTTGTACATTCAAGATTTGGTTGTAGATAAACACGTCCAAAACGAAATACATGCTGGCTTGCGGAACCGAGCACGACATGGCTCAACTGGGCAACAGTGCTTCGATCAACAGAGATGATTTCCAAGTAGTTGACGAATTTGTCGATCTTAGCTCATTGGTTACTGCGGACAACGATAATAGCCGTTTGATCCCGAGGTGTATTATCAGTGGAAGTCGTGCCTACTACGGACTCCACAAGCACCTGTGGTCCAACAGACTTAGCTTGCGTACGAAAAGTATCCTGTATGAAACTCTAATAAGACCGGTTGTTCTCTATGGGCATGAGATATGGGTAATGCTTGAGGAGGACTTGCGAGCACTCGGAGGTTTTGAGCGACGGGTGTTACTAACCATCTTTGGTGGAGTGCAGGAGGGCGGAGTCTGGAGGCGGAGGACGAAACATGAGCTTGCGCAACTTGCTGACAAACCCAGTGTTCGTGAGGAGGTCAAATCTGGACGCATAGGCTGGGCAGGACATGTCGCAAGCATGCCAGACAACTACCATGCAAAAATTGTGTTCGATGGTAATACGGTTGGCACAAGACGACAAGTGGAACAAAGAACAAGATGGTTAGACGAAGTGGAGCAAGATCTAGGGAGTACAGAGTTGGAGAGTGACAGCCATGAATTGAGAACGTTGGAGTGAATTTTTAATGAATTAGAAATCACAACTGTACACACTCAGAAAATTTTACAGTATTCGGTGATCTTTCACCGAATTTTCAACAGCTGAAGGTTCGGTAATCCAATTTACCGGATTTCGGAGAAATTTTACAGTATTCCGTTAAAAAAAATACCTGAACTTTTCAAATTTTACCGAAATCCGTTAAATCGGATTACCGAATGATCCGCTATTGAAAGTTCGGTAAAAAATTACCGAATACTGTAAAATTTTCTAAGTGTGTACCAAAATTACTGTGTATAAAGACACTGGGACAAGATGTTAAACCATGTAGGTATGCTTTGTTTAATCCGCTTGGTTGTGTTGAGGCATGCCGACAAAGTCTGTACGGATAATTTGCAGACACCCTGTAAAATCTGAACAAATAGAAGCCAAGCTACTTACCGTTGGAAGTTCTCGAGCGGTAGAATTAACTGAGATGTTGCCGAACTCATCGCTAAAGATTCCGAAACTGTTGAGTGACGGTGCAGTGTCGGCATGTGGCGATATTGGTGGCCCATTGTTGCCAGTTGGCACACCAGAGTCCTGCTGGAATGACGTCCTGGGTGGCTCTGCAAGAAAATGAAGGAAAAGTTGTTTTATCCTCTGATTGCAACCGTACATTGTAGTGCTCTCAACCTACCCAGCGTCCTGAAAACGATAGGTCTGCTGCGGTACTTTTTGCCGTTCCAGACGGCTGCTACCGTCAGCTGGTACTGCGTGTCGGGCGATAGTCCTCCGAGTGTGACCGCCTCCCGGTTTCCGGCCACCACTACGACAACCCTGTAACTTAAAGTTAATCAATTATCTTGCTTTGCAAATTACTACAACGGCATACGGCTAAGGAGATGCGGCTACGTATGTTATATGCACATTTTCTGAGGTGGGACGGGATGGCAGCGGTTAACAGCGGCAACAAGCAATCGTAACTTTGAAATGTGTTTATGAACTTTTTAATCAACTCAAATCGTTGCACAGTAGATGTCGTATTACTACATTGCCGTACTATATGTTTTATTTGCAAGGATGATGAATATTTACACATGCGCTTGGGTTATTTTAAAAGCTCGTGAAACTGTAACATGCATCTGAAACTTCAAGCAAATTTCGCTGATTGTTATAGAAAGTTCAACTGTTTTTCAGTACCGTTCAGTTTGTCGAAATTGGCCATACAGAAATAACAAACGTACACTATGAATTTTAATGCATTCGAGAGATAATAATAGAATTCCAATAACGATACCCAATCGGAATGGTTGTCGAAAGAAATGGAAAATCAATAGCACAGAGCAACAACGGGAAGGTAAAACAAGTCGACCCGAGCTCCGCTATTACTAATGGATGGGGATCCTTTATCCGGTGGCCTCCATATTTCCACCATTTTTCACCCCTCAATTTGAGAAATTCATTAAGTTACGCGACCTGGAAGTATAATCTATTTCCGTCCCATTGATGACGTTGGAGGCCATGATTACTTGGCCATTGTTGTTCTCACTGCAGCTTGTTTTTTTTTCCCGGTGGATTGAGAATTGAGGAATTATCCTTATTAAGTTATTATGTCCATCAGGCTGATTAATGATTTTGCTGGGCTTTGTCTATTGATTTGGTATGACATTTGACGGTTTCGAGTTGATGAACGAAACCATTATCAAAACATTCTGATATTGATTGTACTCGCGTTGCACAGGATCGGAAAAGCTTTTAGTAAATTATTGCTTTTGCATAACGTTTTTGTTTGTTTATTATCTGTAATGGTTATGCCGTTTGAAAATATTAGACCCCAGTCGGAAACATTTTTCGAATAAAAAATCCTATCGTATTACTAACTTTTTTTGATTTTATTTCAAAATTACGAAGTGCCTTTCTTGACACTTAATTTTGACGTTTAAATAATCGTAGAAGGCAGTAAACTGGAATTCATCACACCTTTAACGAACCTGATGGATGTATACCTGATGCCGTGAGTTCGGTTGAGTGATAATATTCTGCGATTGTTGGTTTCAAAGCGGGATAACATTTCTAGAACAGCACTTGTGGCACTGGTTGTGGCAAGTTTTCACTAAATGAGACAAATTATGTAACGAACACCACACCATTGAGAGGTTCCTTAGTACATATTGAAAGCATACAGTGCTGGTTAGCATATTATGCTAAAAGTATAAAGTGATTTAGTTACGAATGACAGAGCAAATCAACAACGAGAGTATCTGATTGATACATGCGCCATATTAAAAAAAATCCAGCTCAAAATTGGCAGTAGGCTGAAAAATAAAAATTTGTGCCAAAATTAGCAGGAATAAGCTCTTGTTCAATAGTGAGTGTTGAGTTTTGCGTAACGGCTAATCCTAAAAATGGAAGAAACACAACTATTAGTGAACTGAAAATCGGCATATATATATATATATAATTTGTGTTGGATTATCCTTAAACAATACCATGCTGGAGGTTGCTTGACTCGATTCCCGGTTTGGTCTAGGAATTTTTCGCAAAGGAAAATTTCATAGGGTATGATTGCAAATTGCAATGGTACAATTGGAATGACTGGTTCGAGGACTGATCATCAGATGACCACAAAACGTTGAATTTTTATATCCACATTGCCAGGATTTCCTTTTAAATATCTTTATGGCCACTCGAGGCCCAATGGAAACCTGTTCCGGAATGACCGTTTTGTGAACCCATATTGCCAAGGTTTCCTTCCAAATATGTTCATGGCTACTCTAGGCCTCACGGAAACCAGTTACAAAATGGCAATTCCTGGAACAAATTGGCATATGGCCCACAATACAGAAGAAATAATTTGTAGGAATTATTCCAAAGAAATTGTGATATTGTGAAATCCATTCCCAGAAATTCAATTGATATTACCAAATAGTGTCTCCGTACCGGACCACAGCCCGGGAAACCCGGATTTCCGGGAACCAAATGAATCCAAATTGACATAACCGATGATTTCTATTAAGCGAATGAGTTTTTGAATCTAACGATGTCAAAAGAATTGAAATCGGCCAATCATTGCCAGAGTTACAATCACTTGAATTTGGTGGTTACCCAGGTACCCTGTCGAACAGTTAGAGGTGGTTTTTATTGTTGAACACATAGGGTTAAGTCAGACCTTACATCTGTTTTTCAGCTATGTTAAAGAAAAACGTAGGTCTAAGAGTTTTTCCGTCAAAAATGCATTCAGACAACAGGACCGGTAACACAACAAGTGACATTAGTAATTTAAATGTTTGCTGATTTCTTCCAAGGCATCTATACATCTCATGACGATAATGAGCGTGGCATGCAATATTGCTCGTACCTCACCAAACAACTTTGCAGAAGAAAGTGTCCCTGAAGTTTTCTGCAGAATTTCCCTGAAGTTCTCTGAAAAAATTCCCTGAACTGCTCTGAAAAACTTCGCTGAAGTTCTTTGAACACCTTCCGTGAAGTTCTTTGCAAAACTTCCCTGAAGTTCTATGAAAAACTTCCCTGAAGTTCTCTGCAGAACTTCCCTGAAGTTCTCTGCAGAATTTCTCTAAAGTTTTCTGAAGAACTTCCCTCAAGTTCTCGACGAAACTCCCCTGAAGTTCACTGAAGAATTTCTCTGAAGTTCGCTGAAGAATTTTTTTGAAGTTCTCTGCAGAATTCTCCTGCAGAATTCCTCTGCAGAGCTTCCCTGAAGTTCTCTGCAGATCTCCCATGAAGTTCTCTAAAGGACTTACCCGCAGTTTTTTGGAGAAATCCTCTGAAGTTCTCTGAAGAACTTCCATAAAGTTCTCTGAAAAACTTCCATGAAGTTCACTGAAAAACTTTTATATAGTTCTCTGAAGAACTTCCATGAAGTTATCTGAAGATCTTCCCTAAAGTTCTCTGAAGATCTTCCACGAACTATTCTGAAGAACTTCCATGAAGTTCTTTGAATTTCTCTGCAGAAGTTTCATGAAGTTCTCTGACGGACTTACCCGAAGTTTTGTGAAGAACTTCTTTGAAGGACTAACCCGAAGTTGTCAGAATAACGTACCAAAAATACCCATATTGAGGGAATCAGCCTCTTATATGCACTCACGATAAACATTCATTACAAAGTTCACTGGCAGACCAGTGCCACGCTGTGAAATAATTCTGAACTATGAACTCGACCGTCTGGAAGATTATGATTACTCGAATAAATTTTCTGAAAACAAAGAATTCTTACATGATCTAGATATCAAAATACAGATATTAAAAAAAGTTCACATGAACACTAGCGCCACGTAGCGGAATAATTCTGATCTAATGTGTACACCATTCAAAAATTTCTGACCCCTCGAATTTCTTTTTTGTAGATGCCGTCTTGCTATGTGTCAATAATCTCGAGATCCACATTAAACAGTAAGTTTACATGCACACCAGCGCCACGGCGTAAGATAATTCTGAATTGTTGAATCAATAATTGAATAATTTTACAACTAACTTTCCTGAAAACAGTAAATTTATATATGATCTAGATCTCAAAATGTGCCACGTAGCGGACGAGTTCTGAACTAATGTTGACATCATCTGAAAGGTCTCAATCAAGCAAACATCTTTGTCGAGGACGCCAACTTGCTATATGTCAACGATCTCGAGATTCCGGTTAGAAAGTAAGTTTACAGGCACACAAGTGCCGCGAAGTGAGATAATTCTGAACTTTTAAATCTACTATCCTGAAGGTTGAAGAAAGTAACTATCTATATAAGAAGGATCATGAGATATTTTCTGATGATACAACAAAGGTCAATGCCCAATGTCATTTGAGACCACCATCAAGGGAATCCGCGGATGTCGGGAGGTTTACTGTACTATGCTGGTCATAACTTTTCTGGTGAAGTAGGATCGATACACTTTTTTCTGCAAAGTTGTTTGTTAAAATCTGAGAAATTTCCAAAAAATGCTCTTGGAGCATTTACATTTAAGCTGAATCAGTTATTTTATTTGTTTCTCAAAATATATCAAAATTTCAATTTTTGATTCCAATTTGTGAAGAAAAATGCAAATCGCATGAGGTTAAAATACGATATTCGGTGGTCTTGGGATCCAAGCTAACGGAAACTGGCATGGAGCTATGGGTCTCAAAACTTGTTTCGGATTTTGTTGACCAGTTTAATTTATCTGTCAGAGACATCTTCAAAACAATGAATTCATACATGATCTAGAAATCAAAATTCAGATATTAAAAAAAGTTCACATGAACACTAACGCCACCTAGCGGAAGAATTCTGATCTAATGTGTACACCATTCAAAAATTTCTGATCCCTCGAATTTTTTTTTTTGTAGATGCCGTCTTGCTATATGTCAATAATCTCGAGATCCACATTAAACAGTAAGTTTACATGCACGCCAGCGCCACAGCGTATGATAATTCTGAACTGTTGAGTCAAGCGTTTGAAAGCTCCTAATTTTACAACTAACTTTCCTGAAAACAGTAAATTTATAAACGATCTAGATCACAAAATACAGGTATTACACAAAATTCACATGTACACTAGTGCCACGTAGCGGACGAGTTCTGTACTAATGTTGACACCATCTGAAAGGTCTCAATCAACCAAACATCTTTGTCGAGGACGCCAACTTGCTATACATATTTCAACGATCTCGAGATTCCGGTTATAAAGTAAGTTTACAGGCACACAAGTGCCGCGATGTGAGATAATTCTGAACTTTTAAGTATCCGTGACCTTCTGAAGTTGTTCATCAGCTGAAGAAAGAAACTACCTATATACGAAGGATCCCGAGATATTTTCTGATGAAACAACAAAGGTCAATGCCCATATATCATTTGAGACCACCATCAAGGAAATCCGCGGATGTCGGGAGGTTTACTGTACTGCCTTTCAACGGTCATAACTTTTTCTTGTGAAGTCGGATCGACATACTTTGTTCTGCAAAGTTGTTTGCTAAAGTCTGAGAAATTTCCAAAAATATGCTAATGGAGCATTTGCATTAAAGCTGAATCAGTTATTTGAGTGGTTCTCAAAATATATCAAAATTTCAATTTTTGATTCCGATTTGTGAAGAAAAATGCAAATCGCATGAGGTCAAAATACGAGATTCGGTGGTTTTGAGATCCAAGCTAACGGAAACTGGCATGGAGCTCTGGGTCTCAAAACTTTTTTCGGATTTTGTTGACCAGTTTAATTTATGTGTCAGAGAAATCTTGCACATGCTCTCGAAACATTAGATGCTTCAGGGTGCTGGACCAAACGGCTATCCACCTATATTTTTAAAATCTCTTTCAATGGAGCCAGTTAATCCTTTATTTGGAAGGAATCTTTTTTGATCCCAATTTTAAAAGTGGAAAAACATCTGATATTTAAAATTATCGGGGGGTTGCTATATTATCAAGCATTAAGAAACTTTTTAAATCTATCATAAATCATAATACATTTTCGCATTTTCTAAATTAATCATCGTAGACAATTATAATAATATCATCAATAAAGCACGCAACAAGCTCGTTGAATAAATGAAGCAAAACTTGCAGAAAACGTTATCATTTTGCAACTTGACTCAAAAACCATTGACTTTGCAAGAGAATTTTACAGATCCTAGTATATTCACAAGTTCTCAAGACTGCCCCAGAAAGTATGGGCGCCGTCAGAAACCGCTGACATTAGGCAATGATTGATAACTAGTTCTTTTTATGACTGAATCCAATTGCTTACCATTATCTATCAGCGCTTGTGTAACGGTTTGATCGGCTCCAACAGTTTGTTAAAAATGCGTGGATTTTCAGCGGAACAACTCAAAATATTGTACACAAATGGTGAACAATGACTGCTGCGTACTGCGATCACAGAGGACAACATGTTTGAGGATAAACCGAAATCGGGTCAAAAAAAGAAGTCCTGCTAACCCTCGTTTGGAGAAACGAATAATAAAGGCATTCGAGCACACAAAGCAGGTTTCAGAGCGGGATGTGGTCAAAAAAGTAGGCACTTCGAAGTCAAATGTTCATAATGCCAAAGAACGTTTGAATCTTTGAATTTATAAGAAGCAGAAGCAGTCGAAACGGAGTCCAAAACATGAAGCATCGATCGAAAGTTGTAGGATACGATGCTTGCTGGGAATTAAAACTGTATAATCATGGTTGACGAAATCTACGTTAAATTCGACTACAAACACTCGTTGGGGCCACCATATTATACGGTGCGTAAAGGAAAAGTATTGAACTAGTCTGAGACATCCATTCCAGTTGAAAAATTTGGTATGAAAGCTAGGGTCTGGCAAGCTATTTGTGGCTATAATAAGATTTCGTAACACTTAATCACAACTGCTTCGATGAACAGTGAAATATACCTCAAAGAATATTTACAAAAACGACTTCTACCCATGTTTCTAAGCCACAAGGATCCTGTTGTCTTCTGGCCTGATCTTGCGTCTTGCCATTATGTTAAATCAACAGTAGAATGTTACATTCATTCCAAACGACATGAACCCTCCTTATTTACCGCAAGTTCTCTAATTGAAGAATTCTGGGCATTGACGAAAGCGCATGTTATGTAACATATCTGGGCAGCAGATACCATTCAACAGTTTGAAAAAGATTGGAAGAAAGTGTCAAAACTTGTCTGTTCTGAATATTTTGAAGAACGTTCGCAAGAAGGTGCCAAGCTAGCATACAATCGCTAGATTGCAAATATTGTAAATAGTGACCTGATTTGCTACTCTAATGTTCACAGTATAAAGGATGTACGGAATCAATTTGCACCACTTTTAAATGGCTGTAACTTTTTACTCGATGGGTATTTTCTATTGAAATTTTGGGTGGAATTAGTTCAATGTGTATTTGTTTACGCTGTTTAAGTTTCACTAGCAGATGTGCAATCGTTGCAAAGATGGATTCGGAAGAACAGCAGCGGCGAAAAGAAATGTTGCGCACGTACATCGAAAATCCGGATCTTTCTCATTGTGCCATCAGCAGGAAGCTGAAAATAGTACATTCTTCGGTGTCTCGTGTTTTAAATCGGTATCACGAACGTTTGACCATCGATCGGAAAGAAAAAAGTGGCAAAAATGGATCTCCGTATAGTGTTAAGGATCACAAGCGGGTAGTTCAAGCTTTCAAGAGGAATCCCAACAGTTCAGTTCGAGGTGTGGCGAAGAAACTGAATCTAACCAAAACTTTCGTGCAAGATGCGAAAAAACGTGTAGGAATACACACGTACAAAGTCCAAAAGCCGCCTAATCGCGATGAACGGCAGAATACGGTAGGTAAAACACGTACACGGAAGCTCTAAACCAAGATGTTGACGAAACCACATTGCCTCGTTATGGATGATGAGACGTATGTAAAAGTTTTTTCTCTACTCATCATAAATTCGATGTCTCTGAGGACGTTCGAAAGCAGAAGATGTCAAATTTGCCAAAAAATATATGATTTGGCAAGCAATTTGCTCGTGTGGAAAGCGGAGCACCCCATTCGTGACAACTGGAACGGTCAATGGGCAGGTGTACCTAAAGGAATGCCTTCAAAACCGTCTACTTCCTCTTATGAGGTCCCACGATGGTCCTACGATTTTCTGGCCGGATTTAGCCTCGTGCCATTTCTCGAAAGAGGTCTTGGAGTGGTACAAGGCTAAGGAGGTCAATTTTGTGCCGAAGCATCTCAACCCCTCGAACGCACCGGAACTGCGACCAATTGAAAAGTACTGGGCCATTGAGAAGCAGGCACTTCGGAAGCATCCTTAGGAAGTGTAATCGGAGGAAGATATGAAGAAAAAATGGATTGCCACGCAAACATCAAACATTTCAAAGGGCTCCTTCAAACGGGATGAAACCCAAATAAAATAGAACAAAGTAACAAAAAATTGAAAATTAGCATTAGCATTAGACGTTTGCACATCTCTTGAATGGAGCTACGATGAGGAATAATTCGTTGAAGGCATTGTAGTCACCACGGATCCAGTTACTGATACGTTTCTTGACGTAATAATCTCCACGAAAACACTCCTGCAACAACCGTTGGAGATAAGGAGGATTTGGTATTTCACACTCAATCTGTTCGGTAAATTTTCAAACAGCTGAAAAGCTCGGTAAACTTAAAAACATTTCTTAAAAATTGAAGAAAATTCGAAATGTGCACTGAATGCTTCATTCCATCATCTATTGACAGCAAATAAAACATTTAAATAATGTTCCTTTCAATTCATGTGCTGATGATGCAACGTTTACAAACTTTTTTAGCTGTTTGAAAACTCAGTACAACTTTACCGACCACAGTAAAAAAACTCCGTGTGTTGGTAACACAAAATTTTTCAAAACGAGAGTTGCATGCTCAGAAGTAGGAGCTTTCTCCCTCTTCAGGCCGGATCTGGCTTCTGCTAATTATGTCAGATCAACTCTACAGTGGTTTTCTAATAACAAAGTTGATTTCGTTAAAAATATATCAACCCACCAAACTGTCCCCAACTGCGATCGATCGAACGATACTGGGTAATCGTCAAGTGGAAAAAAGGCAGGTGCATTGGCCCACAACAAGTCAGACTTCATTAAAGACTGGTCCGCAGCGTCCAGGAAGTGCATAAAAACCACATTGCAGAACTTAATGGATGGTATAAAGGTTGGAAAACGATAATATTGCCGAAATCGGCAATCTGATTAATTTGTTAGTCTGCAATCAAATACATTGCTTTGTGGAGTGTCTTCATGGAGATTATAGCACTGAGAAACGTATCAGTAACTGATTTCGTTTCATGGTGGCATACAATGGCTTTAACGAATTATTCCTCATCAGCGCTCTATCCACAAGATGTGCAAACGTCAATGCTCTGCTATGTCACCAATGTTGTCCTTTTTCAAATTCCAGCAACACTAATTAATCTTAATTTTCCTCTTGATTGCTATTTCGGCCCGGTCAAAAAGCCTCCATCCGCTTAGTGGCCTTTCGAACTCTAATTAGCAAACCAATCAATTTATTTATTGATTACCCCAAACTCAACATTTCTACCACCAGTTGATACATCTGGAGCCCAAGGATTATCCCTTTCCAATTAATCACGCAAAAAGAAGGCAAGCCGTCCTTTCAAAAACCATGAATCATTCAGATGCTCTTTGACTTTCCCCGAAGATAAGAAGAAAGCAAGGATGAAGCATCGTCAGCTTTTGGCGTGATTTTTAGATAGGAAAAATATGCTTGTCATTTTGGACAGACATATTTGAATGGATAGGGTATGATTTTCCACCGGTCATAGGATTTTGGACTAACGAGTAGGTTGGTAGTATTCTCGATCCCCGAGGACCTAACTGCTGGTTCATATCTTTTGCAAGTCACGAAGCAATCTCCGAATATTGAGTCAAATCACTCGCTTTTACGCTTCACGGTCAAATCTCAAGCATGGAGGGGAATTTAAAATAGGAATTGCGTTTGCTTTACTCTGCGCATCCGCTGGTACTAGAAAATAACATTGATGCATTTATGCCGAGACAGCTGATTTACTTATTCTTCTTCTTTCTGAAAATTTCCAGCTTTTTGCTTGACCCATTTTAACAATTTGTCAGCCATCAACTTTGTGTTCGAGATGCAAGTTCATAGGGACGTCGAGAAATCGAACCCCCAGCCCCTGCATTGTAGGTGCGCTAATGTGAACTGAGCTAAGAAAGGTCCCCAGGTGGGTGATTTGCGCCTACGATGTTGAATGATGGGTGGGTCCCATTAGCATAGTTTCAGATGGGCATCCTTCGCTTGAAATGTTAATGCCAACCCACTGCACTACGAATATTCGTACCAAGGACATTGGTTTGGTTGGCATGTTATATTACTGTTCTACAAATCTTGTATTTTCTGGAAACCATTGAGTGAAAAAAAAATCAATAATTAACGATCTCACGTCATTTAAAGTGTTAATGTCCGTACGATTTGATCCGGATGAGTGCAAAAATATCATTTCATATTATTAATTATACCTGCTGACAGCTCGCAACAAACAACTTTGACATGATTGCCGGCCATTATCCGCTTGGAATACAAATTAGGGTCGGAAAAAGCTGTTCACCAGTCGATCAAATATTTAATGCATGTTGATGGCCACGAGGATTTAGCAGTAGCAAACTTTCGAACCATGAAATACGTGCTTTTCACTCAAATGGATTCCCATCAGAAACGACGTGACGATGATCACTATTAATTACATTGCACTTCAACGGGCAGCAATGAATAAATGCAATTCGTTGTTTAACGCGAACAAGTTGACCCAATTGGACGTTTCCACAGCACAATAAAGATAAATGTGTAGCACCATCTTCTTTTTCCAGTTGAACGGAGAAAATGGACCTCGATTTCGCATTTCCTTTTACACGTCAAGGATCCCCATCTGCTGGAATGTGATGACGGAGTTGTCTCCTACCATAGACGAGAAGGGCTACACCCAAGGGAAATCATGACTAACAATAGATTCAATTTTTTTTTCTAGGTCAGGACCTAACACCCACAAGAACGACTCTGTAGAACACAGGAGATTCAGGCCAATTTGTTGAGATCAACACCACAATGATAGCTCTGATTATGATGTATCTATTAATTCGTGGTTGGAGAATGTTGTATGGGTTTAGATAGGATATGCTTTGTGATGACTTGAGGATAAGTTGGGTATTAAATTAATATGAAAGCTTCGGCGGTTCCTTGGGATTTAGTTTACGTGCTTGCTTACTCTGGACTTATTTGGAATTCTTTTCTGAGAAACTATAGCCATTGATGTTTTGCAGTACAAATGCTACTGTCTCAAATCTTTCCGAAATTTTCTAGAAATCTTCTTCTTCTTTTTATTTTGTATTAACGAAACTTTCAGCTTTCGGTTAGTTCGTCTCGCCAAGCAGATGACTTGGATCCTGCATCAACACTTCAACAGGGACCAAATTTATTTACTCTAGGAAAATGACAGTTGTTTAAAAATAGTTCATTTTTAATCTCTAACGTTAACTTTGTATTTCTGGCCTATTTTCCAAGGGGACAAAAGCAAGTAAAGAAATGATTGATGTTATTTGTCATAAAAAGTAATATTTTTCATACGCACTTCATAACTTTTTTCCAAATAACAGCTAGGAATTATTTATAAACATTCAAAAATGAAAAGCAAAATATAACAAAAGTAAACTTAACAAAAGTTTTACGAAAAAAAACCGAACCTCGAATAAAATAATATGAGACGAAACACTGTTTGGATTCCTAGCCCTCTAAATCTCATTAAGTAAAAGATCATCTTAGAATGAACCAAACTAAAGACAAATTTTTATTTCTTCAGCAAGTTGCCTGAAATTGAACAATCCCTTTCATTAAAATATTGTTTTATTCATTTGAAAATGAACCACCCATGGAGACTTGGGTCTCCAACGCTTGAGTTTTTCGAGTTATTGATTTGTTTAATTGAAGACGCTTTGTAACGAATATAAATATTACCGCTCATCGCCATTTAATGTTCAGTTGTGTTCAGAAGAATCTTGCTTTAGAGTATAAGAAATATTCTAAATTAATGGATGGCATTTTGGTTGAACTAAGTTTTATTCATCAAATGAAATATCGTCTTCAGCACCTCTGACCATCCTCAGTAGTCAATTTATTATTCATTCCTGTCAATACAATCAACTGGTTTTATTTATAGTATGACTCAGTTTTTTTTTTAAATATTAATAATAAATTTCTTGTGAAATCCCGCTAATCATTTATAATGATAACTATTCTTTACATAAATTGCACGTAAGGAATGATTCGACAATAAACTATCCACATACATTTGCGTTGAACGCGTGTATTTGTGATGGTTTTAATGTGCTCATCATAGTATGCTGTGCGTTTGACTGTCATATTTCGTTTATTTACTTGTTTGCACAGTATAAATTATGCGTTTTCAAAATATCGCGCATTGAAAAAAACATAAAAATTAAGGTTTTGGACACATGGCTACGTGAAATGGGTGTAACGATGCGCCAATTGGTGAAGCGCTTTGGAATTCATCTCGCGAGTGTAAAATACATCATAACCAAGTTTTGGGAACACTGTTATTTGGATGAATTGCCAGGAAGAGGCAGAAAACCCGGATCTTCCAACCCTAAACTGAATCAAAAAGTGGTAGCTCTAAAATTTGGCCAATAAAGTGCGAAACCAGCTTCGGAATGATTCAATGTTTCGAAAAACGGAACAACGTGTAGACCTAAAGACGCATAAAAGCGCCAAAGAAAGTGCAGAACAGAAGCAACGTGCAACAACAAGGGCAAGATTTCGTTTAATTTTTGAAGAAATTTTAATTGACATTTCATTTAATTTTTTATTTTACTGTACCGTACATTTTTTGGTTAATTTATTTATTTAGATTTCAATGGATTTATTTTTGGATGATCAATTTTTTCAGATTTATTTTTTATTGACTTTATTTTATTATTGTTGATTTCACTTTTTATTAAAATTTTCATGCAGTATGTTATATTATTTTTGACATCATTATTCAATTCATAGTGCATTGAAAAAAATAAATCATATTTTCCATACTCTAATTGTTATTTTTGTATTCTCCGAGCGTGGAGCAACGATTATGATGTAGAAGGAGATGTTTCGCTCATCACCATGAGGCCAACATTAGACAGTCATGTTTGCTAGAATGAAAGATATGAAGAGAAAGTGTTGAAAGTTCCATCAGTGTAGGGTAGGTTGGAAATATAATAGAAGTATTGAAAATTGAGCGAAAGGGCATGGGTAAAGTAGTACTCGAACCAAGGACGTTATCATTGCCAAACATCCCACTTCGTTCGAGTACTACTTTACCCATGCCCTTTCGCTCAATGTCCAATACTTCTATTCTAATTCCAACCTACCGTACACTGACGGAACTTTAAAACTTTCTCTTCATATCTTTCATTCTAGCAAACATGACTGTCTACTCTTGGTGCCTCATGGTGATGAGCGAAACATCTCTTTCTACATCAAATCATATTTTATTTAATGATTTATTACGTTTCGCATGACATTTCTCATTTTTTTTTCATTCCGTTTTGCATAGCAAATTTTATCTAATTTGTCATATCAAATTCAATATAATTTTTTAATATCAATTTTCATATAAAAGAAAATTAGAGAGACAGAGAGCAAGAATGGGAGCGAGAGAGAGAATGGGAGCGAGAGAGAGAGAGAAAAAGGAAGCGAGAGAGAGAGAGAGAAAGGGAGGGAGAGACAGAGAGTGCGAGAGAAATAAAGAAAATGTATGTGAAATATAAATGAAATGAAAAGTAACATGAAAACTATTTACTTCAATTTATTGCACTCTCTTTTTATTTCTCTCTTTCTCTTTCTCTCTCTCTATCTATATCTCTCTTTCTTTTTCTCTCTCTTTCTATCACTTGTTTAATTTATATTTTCATTTCAAAGTAATAGTATTGCATTGTATCTGTATATTTTTAATTTGTGTCTTAGTTTTATTTTTTCATTTCATGTTTCGCCTGTTTTGCAATCCATTCTAAATTTAATTAGCCATATTATTGTTCATTTTATTGTACCTTTCATTTTTTATTGCATTTAATGATTCAGTTTTCATTTAATATTTTGTTTTATAACTTATTTTTTGTTTTATTTTATTTTTTCACATGCATTTTCTATAATTTTTCATTCAATTTTCTGTTAAATTTTCAATTCCCCTGCTCACCTCAAGTTTGTTTGTTTCATTCAGTTTTTCATTTTATTTTACGTATCATTTTTCATTTCTTTTTTTGTGTAATATATCTTCTTATTTCATTTTTTATTATTTTTCACTTTATTTATAATTGTATTTTTAAACTATTTTATCGGGGCATTCCGGTGTGTGAAGGAGTAAGTGAAACTCATGTTTCAATTTGAATTGGTATCGTTCAAACAGGTACTAATTCTGATTGACTGATATTCGTTTGTCAACCGTTCGTTCCAGAAGCTGAATGTTGATGTATAATATATGAAGAAATTTAAGCGCATGGCTAAAGCTACTCAAATGCTTAGAGTTCATCAAACATCATTTTTTTTATTTGAATTCAGCTTCTGGGTATTTACTACCGGCAAACAAATGTAGGTGAATCTAGCTGAGTGGCTGCTACCCTGCATTCAACAATTCAAACCTTTGATGGATCATTCAAACCTTATTTCTTTATGCAGTAAAGCATTTCAAAAAATATTGCAGGCGTCATCTGCGTCCATAAATGAAGACTTGTCGATGAAATTCAACTACCCACCTAATGCTGTGATGACATCCTGTATTAAAAGTCATGCATCATAATATCAATGTTTATGAGTTCTAATCCAATGAACAATGCACCATCTCCAGTCAATCAAACATCTCAATCCCAGATCATTATCACCGAGCTCATGAGCGCCCTGTTCTGTACAGAGTGCCTTTATATTAGGCTGAATAAGCCGCGATTGCTTTAAATTATTACTTATGAGTAATTGAATCTCATAAACAATTTGTGTAAGACGCTCGGTTGCAATACCAGTGCACAATTGATGAAAGTAATCTACTTTTGAATGACTGAATTCCATCCAAATAGAGTTTAGAGTACTTGTTAGATCTAACTGGGCGCATACGACTATTGGTGGGGATATTTATCTGCTATGATAGGTTGACCAACAGTCAGGTTTCCGATAGTATGGTGCGTGGTACCATCCATTCACCCTAATTTCTCGGCTGTCCTACAACATATCGAACTGATTTTTTTTGTAAGTAGTCAGGGTCTATGATAAACTTGTTACTTACCAAAAATTACCAGCCAATGATAGGGTAGTTCGATGGTATCACTCACCAAACTGTAGGAGACCTGACTGTTGTACTTCGTGATTTTTTGAATTCCACAGGAGAAGCAACTTCCAAAGGTATTTTTTCCGGTCAAATAGGGCACATTTTGCTATGGAATTCAATAATACAAAATCATTGCGTTTAATTAAAAGGCATTTGAGCTCATATTTACAGGAATAAGAAGTGCACATGGGGTTACTGCACAAGTTATTAGAGACGGTCATGAACCCCCTGTCCACACATATGCACAGTACGTTGATAGGTTATACTGAATTTTTAATAGTTTTATTCTACTAGAGACTCCGAACTAGGTTAAAGACTCTCAAGCGAGGTAAGGTAGTGAACTACTTCAAGATGGACAAATATGGCTTGTTCGCGACACAATCTGGACGTCCTCAAACGCGTATATCTCCTGCAATAACTCACCAAAAAATAAAAAAAAAAAAAAAATGTGTCGAAGAAAGAGCAGGTTTGAAAAGAAAGTAGGTACGGTCACAATTAAAATCCAGGTCTCTCGATCAGGAAACTTGCAAAAATGCGTGATTTTCTTGAAAGTACTGTTCACAGCGTTTAAAAATCTGTCGATACCTGATACAATCTTTCTCTACGTACCAGTGCTGTAGACAGTCATTGGCCGATTTCTCGTTCCAGATTTACTTAAAATATGGTTGTGCTTGATTATTCTCATAAATTTGTCTCACAGTGTATTGCTAGTACTTTAAAACCTCAGACGTGAGAGACAATATGGAAATATTGAAATGAAATTCATCATTGAATAACATTTGAAAATGACAATGATTATAACACTTTCTAAAGCCAGTAAGCGTAATACACTGTTTGACAAAGTTGTAGAATTTGTCAAGAGCTACAATTTTATCTAACACCTT
The DNA here is from genome assembly GCA_024533555.2 of Aedes koreicus. Classification (NCBI taxonomy): domain Eukaryota; kingdom Metazoa; phylum Arthropoda; class Insecta; order Diptera; family Culicidae; genus Aedes; species Aedes koreicus. Next base: position 328,729 of record JAHHFK020002259.1, on the reverse strand, counting down.
ATTCATAAACTCAGTATCTTGAACAAGCTATCGAGAATTTTTTTTTTTATTAATGAGACGAAATGAATTTTCACAGTAATACTACGTACTGTTGCTCGAGAAAGTAAAATATAACCATGTTTTGTGCATACTTCGAAGCATCGACAAGGAATGAAGTTACGGCCAAAATGGTAATGAAATCAAGATGGTTGACGAATTCGTATACATGTGCTCTATGGTGACCGCCGATAACGACACCAGTAGAGAAATACAAAGGCGCATTATTGCTGGAAATCGTATCTATTTTGGATTCCGAAGTACGCTAAGTTCACTGAACTACAAAATTGACCTACAAAACATTGAATAGACAGGTAGTCTTCTAGGGCCACGAAACATGGTCAATGCTTGTGGTGAACCAACGCACCCTAGGTGCCTTTGAATAGAAGGTCTTGCGTACGATCTGCGATGGAGTGCAGGGTGTAATATAAATGTGGAGGAAGCAAACGAACAGACGGTCTATAGCATCATTTACTGCGTGAACCTCCCATCGTTCACATCGCTAAAATCAGTCGACTACGGTGAGCTGGACATGTCCTAAGAGTTCGTGCGCCCGTTGGTATAATTCTGGAAAACGAGAATCATTTTAACTGGGCAACTGGGCTGTCGTCCGACATTCTTAAGACAGGCCCAGCCCACCCTTTTTTTGCGATGTGTACAATGGAAGGTTCTCCCAGCAACTAATGCAATTCGTGGCTCATTTGCCTTCTTCACGTTCCGTCTTCGATCTGCACTCCACCGTAAATCGTACGCAACACGTTCCGTTCAACGACACCAAGGGCGCGTTGGTCCTCCTCAAGCAATGTACATGTATGGTGGCCGTAGAGGACTACCGGTCTAATTAATGTCTTGTAGATAGTCAACTTAGAAAGTTCGGTGACCTTGTGTTCGATTTTAGCAGCCGTCGGAGTCCAAAGTAGGCACGATTGCTAGCCATAATGCGCCTTTGTATTTCTCTGCTGGTGTCGTTATCGGCTGTCACAAATGAGCCCAAATACACGAATTGGTCTACTATCTCGATTTAACCACAGTTGATGTGAACTCGTAATGGATGGCTAACATTGTCTCGTAGTAAGCCTCTCCTTTCATGTATTCTGTTTTCCTGAAGTACGTTTTTGCCAGAGTCTCGAAGTTACGTACTACGATATCAAGATCGTTGGCGGAGCCAAAAAGTTGAACAGACTTCCAGAAGATTGCACCATTCGTATCTATCCCAGCTATTCGAATCACACCCTCCAATGCAATGTTAAATAGCAAACACGACAATTCGTAACCTTGCCGTAACCCTCTCAGAGATTCGAAGGGACTTGAGAGTTTCCCTAAGTTTCGGACAACACACATCATCGATCCATCGTTGCTTTGACCGATCGCTACAGTTTTTCTGGGAATCCATTTTCGTGCATGATCTACCATAGCTGGTCTCGATCGGTTGTGTCGCAAGCTGATTTGAAATCGATGAAAAGATGATGTGTGGGCACTTTATATTTGCGACATTTCGGCAGCACTTGCTTTATCATTATCATTCATTATTGACTTTGATTTCTCAAACAGACCCTCAATAATCTATAACGCGATAAGGATAATTGTTTCCAACTGGCCGATCGTATCACCAAAATCACCACAGTCAACAAAACTGTTGCCCTTTCATCATACCAACATTCATACCAAAGGTTCCTTTTCTGGGCCGCGAAATGATTTTTAAAGAGCGAATAATAGAATTTTCTAACAAAATTTCTTGCTAATACCAATTCAACATCCATTTAGCACAGCACCTGCCTTCCAATGTTTCGCTACGAGGGTTAGCTTATCTAACATATTGAACATATTAATGCGTCAAACGATTTAACGTAGTCTTTGTCAACCCTGCGATCGTGTCGCGTGCACAATCCCACTTAATTTGAATTTAAAATGTGAAAAAACTGCAGTATTAGTTGAAATTTTTGTAGTTTATCAAAATTATTATTTTTTTTTGCAAAAATAATTGATTTGAAAATAACTCTTAAATTCGACTGAAAACTTTTGTTTCACTGCACTTTTTTTAAAAAAAACTTTAACAAGCGTATTAGCAGAACGATTGTAATTGGAAAACTAGGAAAATTAAAATTAAGACTTTACATATAAACAATAGTTTTTTAAAAAATTAATTACTAAATATATTTTTTTGATACATACCCCCTTTATTCTATTTTATCTATTTAACATTAATTTTACTTTTTTTTTTTGTCACTTGATCACTTTTAAAAAAATAAAAAAATTAAAATACTGAAACACTTTTTCAAACTGCCACTAGTAAACGCGAGCAAATTCTGTTAAATTTCATTATAGAAAGGTTATCCTTTGACATATAGGCCTATTTCGTCTGAGATTTACAGACTTCTTCAGTGTCTAGTGCTCGATTTGAAGAGAACATCACAGTAGGTCTAGTATTTATAGTAGATTTGTGTGTACCTAAAATGTGTGTTGTGTTTTGTGTTGTTGTGGACTTGTTATGTGTGATAACTGTCAGGGTAGTTTGTCGTTTTGGTATCTTAAAAACTATAAAAAAATAGGCCTGTTTTGTGTTCGTTACACCTAAGAGATGTGTCAAGTGGACTTGTTTTGTGCTATACCTGTCAGATGACAGTTTGTAGTTTTGGTATCTTAAAAACTATATAAAATAGGACTATCTGTCAAAGGATATGCTTTCTATGATGGAATTTAACGGAATTCACTAGGTTTTACTAGAGATAGTTTAAAAAAGTGTTTTAGTTTTTAAGTTTTTTATTTTTTTTAAAGTTACCAAGTGAAGTGTGACTCTAAATTTTCCTAGTTTTCCAACGTTTTTTTTTATTAGAAAATTTATGTCTCCAGATTTTGTTGCGAACAAGCTTTATATCAATGATTTCGATGTTATAAACAATCATACTTTGGATTCGTAACAGCAATATATACATACGAACTCATAGTACATTCCAAGTTCACTTTTCACGTTGTACAGTACAAGAAGGTAAACAATTATTTATTCAACAGCCAAGAGGTCAACGCCAAGTATAGCTCGGAATTCTACCAAATCATTCATTATTTACGCACCGGAAGGCCCGCTGAAAGCTGGACTAGTTTTCAATAAGGTTTAATAATCATCATGCTTCCAAAACAACATTTAACAATGATTTTTGTACGAAAAAAAAAGAATTAAATAAAGGAAACTGCTTAGCAAACTGCTTCCATCTTAGCATTGTCCAACGATATTTAACGATAAACGGAAACTCACTCTCAGTGCGAAGTGTATATTCCGGTTCACTTTCGTCTTTCGTCGCTGCAATTTGGCATGAATGGATGGATTTTAGCTCTGTTGCTACGAGGTTTTATTATGGCTTGATTGCACGAAAACTTCTCCTGGATTATGTAATCACTACTTTCGTTTCCACAATCGCTTGTGACATGCAACGAAACTTGTTTGCTATTCTTGTCTTCCCTAAGAAACCTAGTTCACAGCGTTTAATGAACTCCTCTCGGGAACAGGCACTGAGATGGTTTCTTTTTACCAATCGATATTAAGTTACAGTTGGTTGATCATTTCGTGCGCTGAAACCTTTTATCCACTCTCAACGTTTTTCCATGACACCGATCTTTGGATTAATTAAAAAACGTCACACTGTGCAGTATTTTCATCAGCAATAAAGATTATCTTGGAAAGTTTAATCTGATAAATTTAATATTTCAATTAAGCTCCTTCTCTTTCACGGCCAAGACGTATTTAACCGCTCTTTTTCTGTAACTATATGACAACCGCTAACGGTATAAACATTCCACGACACTATGCTTCCGTTCACTTTCTGTTGCTTCTTCGGACTGGGTGGAATCACGGTAAATATTCACCGAAGACACCTTTTGCGTTGTGACGATAGACAATAACAAGGATCTGTACCTATAGAGTGACACCGAGTAGCTGAAGCACTCCGCACGAACCGACAATAGATTCGAGTTTAATTTAATTTGAGGAAAAAACTATCCGTTCGGCTACGAGCTCCCTGCCCTAATGAAGCACGACTAAAGCTCAGTGCCAGTGCGGCCGACGATGGGTATTCTTCAGACGAGGCTCAATTCCTCGCGGGGCACTTCCTCCATCAACTTCATGCGACCTTTCTTCCTTTTAGTGGTTTAGGGCCGCTGGCTGTCGACTTACATTAATTCTTCATGTATGCAACAGTACCGAGAGGTGGTATTAGGAATGTTGCGATGTGATTTCCCGTTTGTCACTTTGTGATGATTGGGTAATAATGTTAGGGTGATATCATGTGACAAAATGGTTGAAGAGGTTGAAGAGATTTTCTTTTCTAGCTGAAATTATGTTGAATTTCTATATTTGTGTAGTCTCAAGTGTTTATTAATAGAGAATTTAAAGGCCGTTTTTTATTCATACTATTTATTTCATTTTAAAGATAAATGTAATATCAACACAACTGGATATATTTAAAGGTTCCATAAGTTGTTACGTAGACGGCGTCGGTGGTGTAGTGGTAAGGGTGATTGCCTCTCACCCCAGTAGGTCTGGTATCATTTCCAGTCGACGCCGTTGAGATTTTCTTTCGAGACGAAACATCTCTGATCAGGTCTTCCTTCGGAAGGGAAGTAAAGCCGTTGACGTCCAATCGTTCAAGAGGGCTCAACTGACATACATAAACAATTATTCTTTAAGTAAATACCTCCTGACCTCACGGTAGGTCTCTTTTTTCTTAAAAATATTGTGGTGGATCAATGAGGTAAATTCTCAATGTAGATAAATAAGCGATTCCGTTCGTTTACATTTTTCAGCCATTATGGTAGCCTTACGGGTGCAAGTTTTAAAATTACATTTACAAAAGTTTGGACCGTGTCAGCATTAAAAAATCCCGATTCAGTAAGCGTTTTGTCTTTCGCACCTTGAAACGGCTCAAGGAAGCTGGAAATGTCCATGTCCATCACAATGGAGCTGCCAGAATGAAGAGAATTGAGTGAGGGAGCAAACTAGAAAAGGAATCCGGCCGTATTTGGCGGTAAATTGAGCAAACAATTTCAAATGTCTCCTCTGTGCTTCAGGCTCCTCAGACATGATCTAGATTGCAATATACCACCATACAAGGAACAATGAGAACACGGATTGACGAAGCGTCATAGGCAAGCCACGGTCTAAGAAAGCAGAAGTCTTATTCTACGGTGACTGATATATTTTATCTTCTGATGAGAAACTCTTCCTCCTTCAGGAGCGTCATAATCGTCAAAATGATCGAGTGTATGGCAAAAGTCTTGCCAATATTCCAAGACATAAAGTAGCTGTAGAACGCTATCAGAATGTATCGAAAATCATAGTATTGGGAGCCGCTTCACGGAAAGGAAAATGAAAATTTGGGTGGATTTAGTCTATAGTGCATCCCACCCCCCCTGCAAGTTTTAAAGTCCTGTGATTAAAACTCGAAACGGAAATGGAGTCGAAAGAATAGCTCGTGCGTGATAAAATCTTGCGCATTCATCACGAGAACAAGTATCTCTCGCATCGTTCCATCGCTAAAACGTTGGGAATCGCGAATTCCACGGTGTCGAGAGTGATTAAGCGGTTCGAGGAACGGTTGACCACCGATCGGAAGCCCAGAAGTGAAGGAAAAAGTATTCCGTACAACACCAAAAATCACAACCGCGTAGTTGGGGCCTTCAACTGAAATCCGAACGCCTCCGTTCGGGATGTGGCTAAGAAGCTGCACCTTTGCCGAAGTTTTGTCCAGAAGGCAAAAACTAAGGCTGGGTTTTTAGAACGTTCAAGGTACAAAAGGTCTTTAATCGCGACGAGAAGCAGAACAAGTCCGCCAAAACCCGTGCCAGGAAGTTGTACCTCAACATGCTGACGAAAATTGAATGCTGCATCATGGACGACGAAACATAGAGAAGGCCGACTTCAAACAGATCCTCGGCAACCTGTTTTTCACGGCCAAGCGATAAGTTCAGCGTTCCGGCGCTACGTCCGCACTCAGAAGATGTCCAAATTTGCGAAGAAATTCCTGGTTTGGCAAGCCATCTGCACGTGCGGGAAGCGGAGTGCACCTTTTCGTGACCCAGGACACGATGAACGGACAGGTGTACATAAAAGAGTGTATCCAGAAGCGGCTGCTTCCTCTCCTGAAGGCCCACAACGTCCCAACAATCTTCTGGCCGGATTTGGCCTCATGCCACTACTCCAAGGACGTGCTGAAGTGGTATGCGGACAATAAGGTCAATTTCGTGCCGAAAATGTTCAACCCTCCCAACACTCCGGAGCTCCGCCCCCATCGAGAAGTACTGGGCGATTATGAAGCAGCACCTTCTTAAACGACCTAAGGTAGTGAAGACAGTCGAGGAACTGAAGAAAGTATGGGTTTACATGCAAAAAACGGTTGATTCACAGGTTGTGCAGAATCTTATGGCCGGGGTTAAGGCCAAGGTGCGGGCATTTGCGTATGGAATGTAAATAAAATACGAGTAAAATGGTAAAATGAAGTTTAATAGTTATTTCTCAATCCCTGAAAATTTGATGGCAATCGGATGAAAACTCGAATTTTGCGAATCAATTTTGTGTGTGGCAATTTCATCGTGGACACCCTTTAGGGGTTCTACAACAGTGAACCAATTTCAAATCGCTAGTTCGCATATTGATTGTTGATATTACATCGAGCAGGTTTTGAAAAACCATCTGCCTTCTCATGCTTCAACGCTATATGGGAATACACCATATTGTTTCCAACAGGACTCGGCTCCAGCTCACAAGGCAACGAAGAGACAAGCGTGGTGCGCGGAAAATTTTCCCGATTTCATCACAAGCGAAGAATGGCCTGCATCATCAGCGCTTCTCAACCCACTTGACTACTTTGTTTGTGGTTATATGCTTCAACATATAGGCCCTACGAAAGGGCTTACTTAAGATCAATTCAAGAAACATTTGGTTGATATTTGGGACCAAATTCCTCAGGAAATCGTACGTGCAAATGGTCAGCGGCAAGATACTAGCGATGACTCTGGTAATTTAGTTGTTACAAGCATCGTGTCCTACCTTTGAGGTTTTCCGTGGTCCGAAACTTCATTACTGAAGTGGGTAGACATGAACACCACCCAAGTAACCACGAGGCTATAATAGCTTGCATATATAGGGCATATGCATTACGTCTAGTGCATCATTGAAGTTGGATTAAAGCTGAAAAGGGCCCCACTAAGATCGAACTAATGTTATATATTTTTTAATGCCATAAGACATTGCTAAAGTAGCATTATTGCATTGGTAATGAATCATTGCATTGGTAATGCATTATAACATTCTTAAAGCTAATCTAACGCTTCATTACTTGACAACTGTTGAATTGATGCGATCCCGCATTAATGATGTTGATTTTGGGTTGAATAAGAGCAATAATGTAATGCTTGTGGTTACTTGGGCAGCACCTACCCGATTATCCGGTCTTGCTTTGTCTTCTATACCACAACTGGGAAGACTGTTACAGATGGACAAAGCGTGGTTCAAACCACCAGCTGAGAGCTAGTGTCAATACTGAAATCATTTCGTTTCGACTCGTGTTCTATATAAGGTGAGACCCAGTTAGAATTGGAACATAGACTATTGCACATATTTCGGATATACAATAACAAAATAGTATTCTGTTTTAACTGAAATGTTCGACTTTATGTGAACTTTAGAGGGAAAATACAAAAAAAATTAATCATCTCGATTCCGAAGAAATTTGCGGATTTTTCCCGGAATACGTTTCATCAACCGGCGTACATTATTCTCAACCATCGTTTTGGCAATCTTATTCCACTTGGTTCTCAATTTATTAATGCTTTTGACGACACTGCTATTCACCTTCAGCTTCCTCTTCATAATAGCCCAAACTCTCTGTATCGGTCTGAGCTGGGGACAGTTGGGTGGGATGAGTTCTTTCGATATAAACTGAATCCCGTTGGTTTCATACCACTGTAGCACTGTTTTTCTGTAATGACAGCTTACAAGATCTAGCTAAAACATGACAGGTTCATTGTGAGATCTGATAAATGGTAATTTTCGCTTTTGGAGACATTCCGTTCTGTACAGCTCTGAATTAAATGTATTATCAGTGATGAAAACCTTGGTCTTCCTACCGCAGCTACAGATGCCTTGCCAAATAATGTATTTACGTGCAAATTTATCTGTAAACACAAAATTGAATACTTGGTAAGAACATCTCCCCGAGCCGTAGCCAAGAATTTTGTTTGTCCCGGTAGCTGTTGAAATCGGCCTTTACATAGGTTTCATCATCCATGAGGAGACAGCCATTGAATTTTGTCAACACCTGATAATACAGTTTACTGGCACGGATTCTGGCAACATTGCTCTGCTTTTTATCCCTATTTGGTTGTCTAAAGGCACGGTATGACTTGAAGCCTTCCCAGAGACGAATCCGTTGCACGGAACAACTTAATGTTCTTGATGACTTTGTTCAGCAGTTGACGGTTGACAGTACCCGCCCGACGCTTGCTTTGAGGCTTGCGATCCGTCGACAAAGTTTCTCTGTACTTTTTCAAAACACGCCACACGGTATTTCCGGGAAAACCCAACCCTTTAGCAAGTTTTGGCCCAGACCACGAAGGGTTTTCCAAATGATTGCGCACAATTATTTTTCTTCTTTCTTCTTCCATTTTGTATTTCTTGTATTTCGAACTGCACCGCGAAAAAAAACTTCTGATGTTGTTATTGTTATAGGGAACACATAAGATGTCATAGTTTACAAATCCAAGCACTAGGGTCGCTGTAAGAATCAAAAATGTTTGTTCCAATACCAAATGGGCCACACCTTAGATACAAAATTACTTGAATCTATGAAAAAATACGTAACGATGGGGGAAGGGGCGTTGAAAATTGGCATTTTCGGCTTGACTTATTTAATGGACCTTTCCTCAATGCATATAGAATCTCCTAAACTGTGTTGCCAGAAACGATGTAATTTTATTTATAAATATTATCGAGTTTCACACGGGAATCAAAAATATGAACAAGAAATCTACAGGGAGGCAAAGTCAGCTTATTAGTGTTTTTTTTTTTGACTCAGTGTATCTCTTATATAGTTTTGTTTACTGATATGTGAATACTTCTCATTGAACGTGTAATCATCTGGAATTAAGCGGATTTGATTTGTTTTGGAAGATTGTTGGTTTTGGTAACACTATAAATATGGGCGCAGAGTTGGTAGTAGATTTATATTTGAGAAAATTTAGACCGTGTGAGATCTTGAGACGGCTTACAGATTTATCTTTCGCACCCTAAAAAGATACTTTAAAACCGGCTCGTACAAAATCAACCAAAGGCATAAACCTCATCCAACGGATAGGACCAAAATGAAACGTGTAAAGGAGCGAATAAGCCGGAATCCGCCACAATTAGGGCGAGCGATGCCCAAGGATCTGAATGTTTCCCATACGTCGATCCAAAATATCGTCACCCAACTCAAAGCATATAAAAAATAGTGAATTCACAGATCAAAAGAAAAACAAAAGAAGGCTCTAATGATTCGAAGTAAGGAGTGGCTGCAGTGGAACGCGGATTGTGTATGCTCTTTTCCTTTCTGTAGAAAGATCCTCACAGCCAACAGAATGATAGAGTACATGCAGTAAAGCTTGCAGATGTTCCTAAAGATAGGTTGGCTGTGCACCGGTTCTAAAATGTTTCGAGAGTACTGGTATGCGGTGGAATTTCACAAAACGTCAAGCTATTATCAATTGTCATCGAGTCAGGAGTAAAAATCAACTCTAATTACTAGGTTGTTTCGAAATTTATTACAGACGGAAATTACTGTTTTCAATAGCAATCCGCCCCTTCTCATCAATCGAAAGCAACGAGGAGTTGTGTCGCAAAAATTTGCCCAATTTCAAATCATCACAAGAAGCTCACTCCTTTGGATTTCTTTGCATGGGGAAACATGCTCCATAAAATTGAAAGTCACACTTTTGCATCTTTCAAGAAACTCTTGATGAATATATGGGACAATTTGTCTCAAGAAACGGTGCGTGCCAGTTCCGAAGCGTTTAAGAAACGTCTACGACTGGTCATAAAAGAAACTGGCGAAGGGTCCGGCTCAACATGTAATTTCAAATTTTGAGTGACGGGCAGAAATTTGCGAACTCGGAGCGCAACATCTTTCAAGCCACTCTTGCTCTGAAAGATTGCATTGCTTATTTGCGACTCCACCATGCTGCCCTGGGATGCATAGTTGACGTAACCACCATCGGCATGATTGTTGAGAAAACGCGTTTGTATACGAACAATTATGGACAAATGTTCTGTCCATTTGATGAAGTTTTACTAATAAAAGTGGGCCAGCATGATAATTAGAATAGTTTAATTTTTTTATCACCTTTAAAACACATACGCCAACTTATGCGAATAAACAGGCATATTACTGAACGTTTATTGTCATAGTTTGGCGTAAAATCCAGGCTGCTATGATTGGAATAATATATCGTACATTTTAGGCTCTCGCCGATTGGTTTCACGAATACCAATGAAAAGTTTCAACTAGCAAAGCTCCCATTTGATTTGGCCGTGGAAGCTTTCGTGGTTGAAAACAAACGCAATATAGTGCTAGTGAGGTACAACGTATGCGTACACGCCCGAAGAATGGTCTATTGATCGGCTCGGGAAGCAACTGGAAAATTCAGTGATTGAAAAATAAAATTCATTTGAAAGTGTCCGACAAAGATGCTCTGTCTCTATGCTGTCCTATTCAAGTTCAGATACCGACGGTGAGAGTGATGCAGATTTGGCGGTGGAAATTCCCGATAATCAGCCGATACTGCAAGTACAACAACCGGCCGACGACCAGCCTTTCGCGGCTATGGAGGTCGATGATTGTGAAGGTAATGATCCTGAGGCTAATGATCCCGAGAAAAATGAGATCGATGTGTTGGCCGACGCAAATGTTCTGGAAATACCGCACATTTATCAGCAAGAGACGCAACTAGCGCCTATCCTAAACGCAGACGGTAGGATTCCTGGTCCTTTAATTATGGTTTTACATTATCTAATGTTTCAATGTAGGTGATCTAAACTCCGATCCAGATTTACCGATGGCCATTTCCGGTGTTCAAGACGAAGATGCACGAAATACGATTGGGGACGAAGTAGAACTGATTGAATTAATCTCACCCAAACGGCATCCGCCAACGAAGCGGGAATTGTGGAAATTGAAAATAGAAGAGAAAAGGCTTTCCGACCATAAACCCAGGCTTCGGGAATGTGGATGCAAATCAGAATGCAACGGCAAAATTGGACAGGATAGACGGTCCGAAATTAATTCGTGGTACTGGGGACTATCAGGAACTGAACAAAAGGCGTTCATTCTGCAGTTCACTAAACGTATACCCGTGAAACGACGCCGCGGTCAAGTGGATTGCGCTACCCAGAATTATCGGCGGCAATTTTTGTGCCAGTACCAGCATGAAGATGAAAGAGGTGTGCCGCAGGGTGTATGTTGTGCTTTCTTTTTTCACACATTGGGCTACGATATGAAAAGCAGATTTGTGTACAAGTTTTGTCGTAGCAATCAATTTAGAATAATTTTCATAAAATCTTGCCTACAGCAACATGATCTACCGGTAGCATGACAAAGAACATGAAGATGATGCACCGCCCGAGAAACGTGGAAAATACACTCGACCGAAAACTTTACAAAGTATCGTTAAACAAGACATCCTAGCTTAATCGCCAACAAACTCGCACTATAGTCGGAAACATGCACCGCTTGCACGATATGTACCATCGGACTTATCAGTCCAGAAAATGTTCGACTCTTTCAAAGAGCGTCAGTTGAAAAAAAAGCAAGAATGTTGCAGTTACAGTTTCTATTGTAAGGTGTTGAGAGACCTGAACATAAAATTTACCCAACTGGGGCATGAAGAGTGCGAACATTTTCAAGCCCATCGTATTCACCAAGAGCAGACAGGTCACTCTGCTAAAGCTGATGATAATGATCAAGAAGTATCAACAACGAAAGAAGTTCAATGCGAGTAGTGTTTGAGTTGGAAGGATCACGTATCACGAGCGATAGCTGGGCGAAATGAATATGATAGTGATCGGTCAAATGCGAAAATCAACAAGTCAGTTTTCTCTGTTGATCTTCAAAAGGTAACTTTTGTTGCATATCAGTCGTTGTGAATTACTTATATCTCATTTTATGACTGCAGGTGGTCCAGCTTTCAAGAATGGAATCATTCAAAGAAGTAATTTTCTTGCAAAAGAATCGTCGCATTCAACGAAACATTTGCTTCCTTTAGAGGCTCTCTAAATGGACCCTTTTATGCCTTTTTGTGGAACGATGTGATTGCAGGGCGGAAAGCTTATCACATTGCCAGCGTTTTTTATTTAAATTTTCTTCTCTCTCCTCCGCCGTCGTGAATTTTTTGTCCAACGAGGGTTGACAAAAATAAATGATAGTGTTAGTGTGGTTTTTTATGTTACTCATGACCACGCCTCTAAGTGCGCAAATGCATAAAAATTTTCAAAATCCTGTGCGTACGCATAGGTCTGTGTATCCGTATATTTCTTATGCGTAACAGTAGCGCGCGAAACGAACCACGCAATCGAAGAAATAGAAGATTATACTGATTTAGTCATCTGTATGAGAGACAGAGGGGATGGCATTGACACACTGGTTTTCGGCATGGACTCGTCAGATTTCTTTGAATGTTCATTCAAATTCAAGCAATTTGTGCTAACCAAGCTTAAGGACAAAACGAAAATGGCAAACATCAAACATGCCATCTTCTCCAGAGGAACATATGATATTCAGTACTCGTACAACTATAACGAAGATATGAAGACATTGCGACTACTGGCAAAGAAACAGATGAAAGATGTTGAAATACTGTCTTTCAATTGACCGCAGCAGTTCCAAAACCAGAAAGTAGCCAGTGGGATGAAAAAACTCCAGAGTTTTCTATAATCAAAAAATTTTTGGTTTTTTTCCCGCGGGGGGAGACGCACACACGGCTTAATTTTCCGCAAAAAAAAAAAAAAGAAACGAAGAAGAAAAGAGTATTAGTGGTTTAAACCCGTTGAATAATTCGACAAAAACACAAACTGAAATATATAGTATGTTGAATACTTAAGTCGTTTTTGTTGGTTTATTAAATGCTTTGAAGAAAAAGGAATCAGCTTGCAGTTCATTTTATGGCTGCATAGATGGACATAAAATTAGAATAAGTAATGCATTTTGGAACCTGTAGCTAATCCATTGAATTAAGATCGGAAGGGGATTGAAAATATACCTTTTTTGTAAGACATAGTGTGGTGGAAAACCATTTGCCGAAAGGACGTGGCCGATGCTATATACTACCAGAATACCCTCTCGTGCCTGAAAAAAAGTCGATCGCCTAGCACTTCCACATTTGTTCACTGAGAGCTTTCTATGCCAAAGTTGCCATTTATGCATTCGTATCATTGTGTGGCCGGTACAACGATACTCTATGCCCAGGGAAGTCGAGAAAATTTCCTACCTGTAAATTTCCTGGACCGTACCGGGAATCGAACCCAGGCACCTTCAGAATGGTCTTGCTTTGTAATCCTACGCGCATACACGCAGAGCTTTTGAAGGCCCTAAGGAAGGCCGAGGTGGTGTTATGGCGGCCTTTTAATTACTCGGAAAGCTGTGAGCTTTCGGAACGTGTACAATAAATGATGACGTCAATTTCAACACCCACTTGCTAGTTCCTTATGCAATTTTACTACCTGTGGTTTTGATTATATATCAGAATTCCAGGCTCATCCCTTTTCACTTTCTCGCCACGGAAAAAAATCCATCAATTCTATCCCATTTTCAACTCCAGATGTCTATGAAGGCAGTATGAGGGATACAGTATCCCCACTGATCGTAAGGAACCGGCCAGGTGTTTTCCAGAGATCGATAGATGGCAAGTATGTATGTAATCTCTAATCTGCTTTCCCTGGTGCATTCAACTTCGCTTACAGCCACCCGTGATGTGTACGGTCAGCTATGCATAGCTATGGGTCAACATATATGTGGAGAGACGTCATTCATGCGACCAAATGGCGCTTACGCCAAACCGTTCTTTTCAATTTATCTCACAATTTTTCGAAGAAACTTTTTTTTTGTACTTGGAGGCAATGTATTATAGGGTAAAGAATGCAAAAAAAAAAGTGAATTTTGGTCGTCTTGGCGCTTACGTCAACTATGCATCCCAGGGCAGGCGTATTCATACAGAGATAATTGAATCAATTGTTCCGACAACCTGTACCTGCACTGTACCTGCTTGTTATCACGACCCAAGCACGATTTTACCTCATACCACCCACAGCCCATCACCCACCGTGGTGCCCATGTGAATGAGCTGGAAGAAAGCAGGTCGCGAGTGTACTTCCGTCTTTGCTTCGATGTGGTGAGTTTCCCCACAATATGCCACAACCAACAATATCGTGTATAGGACATGTAAGTTTGCTACTAACACAATTGCGTTGAGCCAACCGAATGGAATGATAGAATCTGCTTCTGAGAAGAACAGTTCTCATACAAACTTCAATTCGAACGGAAGCAGAAAGGTATACTTTGTTCTTTGTCTCTTTCCATAACCAGCTTACCTTCTTCAGCGCTCTCTTGACCGAGTCAACCTTTTGTCATACGTATTATCCTCAAAGAGTATAATTTTCTCCCATATGAAGTGAGTTTCCACTCGTTTTCGATTTCATGTTCTTTTTTTTTTTATGAATTCATTTATTTGTTCAGGCTCAATCGAATCAACTTTACAGAGCCAAGTTTTCATGTTTATATACATCAGTTATCTTAGAACTAAGGTTAAGGGGGTGGAACCGATTACTCGCGGCCGTCTCGAGGTTAATAGGAATTACAATTTTATGGATGGGAAAATTGCGGTGGAAATTTAAAACAAAGCATGAGGAACAATGGTTTTCTTATATCTAGAATTTCAAATTACAATTTTTTAATTGAACGTTTTCAATTTAAAAAAAAAAATTCACTCACTCTCTCTCACACACACACACACACACACACACACACACACACACACACACACACACACACACACACACACACACACACACACACACACACACACACACAACACTCACACACACAACCACAATCACACACCGATGCACACAATCCTCAAAAATTTAACCTAAACAAGTAAGTTAATCAAACTACAATCTAAGGCTAATGTTAGTCAAAAACACATAAATGAGTTTCATAAACTCCAGATCGCGTGCGGCCAAAATGTCTCGAATCGGTACATTGGGTTGTCTACCTCGAGCCCGAAGGGAATCATAAAGCTCAGATCTGACTCCACGATGCTCAGCACAAAACCAAATAACGTGATCTGCGTCCTGGTAACCTTGTCCACATTCACAGAGATTGCTGTCTCCCAGCCCAACACGGAACAAATGAGCGTTTAAAGAATAATGATTGGACATGAGGCGAGACATCACACGAATGAAGTCTCGACCCACATCCAATCCCCTGAACCAACATTTCTTAGACACCTTAGGAGTGATAGAGTGTAGCCATCGCCCCAAGTCTCCTTTACTCCATTTATACTGCCAGCTATCGAGTGATATCTGACGATAAATATAGAAAAATTCGTTGAAGGCGATTTGTCGGTCATAAATATCGCCTTCGATAGCGCCCACCCTTGCAAGCGAGTCCGCTTTCTCATTGTCAGGAATCGAACAATGAGATGGGACCCAAACAAAGGTGATAATAAAAGAACGTGAAGATAAAGCACTTAGAAGACCTCGTATTTTCATAAGAAAATAAGAGGTGTGCTTTACCGGCCTCAAGGAGCGAATAGCCTCTATAGAACTAAGACTATCCGTGAAAATGAAGTATTGATCCGGTGTAAGAGAGGCAACAGTTTCTAAAGAAAAGTGAATTGCTGCCAATTCCGCGACAAAAACAGAACAAGGTGCTTGAAGTTTACGAGCGACGCTATAATTTTCATTGTATACACCAAAGCCAGCGGAGTCCTCTATCAAAGACCCGTCAGTGAAAAACGTTTTGGTGGAATCAACTAGGCCAAACTTTGCAGCAAATATCACCGGAGCAATCATAGGACGATGATGCTCTGGGATTCCACGAAGCTCCTGTTTCATGGATAAATCAAAATGAACCGAATTTCCGAAGTTGGAGAAGCAAACACGATTGGGAATATTCAGCGAAGGGCTGACATCCTGTGTTATGTATAAATGGTACAAAGTCATGAAGCGGGTTTGAGGATTCAACTCAAGGAGCTTCTCAAAATTTTCAATCACCTGGGGGTTCATAACTTCACACCTGGTGAGGAGCCGGAGAGATAATTCTGAAAACCGATCCGAGAGTGGCAACATGCCAGCCAGCACTTCAAGACTCATGGTATGAGTCGAGTGCATACAACCCAACGCGATACGAAGACACCGATATTGAATACGTTCCAGTTTGATGATGTGCGACCGAGCCGCTGACTGAAAACAAAAACTACCGTATTCTATAACCGACAAAATCGTTGTCCGGTACAACGTTAGAAGATCTTGCGGATGCGCTCCCCACCAGGTCCCGGTAATTGTGCAGAGAAAGTTTATCCTTTGTTGGCACTTTCGCTTCAGATACTCAATGTGGGATCTCCAGGTGCACTTTGAATCGAACCAGACCCCAAGATATTTAAATGACATAGAATGAGTTATCGGTGTACCCAAAATTTGAAGCTTCGGTTGTGCAGGGTTATGCTTCTTAGAAAAAACTACCAACTCAGTTTTCTCCGTAGAGAATTCGATACCTAGCTCGAGAGCCCAAGTAGACAAATTGTCTAAGGTATCCTGTAAGGGTCCTTGCAGATCGACCCTATTGGGTCCCGTGACAGACACTACACCGTCATCTGCAAGTTGTCTCAACGTACAATTCTCACTCAAACAACCGTCAATGTCTTTGACATAAAAATTATACAAAAGGGGGCTTAAACATGATCCCTGGGGGAGACCCATGTAGCTAAATCGAGAAGCTGTAGAGGTTCCATGAGAAAAGCTCATATGTTTCTCTGACAGCAAATTGTACAAAAAATTGTTCATTAATGGTGAAAAACCACAAGCGTGGAGTTTATCTGAGAGAACTTCAACAGATACTGAATCAAAAGCCCCCTTGATATCCAAGAAAACAGAAGCCATTTGCTCTTTTTTAGCAAAAGCTAACTGAATCTCTGTGGAAAGCAACGCGAGGCAGTCGTTCGTTCCCTTACCCCTACGGAAACCATATTGAGTATCTGAAAGCAGGTTGTTCGTCTCAACCCATTTGTCCAGACGGAAGAGGATCATTTTCTCCAACAACTTTCGAATACAAGATAACATCGCGATGGGTCGATAGGAGTTGTGGTCGGACGCGGGTTTACCAGGTTTTTGAATGGCAATAACTCTCACCCGTCTCCAGTCATCCGGTACAATGTTGAGAGCCAGAAACTGATTAAACAAGTGCAACATGCGCCTCTTAGCGACGTCTGGAAGGTTCTTAAGCAAGTTGAACTTGATTCTATCAGCCCCTGGAGCCGTATTGCCACACGAAAGGAGTGCGAGAGAGAGTTCTACCATTGAAAAAGGTTGGCTGATCTCATCTATCGAATTCGTGGTTTCGCGAGGAAACATTTGTGCTGGCACAGAATCTGGACAAACTTTTCGCGCGAACTTGAGGATCCATTGGTCCGAATACTCCTCGTTCTCGTTGTTCGTAATTCTGTTACGCAATCTTCGCGCCGTATTCCAAAGGGTATTCATCGACGTTTCACGCGATAGTCCGTCCACGAATTGTCGCCAGTAACCGCGTTTCTTGGCCTTGATGAGGCTCTTAAATTCTCGTTCGAGAGCCGTGTACCTTTCGAAGTGCTCAGGTGTTCCACGTCTACGAAAAACTTTGAACGCGTCGGACTTTTTGCGGTAAACCTCGGTGCATTGCTGATCCCACCATGGGGAAGGAGGTTTCCTGCGAAATGACGTTCCTGGAACTGGTCGAGTTTGAGCTTGAAGCGCGCTTTCCAAAATCAGGTTGGAGAGGAAGTTATATTCCTCCAGCGGTGGAAGCCCTTCTACCGTTGTTACGGCTTCATCTATTGCTGTCTTGAACCTTGTCCAATCGATATTACGAGTTAGATCATAGGTGACGTTGATCGATTCCGGCGGAGTGAGCCCGGTGGCAACCGAAATTTTAATAGGCAAATGATCACTACCGTGGGGATCCTGGATCACATTCCACGTGCAGTCCAACGATAATGAATTCGAGCAAAGTGTGAGGTCTAACCTACTGCCAAGTGAGGATGGACCAGCCAAGCGTGTAATTTCTCCATTGTTGAGAACGGTCATATTGAAGTTGTCACAGAGGTCATATAACAAGGAAGACCGGTTGTCGTCGTACAGTTCTCCCCAGCCTGTACCGTGAGAGTTAAAATCTCCCATGACCAACCGCGGAGCAGGAAGAACCGAACAAATATCTGAAAGTTGTTTCTGGTTTATTGGGGCTCTTGGAGGAATATAAACGGAAGCAATGCAAAGGCTTTTATTTTTAATAACAGCCTGACATGCGACAACTTCAATACCTGGAATTGGAGGAAAATTCACTCTATAGAAGGAGTAGCACTTTTTGATTCCCAAAAGTACTCCTCCTCCACGTGAATCCTCACGATCAAGCCGAATAATGTTGAAATCGAGAATGGGAAGATCGACGAAAGAGCATGGGGAGGAGTTCCCTTGCAGAAAACGCATTTTAGTGTGTTATCTGCACAGGGACCAGCCTCATGTTTCTCCCCGCAAGTTGAGCAGCGTGCCTTATTGCCGCAATGAGAGGCCGTATGCCCCATCTGCTGGCAGTTTTGGCAGATCATTACCCGGGGTACAAATAACCGCACAGGTAGCCGAAGTTTGTCCAGTTCTAAGTAGTGAGGAAGGGCAGAGCCAGAAAAGGTCACCCGAAACGAGTCTGTGGGGGTAACTTTTTTCTTACCCTCGCTGTGCGATATTTTCACTAATTTTGTTACTTCCAGTATCTGAACTGGGGGGAGCAGAGGGTTCTTGAATCGGCCAACCGCCCGCTTCTCCAAAATTTCAGGGCACAGACTCGCCTCTGTGACCACTCCTACAATCTCCACATCACGAGCTGGAATATAAACTCGATATTCCAGTGTAAAATGCTGGGAGGAAGCAATCTCATTAGCCTGCTTCAGGTTAGAGACGACAACACGGAGTTTATTAAATTTAACTTTCGTGATCTCTGTCACGGCTGAGAATCGCTTCGTCAAATCAGTAGTTATTTGGTACACGTTCAGAGGTTTAATTTTGGGCTGAAAGTAGACAACCCATGGACCGACCGAGTCCATTGGATAAGATCGCGGTCGGAAATTTATTTGTGCCTCCCCATCATCAGGTGGCAAAGGCACTTTTTCAGCTAAACCGTCCATGTCGAAGAAACCTCTTCAACATGCACGATTTGCCTTACTTGTGGGAGCGTTGAACGCCCCCAAAAATTTAAATCACACACAAACACAAAACAGGAACACACACAAATTAACGCTAAACTCTAGTGGGATGAGAGACAGAGGAAAACAAACTTAACTAATATTACTGATCTGTTGCTGCTGCTGCTGCTGCTGCTACTGCTGCTGACGCACCGTATGCCTGAACGTCGCACTTCTATGCGGGCAGCGGGGAGCGGTGCGCTGCGTGGGTGTACGGGTGAATCCGATCGCCTTCGGGTGCACTCGCTCGACGATGTCGGATGACCGTTGGCGATGTAGTAGTGTATCGCTGGTTAGCGTCACCACGCGGAGATGAAGCGAAAATGAGCGGGATGATAATTCGCCAGCAAGCACTGCTTGATTTTCTTATTTCACTGGAAAACCACACTGCCTTCTTAGAAAAAAAAACTCACTTTCACTCCTTTCACTGAAGTGAATAGATTTTGAGAAAAAAAACTAATTATTTCCAAGGATCGCACTCGAAAAATCTTCCAAAATAACGGAGCGCTGGATCGAACGGACTTTCTACTTTCGCTGAACGAAGTGAGATGTATTGTTGTTGATAGTAAGGTTTAAAAAGTTTTATATAATTACGAGTGTTGTTTTATTTTTTTTTTCTCTTTTACAATCCTAAAAGAAATGGTAATGCATTTTTTTTTATTGTACAACAACAAAAACATTTTCTCCCTCTCTTCTCCCCCTCCGGACTACGGTGAACCGACCCCGTCGAGGGGGGGCGTTGCCCTATTCTTTTCCTTCCACCCCCACCTGGTTTTAATTGAAAGCACCCTTCTGTTGTTAGGAGCGTTATTTGCTCCCAAAGAAACGTGTACCGATATGGAGTTGCCGACGGTCATGGCATGCTCTCTTCACAGCCACCCTCGTGACTTGTTCCTGATCTATGCACCGACGTTACCCGTAACGCTGGTAGATCACCTTTTCGTGGTGCGTTACGGTGTATCAGATCTACCACCCGAATTAATTCAAGCTAGGGAAGATATATGTTTTTTTTTTGTAGTCAAAGCAACAAATCTTAGTCCTTATTACATTTTATGTCTTGTGAAAAGCGACAATACTCAGATTGTGGCACCGAGGTTGACCTTGGAATAAGGAAAACATGATTAGTCTTCATTTCTGTGAATTCTCATTTTCTATTTGATGTTCTATAGTTTAAATTGGTTATGACTAGGGTTCTAATGCATGGTCAGTATCGGAGTCATAGTTCGTTTTCTTTGCAATGAGTCTGATTTTGACTGAGAAGGGGGCGCGCTTTTGAAGAGTGCTCTCACTCCTCAAAAGGTGTAAATAGCGGAAACTTTCAATAAAAGTCGATTCATTGCCAACAAAACAAACATTGACAACTGTAACAAAAACGCAGTGTGCTTTGGCCACGAGCAGACGTGTTTTTCTTTCCTGTCATATTTTTTCGCACGCAGTATTAAAGAAAATTGAAATATTTATATAATTATTAATATGGTTCTGCTAGTTAAATTATCCGTGATCTGGCTGATAATTTGAGAAAGTGAAGAAAGCGTGTGAAATTAAAAGCAAAAAAAAAATAAAATGAAGCGCGTGTGTGAAAACAAAAAAGCGGATAGAAGCGTGATTTCGGACGACGGTCCTCTGGATTGGGGATCCGGGCGTGTGTTAGATTAGAGCAAGAATCGACGTTCTTTGGCATCAGCTCATGCCTTGCATAGGACCATTGGAAGAAATAGCAGTCGAGAATAAAGAAAAGAGAGGACCAGGTGCAACGGTGGATGTGGCAATGATACAGCGTCCCATGGATTGGGGATTATTGATAGACATCGAGATCATTCAGCTAAGTAACCTAATCCATTTTTTTTATTTCTCTCTCTCTCTCTCTCTGTCTCTCAGTATCTCTTGTAAGCAGATGTATAAAGCACTGCAAGGGACTCAACCTTAATTTTGAAATCTTTTTCGATATGCGCTTGGGAATTTTGATATTTCTGGTTTTTTTTTATAAGATGAATGTGCGTGTGGCTTGGTGCTAATCATCACGTGATATGAATGAATGAAAAAGAGTGGTAAGAATGATTGGAATTGTTGATTTAAAGACTCTCCTCGCATTACGCGAGAGAAAGGCTTGAATACTAAGAAGGTAACTTCAGAGGTTTTCTTCTCCTGTGTAGTGGCGGACCCACGTATAGTCAAAACAATACCTGGAAAAAAAAATCTACTACCAGGTCCTGTCTTGGATCAATGAGATAGATGTTAACATTCACCTCATTGGGCCTGGATCGATTCCCTTACCCGTCTATAATGTTGGCTGATTTCGTAATGCACTGGTTTCAAATCATTGCTAATTTGCACATGATAAAAAGTGCGAAGATTTCTATCGCCATTTGGGTGGGAGCACTTAAGAAGGCCTTTGCGTTGGATGTATTGGGAACTCCGCTGCACTTGCTAGTGGGTTTATTTGCGCACGCAGAGAAAAGTAAATCAAAAAATTTGAATTCACTTGCGCCCTCGACCACTGCCATGTATATTACAGCTTATAGTGTATGTGTGTACCATTATTTGAATAATTTGAAAAAATCTGTTAGAATTTTGAAAAAAAGCTGAAAAACGGGATGGAATATATATTTGTATGTAATTAACTTACTCGATTTATCAATATAAAAATTTGAAAAGTACTTAAGACAGTATACGTTTCAGTTTTTCCAGCTATGTATGTGGTTATTTTTACAATAATTGTTATTTTTTCATACAATTTAAGACATTTTTATTGATTACTTACGTATTCTTATTCAAAACAAAATAATTTTGAATATTACGTAAGTACGTATTCTAACGTATTGTTAGTTGAAAAAAAAAATTATTATTTGTTGCGTATGAACCAAAGAACTGCTTGAAGTTTTGTTGAAAGTACCTTCTTTTCCCAATGAACATCCAACACAACACTTTGACAGTGACTCCAAATGCATCCTTACTTGGTGTGAAAAGATCCGAATCAGCCCTTGAACGTTTTGAAAGGCCGTGTCTTTTTAATCAAAACTCACTATCACACGTTGTGAGTGGCCCCAACGACGTCCATGCTGCTGTTTATTTGAAACACTTTATTTGAAACACTTTGACAGCCCAACGAGCAGTCACCGTCACAATGTGTGAATGACGGCATCCTTGCTGTTGGTTTAAATCTGACCAAATCAGCTTTCGGTCATTTTTAGTTGTCTTATCTTCGCAATCAAGCTCCACCATCACACTTTGAGAGCGGTATCAGCGGCATCCTTGCTGTGCGAATCGGTTCAGATCGACTCTTCAGCATGGTTGGAGGTAGCCTTGTCTTCATACTTAGTACGCTTAGTGAGTGGCTACAAATGGCATCCTTGCCGTTGGTTTGAATCGATTCAATTAGGCTGTTAAGCATAGTTAAGAGTCTTGTTTTGTATATGAAGTAAGCCATCATGACATTTTATGAGTGGCCCCGCTGGCATCCTTATTGTGCGTTTAAATCGGTACTGATGTAAAAATAAATATCTGTGCATCTGCTTAAAACCAACTAGATGCTAGTAGTATTAACAGTGATTAAACGTGTTGTCAATCTGGACAGTTAAATTCAGATTATTTGATTAGATTAGATTTGATTTCGTTAGATTAGGTCAGACTAGATCCCAATTTGTCTTCTAGGCTTTAGGATAGCATTGTCACGAGAAGAACAAAATCAACCTCAGATCTATCAATCTTGGATAAATAATTTAAACCATGCCTATTCAAACAATTACAGCTTCCACAGCAGATAAATAACATTCCTTCAGCTTATGCCGGCTCAACTAGCATTTATCATCATTTATATTGTATTGGACTATTTATTTAAATTTATTATTGAGAGGCAAGAAACCAAAAATTGCCAGCATGTAAATGAAATTTGTTTTGGTGGCACTTGCAATGCGATGATAACTCATTGGTAGTCAGTAAACATATTTTTATTGAAACAGACTTCTTGCTTCTCTCGGATTATTTCGCGAATGCATTATTTTGAATTTTATATAATGTTTCAAAAATTGCTACCTTAATATACTGCTCATTCTATGTCCTTAAAACTCATTATCGTAATATTCACTGCTGAATCTCAGAAACAAATGAGCTACAAGGACAGTTTAGTGTAATAATGAGACGTGAAATTATATTTTCAATAATGGAAAAAATCTGTTCGGTAAATCTTTGTTGCTGCAATCAAAGAAATGTGATAAACTTTCTCTCACCACCCGTCCTTATATTCTCAGACATTCCTCTCTTTTCAGTGAGCGAGAAATGGCGCTATAACCATAAGCCATATTGGGCTAGGACTATAGTTAATGCTTAGGTCCCAACCATTTGAAGTGAAATGGAGCATCACTTAACCTTCTTAGACAAGATGCTCCCAACGACCGTTTTTAATAAATTTTTGTTCTGTACACCAAACAGGGCATTCTGTTTAACTATTCTCTCCGACTATTCATTTCACCTTTCCTTTGATATCTACTGAAGGCTACGTGGGTTCCCCGTGTCTTCTTAAGGTAGATACCAAATCCTCCCTATCACCAACGGTTGCATGGACGTGGCCAGGTGAGCGATCGAGGAGTCTCTTCGTGGAGATTATTGCGTGAAGAAACGTATCGGTATCTGGTTCCGTTTCATGGTGACATGCAATGTTTTCAACGAATTATTCCTCATCGTAGCTCCATCCACGAGGTGTGCAAACGTCAATGCTAATGCTAATGCTAATTTCCAACGCCCGGATTTTACACTACTTTAATTTAAATGTTTTTATTTTGGAGAGAAATATTGAGGAGGATCTCGCATTCGCCGAGAAAAAAACAAAATAAATCCTTAAAATCGTGCTAATTTTCACCACTAAAATATATGGCCTTGAAGAATCTTTTGTTTTATAAAAAGTTGATTACTGAATTTTGAATTTTTCTGATGGAAACTAGAACTTTATCCTTGATATTGAAACAAGCATCATGAAGGATTCGTTTTGCCATTATTTGTAGTGGCATTTTGTAAATATTTTTTTGTGTTCCCCAACTTATTTTTACGTCATGTCATGTAAGCTATGATTTTGAGTTTTTATGGTCATGTAAATTTAAGAACAGATCCAAATTCCTGCTTACGAGCTGCTCTTTTTATGTGCATCCGAAGAAGATTTAAATTTACATGATATTTTCTAAGAGTGTGGTATTCACTCCATTTGACCTGCAGTTATGATAACTTAAAACTGTAGGCTTCTCCATGAGCCCCTTTCCTCTTGCCCGTTTCGGGAGCCATTTCGCTCCCACCCACGAAACAATCGACTCAGGTAATACCCGACGGTGAATCTACACACTACCAAAATGTCATGTAAATTTCTGTCCCCTGAGACCGACACATGCAAGCGTCCTTTAGCACATAAGAATGAGTTGAAAGAGGTGAGAAAATAAATTCAATCAAACACATCTTTTGTCTAATTCCGTATTTGTCAGTTTCAGGAGACATACTTTTACAAGAAATCTTTGTTTACGTTCCCCGACTTTTTACAAGCAGGAATTACGCCAACGAAGAGTTCTCTGACAGTTTAAATTCTTCCGATACAGTGAGCCATTCAGCTCCTATCTACGCTGTAAACGACTCGAGCAAAATTTCTACCGAAACCGAACCATGGTGATCAATTCCACTCCTACTTCCGCTGCAGTCAACTCGAGTAGTCTTCGGCGGCGGATTTGCCTTATACCAAGGGAGAGGTCCCGAGTCTGCCATACACCGACGGAGGTTGAACATCCCCCCCCAGACCGATTATCTGCGGCCTGACTCCCTCGCTTGATCTTCACGTCATTTTCGTTGCAGATCCGACACAATTTGCGTAATGGCTACGTTAATCGTGTTTCACGCATTTTCATCGTGACACATTCTGTGGCCGACGTTGTCTGGGCAAGTGTCTGGTCGCGCTTTATATTGAGCCGATCCGTGAGCAGTCAAAAACTACGTGCTTCGACGTCTCTTCTACGTCTGCGCATTTCGGGCAGAGAGAGAGAGGACACCGCGTGTCTGAAGCTGTGCAGATACTTCCTGTAGCAGCCTGACAGGAACTCCGTCAAGTGAAATTTAACCTCGCCATGTTTGCCGTTCACCCACGCCGACAGAACTGGTATCAGCCTGTGTCTCCACCAGCTGTTCTCCACCGTGTTTAACTCCTGTTACCACTTCGCCTTCGAAACTGCTCGCATGGTCTTCCGAATTACTCTGATTTTCTTCAGCTTATAGTTATAGCTATGGTTTTTATGCCGATAGTGATCATTCTTACGATAACGAATACTGTTTTCAGAGATGGTGCTGTATGCGCTTAAGACTCGCATAGCCATGAGACGATACGTCCTGTTCAACTTCACTCAGTTCAGCTTGGTTTCGAGCGCTGAAACCCAAGCCGGACATCATACGTCATTATCGATGAGGAAACACTGGTCAGGAGATGCCTTTTGCTGCTGCTTGGTACACTGTTATTTGGCTTGATTCTAGCTACAGCTTTGATAGATTTTACCTCCTTCTTACAGGCATCTTCCCACGCGCTTCGAAGCTATGGCATGTCCTCCAACGGTGATTTCAGCCCACTGCACCGCTTTACAGTTGCTGACCAATAGCAGTTTCATTATGTGGTGAGCTATGCACTGCAGATTCTACAGCTTTGCGCCATGCATCCAGTCTTCAATTGTGTCAATCACTTTGGTCGACAACATTTATACCTCTCTCAGAGTCTCACCTGAAATTGTCAGGACGATGCGTCCGCAAAACTAACGATCTTGACTCCAATCGGGAGTTTCAGCGTCAACGTTGTACATCCCGTTTCAGAGCGTCGGGCCAAGGATACAAACTTGTGGAACTACCGCCGTGATCCTAATCGACCTCTTCCCTCTTTTTTGTATCATGCACTAGAAGCCGGTTCTGAAGTTGCTCCTCAGAATCCTGAACAGATAATCAGGTATTCTCATGCTGTGCTGCGTTTTGGTGATGGCTTCCTAGCATTGAAGGCATTCTTGACGTCCATCGTTATAGCAGTTCCGATATCCTCTATGCTTTTGTTAGTGCGCTTGATGACATTCCGAATTACATCCCCCGTTGAATTTCCTTTCTGGAAGCCGAACTGGTTCGATGGTAAGCTATTCTCACAATCTGGCACCTGTCGAAGATGACCTTTTCCAAAAGCTTACTAAGTGTATTCAACAAGCATACGGGCCTATACGATGCTTGGTCCTTGGGCTGCTTTCCTGGCTTCGATATCAGGACTAATTTTTGAATCTTCCTCCTGCCTGGAAAGCACTCCTCTTCCAGACATCTATTGACGACTGCCAATTGCAATCGTTATTGCACTGTTTCCAGCACAGGTTTTCTTCTTCAGAAAATAAAACTAGACCACAACTGCGGTGGTTATTATACCGAGGAAAAACAAACTGAATTCCAATAAAACAAACTGTGAGAAACTTCAAAAACTAGGGAGCGTGGAGAAAAGGATCTTTACCATTTGCTTGTGCATTGGGCAAAAACACTGTCGTTGCGTTGTCTAAATACTATCTGAACACTCTATTTTGAGTAATCGAACCGCTAACACAGTATAATTATTCTAATACATTTTCTAGTTTATATGAGGTAACGATACCAAAAAATAGCGTTTTTTAATCGGTTGTCAGATGAGCCACTAATAACCACTGACGGGTGTGACATAGAGACTATTTTTGAATCAGTATACGAGAGTTTGTTTCATTTTTATGCTTAAAATTATAGAAGCGGATACCTTATGAAATAATAAAAACAGAGTAGTTCTACTTTTCCAAAGAATCAATAAAAAATACTTTAGGAGATAAAAATTTAGCAATTTTGTTATTTTTCAGAAAATTAATACTTCGTGTGCATGATGAAGAGAAGAGACGTCCAGGCTCAAACGACCGCTTGTGATCATAAACGGAACTGTCGATTCAAATTAGTATGGAATGTCTAATGGGGTGGTGCTTGAGTTTTAATTTTGACATAGGGACATTGACAGAGTTGTTCTGTTACGTCATCAATGTTGGTAAATAAAGTGATGGTGAAAGGTTGAAATGGGACGATAATGTGAATACAATTGGTGCACAATTCAGCAAGGTAATACTTTGGGAAAAACATTCCATTGGTTTCCCAAAAACAATGATTTTGTAATTTAATTACGCAAACATTTGAGAAAAGAGCAATTTAACCTCTTTGTATAATATAGATACAATAGGTGGGTGGCATGTTGCAGGTCAACAGAGGCAGCAGAAATATTCAAACGTTGTGGTGCGATAGCCTTCGAACAAAAATGTTCCGACCACTTCTCGCCAGAGAGTTACCGGGATATGCCCAGGAAAGAACTCGGGTGCGGAAAAAAATCATCGTTATATTGTCAGTCACAATAATGCTTTCATATACTTAAAAGGCTACTAGAATATGAAGACGTTCAGAAAGAAAAAATAAATGCTTTATTAACAGTGTAAAGCGTTGTTATAGAATCATTGTACATATGCATACGTATCATTAAATTCTCGTTGATAAACTTTAAATATTTTTGTATCTTTCTGGGATGTTTTAGGTCATCCAAAATGTAAGCTCTGAGTTCAGAACTTCAGACCTACAGTTGTAACAGTAGCTTTTAGGGCTATATAAGGTTATGATATGTATTCAAACATATTGAATGAACCTTTTGAAGGGTCAACAGTCCTTATTTGATAACTTAATGATGTTCTAGGTCATCAAAACGTAAGATCTACAGTAGTAACTATAGCTTTTATAGCCAAGAAGATAATCTTGGATGGTCTAGTCATCCAAAAACTGTCTTGGCGTTCAGAACATAAGATTTCCGGTTATATCAGTAAATTTTAGGCAATACAAAGTTACAATAATTATTCAAAAATATGATAGTTTGATAAATATTCTAAAATCAAAAACATTATAAAGCAATATGACATGTTCTAGGTCATCTAGAATCCTTGAGATCAGAACACAGGACCTACAGTTGTAATAAAAGCTTTTCTTGGGCTACGCAAAGAGCTACGATGTGTATTGAAAACAAATACTATGAATATTTTGGAAAAACAACAGACATTATGAGATAATCTAGGTGTTCTAGGTTATCCAGTCTTGAATTCAAAACATAAAATCTACAGCTGAAGATTTTAAGTTTTGAATTGTAGCTAAAAAATCTACAGCTTCTTGGACTAAAAAATAAGTTACAATATGTTGACCAAAATTAGGTGAGTCTTTAATGTCAACTGATATAATGAGATATTTTAGATGTTTTGGTTCATAAAACTGACTGTGAGTTCATGCAGTCCTTTAAGATATACAGTAGTAATCGTACCCTTTTGGGCTATAAAGCAACGATCAATATTCAAACATATTAAATGGATATTCTGAAACGTACACAGACATCATAGGATAACCTTGTTCCAAAATGAATACGCCATTTTAATATTTCATCTTTTATCAGCACGTACTCAAAATTTCATTTCGATCTGTTCATTCATTTTTTATTTACAAGCTATTTTAAGTTACCGTGTCAGTGTGTTAAAAAAACATTAGAAAAATCTGAATATCGTGCAGTGACTAAATTCTTCGTTTTGGAAGGTTTATCTGCTACTGAGATCCATGCAAAGAAAATGAAAGTATTAAAGGAGTCTTCTCTTTCATTTCCAACCGTTCATCGATGGGTTTTGAAGTTTAAGAGTGGTCGTACATGCGTTGAAGACGATCCACGCTGAGAACGTCCAAAAAGGGCAAAGGGTAAATGCACCCTTCTTTTTGGGGAAATGCTCCTTAAACTTTGGAAAAATGCTCCTTAGATGCGTTTGCCCGGTATAATGAAATAGGAGGTATTAACCTTTTGTTTAGCGCTTGCCGGGTGTTTTGACGGGTCTTCAGTTTCTTCAAGATTGTTTTGACGGGTTTTAAGTTTCTGAATTTAAGAGTCGTCAAAACGAAATGAAGACCCGTCAAAACGAAATTAACTCGTCGAAATGAAATCAAGACTCGTCAAAATGAAATTTAAACCCGTCAAAACTACCTCAAAGATGCGGAGCGAAGCTCCGCTATACAATCTTGAAGAAACTTAAGACCCGTCAAAACAACCGGCAAGCGCCAACCAGAAGGTAAATACCTCCGATTGCATTATACCGGGCAAACGCATCTAAGGAGCATTTTTTTCCAAAGTTTAAGGAGCATTTCCCCAAAAAGAAGGGTGCATTTACCCTGCTGCCGTCCAAAAAGTGCAACAACACCAGAAATCATAGCGAAAATACACGCTTTGGTTTTGGAAGATCATCGTTCGACTGTGGATGTGATAGCTGACACCATAGGAATCTCACATGGAACAACATGGCATATTTTGGCTGAAGTTTTGGATTTCAAAAAACTGAGTGAACAATGGGTGCCGCATTTGCTAACAATATAACAAAAAGACGTTCGAATGCGACTTTCTGAGCAACATTTGGAAAAAAATTGAAACGATAAAAAGGATTTTCTGCGTTGATTCGTCATTATGGATGAGAAAGACCATAATCCAGAATCAAAACAAGAGGCTAAGGAATGGTGTGAATCAGGCACTTCGGCTTCCAAGCGAGTTCATGCCCAGAAATCGGCCAAGAAGGTGTTAGCGTAAATTTTTTGGGATGAAAAAGGAATTTCATAGACAGATTATCTCCAAACTGATAAGACAATCAAATCTGGTTATTATTGTGACCTTTTGTATCAGTTGGATGAAACAAATTGTGAAAAAATACCCGGTTTGTAGAAGAAAAAATATTGTTTCAACAAGACAATGCACCTGCTCAAAAAGCTAAAAAAACCATCACAATAATCAGTAAATTGGGGTACGAATTGTTGAAACATCCATCGTATTTGCCAGATTTAGCTCTCTCTGATTTCTGGTTGTTCTCCCACCTCAAAAAATTTCTTCGTGGAGAGCATTTTTCATCAAACGAAGAGGTTATAGCCGTCATATACAGTATTTTGCAGGCCTTCCAGAAAGTCACTTCCGTGATCGGACAACAAAACTGGAAGATCGTTGGACCAAGTGTATTGATCTTATGGGAGACTGTACTGAGCAGTAAAAGTGATTTCTCCAAAAAAAAGTATTTGCATTTCCGATTTCAAAACTTTTTGACTAACCTAATCCTCTAATTCTGTCAGTAATCAGGTGTCTTTCTACTCGACACTGTGGGTTTTCCTTTTATGGCATACTTCACCACTCTTCTTACCGTTGCTTCTGATATATTAGACTGCTGTTATTTAAAACATAATTTGTGGTTGGGTCTTGACTGACAGCATAATTTTTCGACCTTATCCTTGACCAGAGCGGAACGTGTCAACGGTAAAATGATTGCGTGAAAGTATGTTTAGAAATTGATTCAATGATATTACGAAGGTTTTGTTTCACGTTTGTAATGTTCAGCGTGAGTTAATTAATTAACAAGGGTCAGTTGAAATTATATTTAAGCTGTTATTTTTTTTTAAATTGTGGTGCAAACAAAGTTACATCCCACCAACTTGCACCATCACTCATAATCACTGTAATATTATGAAACCACTCCAACGAG
Organism: Aedes koreicus; assembly: GCA_024533555.2. NCBI lineage: Eukaryota > Metazoa > Arthropoda > Insecta > Diptera > Culicidae > Aedes > Aedes koreicus. Next base: position 297,614 of record JAHHFK020002259.1, on the reverse strand, counting down.
CTGGAAACCCATATCACTGTCGGATTGGCACTGAAATAGTTCCTACTGCTCAATAGGTATCTACCTATTACGTGGATCCATTTGTTTCACTAGCAAGGCAGAACAACAAAGTAACGGTATAGTGCAGAGCTTAGTTCTCCCAGGTGCAAATTGGATACGGTCGATTTAGTGTGCAAATTGCTCTTCATCATCCATAGGAGTTCTTTGAATCAAGCGACAGCGGTCACTACCAAGCAACGCTGAAGATTGATGGTAATCCAATTTGTGAATCCTTTCCGCTGTGACCAGAAACGGTCAGTCAATCGGGCACTTTTCATTCTATGGCCCCTTTCACGGCTGACTGCTTCTGTCCTTTTTATTTTCCCGATGAAGGATTGTGCGGTTTTTGATTTTGACCGCTTCATTCTTGGTATCCAAGGCATGTGTTGACTTTTGGGTTTGTCACCTCTGGGGTCGAATATCTTTATCGTGCTGGTTTATGCTCAATCAATCATGTGACGATTCCAGCGTATTCCGGTTGCCCGGCTGTTTGATAACAATTGAATTTTTTACATCTGAATCTGGGGAGTCACAAATTTTGCAGTCCAATTAGGAGTTTAGCTTTGTTTGCTTCATAAGAGGATCTTCCAGCATCTGGATCCAATTAGGAATGTTTTTTTAAAGCAGATAACGAGGATGAATTTTATTTAAAGCTTGATATCAACTCTATGTTCTTGGATTCCTGCACAGTCATTACCCTAGCAAAGGAAAATAACAAGCTGGTATCAGATGAGTAACAAGTGCTGTTATCCCAGATATCGTTTTGATTTCCACCTTTATCGAATAACAAATTTAGTTATCACAATTGGCAAATTTTGTTATCATATGTTCATTTTAACATACTTTTTTAGAAGTTATTAGTTGAATGCAAAACTATGAATATTACCGCATATTTGAACAAGAAATAATGCTTTTTATCAAAACATTTTTTTTCAGATACGCGCATAAGAATTTGATTTCAAATTGATAACATAATTTGAAACTATTTCCATAAATTTGCTAACAATACAGGATTTGTTATCAAGATGATGCGCAGTACAAAATAAGCTTTCATTATGATATTCAACGAGTATTTTTTTTGTTATTCGTTCTGTTATTTTGGCTGTTTATTCAGCTTCAACGATAACATATTTAGTGATCAAAAAATGATAGCCTGGTATAAGATTTTTTCAATTTGGTATAATCCTTTGCTTGGGTAGTAAGTAGCTTCCCTAGCAAAGGAAAATAACAAGCTGGTATTATATAATTAACAACCCAGTAAACACAAGATCGCATATAATAACGGATATGTGTATAAAGTGGAGGCGATATGCGTACATTTCACATGGAGTTAAATGGACGAATGAACGTATATGGCCTCCACGTTGTACTCATATGCGCTATCATATGCGATTCTGTGTTGAGTGGGAACCCCAATTTAATTACCCATTTTTTTTAAACTTTTCCAAAACTATATATCCCATTTAAATTTTTTAAAATTTTTATATTTTTAATTAACATATTAAATTTTTATAATTTCTTACGTTTTTCATTTTCATGATAATAAAATAAGCTATTATTAGGATATTCAAAGAGTATTCTTTTGTTATTCATCATGCTATTTTGCCTGTTTATTCAGCCTCATTGATAACATATTAAGTGATCAAACAATGATAACCTGGTATCAGAATAATCGGGTTTCTAACCGTGGACTATAAGTATGAAAAAGAACAAACACCCACAAAACTCATGTTGGTCGAGACATTTTCAAACTCAACGCATTGTAATTTCGGATGACTGCGAATCGAACGTAAGTTTTGCCATCTGAGACTTAATCAACTCTGCGGTTTTCACTCTCTTTAAAAAAAGGGTCGCCTCATGAGAAGTCCGGGAAAAACTTTCTCTTACTGTTTGACCATTATTTGAGAGGCCCAATCGTGTTAGCGTTACGGAGCCGATATTTCTTTTTTTTAATAATCAAATAACTTAACATTACGTTAAATAGGAATTGGACCGCTTCCTCCCGCTTTGGTGGGCGGCGATGAGACTTCTCAAAATGTCGGAACAAAACAAACACAAACTAATGAGTACAGATACTGGGATATTTCGTTATTAGTCTGCTCATCACATGGATAAAATCACGACTGACATCACTGGCAGGGTGGCGGATTCGTTCGTACCCCTTGACCTACCCCGCATTGGGGATGTAAGGTAAAAGTAACGTCCTTGGTTCGAGTACCGCTATATCCAAGCCCTTCGCTCAATTTTCAATACTTCCATTCAATTTTCACAACCTGCCGTACACTGACGGAACTATCAACACTTTCTCTTCATAGGGTACGGGACGGGTTTTAAGCAGTTTATTCAGCACCTGGGAGACTTGATGAAGCTGTATGTAATCTATAATTAGAACTGCCAATATTTAGACGTTAATCCCTCTGCTTATTTCTGATTTATCGGAACATACGTTCAGCAACGAGCATTAGACTCAGAAAATTTCATAGCCATGGAATAAAGTTCCCAATTGCAGGGACTTTTTAAAAGCATGCGGTTTGCTTTCTGATCAAGAAAATGTCTTCTTCAGCTCCGCAATCTGTACATAAACTAACAATATTGTATGAGTGCAATTCCGTGCATGTGTGCGAAGGCGAACTGAAATAGGCCAGTTCACGGTTTGCTGCAAACGTCAATTTCCTCAACCCGCTCCTTCGTTTTACCCATCCGCTCTCGAAAACAATCAACCTAAACATGTCGATCGCTATGATCAAAAACTCGTCTACTAGCAGGTTATGAGACAGACGTACACGACCAAACTTTTAGTTTGTCATTGATCTTTAGATTGGCAATGTGTATTTCTTATTTCATTTACTCTTGCACAAATGTTAGCCAAAGCGACTGTGATGACAAAGAGGGATGCTTCGTTTAAAAACAAACAAATGCAAGAGATAGCAGGCTTTACGTTACAATACCGGTGCGCTATATTCATGGTGAACACAGAAGAGAGGAAACATGGGCTCTCTCAAAAACAACAGTGATGCCATGGCTGCCGCTCAACAGCAAAGCATTATTGATCGTTGAGTACTATTGGACAGCTCCGAAACATTTTTTTTATTGCATCTGATAGTGCCAGATGATGTACAATATAATCATAAGCATAGATCAACCTCAAATGACTAGAAGAAACATGAAAAAAATAGTGATTTTATATTATCTAAATAGGAAATAAATTCAAACTCAATTATCAACTTCACATTCTGTCAACGAGCCCAAATGTGAGAGAGAGCTGATGAAGACATGTCCTCCGGTACACGCGATCAAATGCAAAATGCGCAAAGGCAAAATTTAAGCGAACTTCTTCAGCAGATAGAAACCGATGGTTTTCTAGATGATGCATTTTAAATCTTCAAAATGACAGTAATTAATTGGAAATCAATCTTGATTTATAAATCGAATCTTTATCCCGATATATTGAGCTTATGATCGTATCATTAAAAGTGAAATAATTTGGAAAATGTAGGAGTTTTAGACCTATTGCCCAACAACTGATTAAAACAGTCACCCCTGATTAAGCCGTTCCCTACCCTATCTTTCATATCTAGCAAACATTACTGTCCACTCTTGGTGCCTCATGGTGATGAGCGAACATCTCCTTCTACATCATAATCGTTACTCCACGTACGGAGAATACAGACATAACAATTATAGTAGGGTATTTTAGCTGTAAGCTATTTGTAGCTAGTTATACACTTGATGAAGGCGTTATACACTTAACCAGTGAAATCATGTTGTCCGAAAAGTTAAGAAAATCGGAAATTACACGGAAGTGAATTACTATAAATTGATTTATAACGTCTGAATTGCTTTGAATTAAATCGGTCATCTTAATAGCGACAAAATTTTGTTGATTATCGCTGAACTAATGACATATTTGGTACATAGGCGGAATGAAGGAGCTAGGCTAACATTACATCCCCTTATTCTACCTAGAATATTTGATTATAATCAACAAAATAAAGTATAGTTGTGGTCAATCGGTTGAAAATTTTATGTGTAATCCTGCATAGGGTAGAAGCACTAGTCTTCGCCCTTCTCCCCAATTTTTCGTTTCATTTTTTTTTTATGAAACATACAGTGATTATTTCAAATAATGATCGATTCTACTTATAAATTTTGCTAGACAGAAAAGAAATAACTCAGAGTATCAAAATATAAAGGTCAGATACATTGAAAAAATCAATTTCATTGATAAAATGACATTTTTTTTACAGCCGTATACATGAAGAGCTTTTTTCTCTATGCAATGAAAATCAAGCTGATTATTGAACGCTGGGAAAAACATGTAAATATTATATTTCTTATTATTTTTTTTTGTGGAGTTTATTAGAAACATTTAAAACTATCAAAATTATTGATTTACGCAGTAACTGAAGTTATTTTGATTGATTTTTTAGTGATTTTAAGAAGTGGCGAAAATTAAAACACATATTTGTACGTTTCTAAACTTCGCCCCTGGCGAAACCCCATATTGAGTTCCTTTGGTCCAGTGTGTTTTAATTTTCGCCCCCCCTTGTCGAAGCTGTCAAAAATCGAAACAAGTGCTGAGAGAAAACTCACCAAATTAGATTTTGCTGCTGCTTTACTGACATTTATCGTTGCAGTAATGAATATTCAAGTAAGTTTCTATATTTATACGGTTGGTTTTTTGCTAAACAAGTGATTTATCATGTATTTTATATCAGAAACCAAAAAAGTATGGAGAAAATTACACAACACAGGAACTCTCCGCCACCGTTTCGAAGATCAAAAGCCGTGAAATGAGCATTTGGGGGGCGAAGACTAGTGCTCCTACCCTATAAGTTTGAAAATTTGGCTTTGAAAAAACGCACTTTAAGAAAGTGCACCGAGCCACTCTGCCGGCTGTATTTTAAGAAATATACCGATTTCCGATCGGATGTTTTACATGCACATTATTGCATAGTTTTAGTATCGATCTAACGAAAAAAAAAACTAGGCGGCCTCCTTACTCCCAAACATAATAGAACATGACCTTTGTGCTCTGATCCACTCCGAATCCAATTATCTTCCCTCAAAATACAACGTAATCCCCAGTGGCACGCAGTTTCATCATTCCATTAATGTACACTGCTTCAGTACGTGCTCCACGTGTAGATTCTGTTCATGTATTCAAATTTACCTTTCTAAATCCATGAACAGGCAGGTCTCCTATAGTACGGCGGGTGGGACCATCCACCTACCCTGATTTCTGGGCTGTCCAACAACTAATTCAGCTATTTTTGGAATTTATTTAGGGTCTATGATAATCTTGCTACCTTCTGAAAATCAGCGTAATTGGTTGGGTTGTTGGTACTACCCACCGTGCTATAAGAGACCCGACAGTAGTAGTTTTTCCTGCATTATGGTTGGTGTGTGGGTAGCTACCTAATTTCAAATACCATTTTCCCATCGGGACCCGAGATTAATCTCGATGGCCGAAGTGCTTCACGTAAATATATGTATTTGTGCATGTATGTTGTTTTCGACGCATTTTGTTGAGAATTCAGGCAGTCAACACGTGCAGAGTTTCTATCGCATTCTATTAGAACTGGGATTAAATTAGGCGTGCGGTTGTCGCTATCGTAGCTTAATTGTTGACTCTTGGCAATATTAATGGTATGATTCATGCTACGGGAATCAAAACGTAAAAAGCTACTTACAAATGTTTTTATTTCCTTTGGAACGTGCTGAGTCATTAGATAATTCCAATAATATAGTAATTTAATTAAGGTAATTAAATATCCAATAGTTAAAATAAAACTCAGGTTTGCCACCGTGTAGGTGGTTGTTGTCAGTTATGCCTGCGACAGAAAAACAACGTGCAGCGTTGTACTTCTTTAGTCTAGTACCTGTTTTTTAGTACTGGATTAAAGTATTTGACAAATCGTACAACGCTGTAAGTTGTTTGTCTGTCCCAGGCATAACCCTATTTCTTCGTTGTCCTGCATTCAAAGAAGCTTTTAGCTTTGGGAATAAGTGTTATGGTGAGGTTCTATCCCCAGGCTTGTCGTGAAGTTCGGCCTAGGGACTGTTTCACTTTCTTTTTTTTTAACCGCTTCTTTAAAAAACACTTTTACGAGCGTATTAGTAGAATGATTGTGTTTGGAAAACTATAAAAATTTGAATTGCCACTTCACTTGATCACTTTAAACAAATAAAACATAAAAACTGAAACACTTTTTCAAACTATCATTAGTAAACGCGAGCTAATTCCTTCAAAACCTTTTCCACTAGAAAAAGCTTACCCTTTGACAGATAAACCTATTTCGTCTGCGACTTACAGACTTCTTTAGTGTCGAGTGCTCGACCATCCATCATGGCATTGAAAACACAGGAAGTATTGATCGATCCTTTCCATCGTTGAATATTATCTATACAGATCTGAAATATTGGTTTATTTTTACTTACTATCATATGTATGGATCATTTGTACGGATCATTTGTATCATTTGTTTTTCTCACTTTCTAGCATATAGTAAAGCACATATTTTTCTTTTTACATTTTTCTTTCTCAAAGCAGACATTCAAAAAAAAAAACAAAAATATTTATGCATATTATATTTAGTCGATACAAAACCAAACATTGATCATTGGGGGGTTTGACCAGAGTCTACGCTCCATACAAAATTTGAAAAAAAAATGTATGGAGAAAAGTCTACGAGGGGTTAGGGGTGTGTCTGTTATTTTCAAAAATGAGTCTACGTGGTTTATGCACAGGCGAATTTCAGCGAAAATTACGTCATCAATCTCATCTGGTCTTATTTTATCAATAAACCAAATCATAATGCGCGCATATTTCTGCCACTCAACGGAATACATCCAACAACGTGTTGCTCCAAATAACTGACTCTTAACAATGAAATTCATAGGTGATTTCAACTTTTGTTTGAAAACTCTTGCTGTTATGTCACGGCGATCTATTAGCGATTGACCGGGAAATAATAACTCTTATTTTCTTTTATTGTAGATAGCAGTTGAAGGTTATGAACAAATCTGGACGGCGATGTTGACGAACATATGCCTTCGCATCTTAAAACCACCTGCCGTGTAGAATAAACATACACCATACATAAAAAATTATTTTTTTTTTTTTTTTATTTAATTATTATTTTTTTATTTTTCCTCTCAGGCAAAAAAGGAAAAATAAAAAAAAGATAAATAAAAACAAATCACACATGGGTTTTTTTTTTTTTTCACATTCACATATATATATATATAAAAAAAAAAGACAAAAATTTACAATATTTATTTATTTTTTTTTAATAATATTAGGTAACATTATATATTTAGTAATTTATAAACAAACAACTTACCAAACAAAACCATATAGATAAAAAAAAAACCACAAAAAAAAAAAAAAAAAAAAAAAAAAAAAAGCGACCCGTGACCCGTTACTGTAAAAGTTGAATTCGGCCCGCGACCTCACTATGGGCGATTTCCATACAAGCAGGCGGACGAAAATATTTTGATCATTTTTTCTTGTTTTGTAGAGTTTTCTTTGGTTGATGTTATCAAAATATGTTGTTAATATACTTTTTTTAACATTTCGGGATTAACTTTTCAAAAGGGCTTAACTTTCCATTGATTTAAAAAAAACTATAATATCTTGAAAACGGATGTGACTAAAACTCTAATTTCAAAGGATAAATCATGATAATAATATTTCAATCTTTCTAAGGGAACATCCACAAATTACGTAATATATTATGGGAGGGGGGCTCAGAAATAGAAACGTACCATGTATTAGGTATGGCATAATATGCTACGAAGTAGGTCTGGAAATGATCAATATTATGCTACGTCATTTGTGGATGGTCCCAAACAGAGATATTGCCTTTTCACAGAAAACTTAGCATGCATAGAATATTCAGAAAGAAGAAGAAGCAGCATCCGCAGCTGTTGCTTCCTTAAATGATTTGAATATTACCAAACAAACTCGATGCATAGGTACAAGGTAATCGCTGAACAAAATAGCTGTGGTTGTCAGTTTCGGGTATTTGAATCTGACGCCTGATGCAATTTTTTTCTCTGAAACGGCAATAATAAGAATTGATTTTCGGTCCAACCATCAATAACGTAATTTATTTTTCGAAATTGTTCCATACTGCCTTCCCCTTGTATGATTTTTACGAATAAACCTGATAAACGTTTCATGACGCGTAAGAAAACACAAGATCACTTTACCCGTCTGCCCCAGCTAAATTAATAGATGACTTCTTTGTATAGAACACGCAACAACAAAAAATTCATAATCTGCTTCAGTTTATTTATTTACATAACGGTAGAAATACATATATATTTTTACAAAGCGAATATACAATCACAACTCCAATATTTTTTTTGTCGATTTGCATTAATCTTACTATGTTTCTGTTTCATCACAAACAAAATCCTCATCAACTTCATCGAAAGCTTTCATAAGTTCCTCCAACGCATCGCAGTTATCGTTGTCGGATGTTGAACGTGTTTCAGAATCTTCAAAAATCATAAAACTTTTCACGATATCTGGATAATCTAGAACATTTTTTTTTCTGTCGTCTTTTCTCCATCCAAAGTGAGCTGATGAATGGGTCTGATTCATTCATGGCACGAATGAAGACATCATGTAAGTTGTCCAGCCTTGAGCGCTTTCTAGCATGATGGGTTCGGTATTTCTTTAACTGTTTGTGCTGGCTTTCTGCTGCCTCTTCTGCTAATATACCAAGCGGCGCTGGAGAATGCATAATAATTTCTCCGGCATGAGCGAGTACTTTATGCACAGTTGCAGGAATTTTATACCAATCGTACAATTCCAGATAAAGTCGGTAGGTATCCTTGCAATACGAATCTATTTTTTCGGGGTTTATTGGGTCTTGACAGTTGATAGCAATTAAAATATTTCTAAACCTCACAATCAATTCTTCGTCGATGTTCAGAATTCTGCTTAAAAGCTGAGGATTTGCCAATGTTCGTCGACAAACGTTACCTGTAGTACTTGTACCTGTACCACCAGATCTTGGTTGATCTACTCTGACTCCAAAATGCTCATGAAGCTGTTTCGTTATCAGTTTTTTTCTTTGTTCGTATAATTCTTTAAATGGCTGTTTAAATTGTTCGTATAATTCTTTAAATGGCTGAATTATTTTGTCATTTAAAAGCTCGACCTTCACTGGCGTCAATTCATTCATTTCTTTTTCAATGTCAATTTTTGTGGCAAGAATTACCTCCTTACTCTCTTTGATAAATTCAAGGATGATGGGCCTACAAAATCGAATACTTTGAGGCATAGCATTGAACCACATAATCATTTTTCGATCATTATGCATGAATAACTGAATTGGAGTAAGTGTTGATGAAAATACATCAGAATAATTCTGACATCCTTCTGGCAGCTTCTGGTGGTACTGAGAATACCCGGTTGAGCCATCCATACCCCAACTACATAATAGAATTAGTTCAGCACTATCCAGCTCGTTAGAATCCATGTACTCGTTCAGCTCTGGGTCGATTATTTTCACGATTCGATGCACTGTATTGTCCAGAAGCGCCTGCAGTTTCACTCTAATTTTTGAAGCGGTTGCTTCGATGAACTCGTTGGGAGGTGCGCATTTCTTTTTTACTTCCCCGATGACGCCGTAAGGTGGAAATCGTGACGGTGATTCTCTGTGTATTAGTTCGTATTGGAATCGACTAAATCCAGCTTCGATGAAAAAACTAAAATTCTCCTCGGGTGACATCATTCCACGTTGATCAGTTAATTGCGACAACATTTTTCTAGAATCTCCTCGATTTCTTAGAATAAGGCCGATGACTTTAACTAAATTTATCTCTTTCCTATTGTAAGCTGTCCTTCTCGCCATTACTAGAGCCTTTTCGATGCTGTCTACTTTGGGATCCAAGCTTTCGTTGTCAATGACACGTCGTTTTCCTCTTTCGCTCAGATCAGCAAAAGGTTTTGAGGGTCTCCCACGCATTTCAGATGACGCCGAGGTTGAAGGAGCATCTTGTTCTTGTTCGATGAACTCCGCAATGCCGAAGTCTCCATTTATCCAATCCCGAGAATATGCCTCGAATCTTTCCTGTTTTCGTTGAGCTTCATTCCACTTTAGCTTGTATTTACAAGCGGTCCTATAGAGTTTATCCTGGAGACGTTCACGTTTTTCCTCCGATATAGGATAGTTTTCACAAATAAATTTAAAAGCTCTTTCAACATTCACATTATGCGTCATATGCTAGCAATATTAACCAAAAGACGATTTTACCAGTGACGTACATTCCCTGGGCATTGGCAAAACCTTGAGGTAGTTTAACTACCAGGTCCCAGGGTCGGGTTCTTTACCATTTTGGAAAGAAACACACTAGTGTTGCCAGATCAGTAATAGCGCAGTCCAAGAGTACTTCTGAAGTTCCTCCAGTAGTTTTTTTCGATGAACATTATATTTCAGAGATGGTGATCAATGGACAAGTGCAGTATTTAAAAATAGTTGAAATGTTGCATTTGATCATATAAACTCAGTTGAGAAAGCTGAAATAGTTTATTATCACAAATCAGCACACTTTTGGAAAGCATTATCACACAGGAGAGCTGCTCTATTATTCATCTCAAGATCCATTAATCATACTAATCGGAAATGTAGGTTTGATGTATGAATCAATTGATTTGTTTTTTGTTATTACGTTTGCTTACTTTCAACAACAAATAAAAATAAATAAAAGTAACAATAGATAAAAAGTAAGAAATCAGATGGTTAAAAAAAGAGTGAAAATTGAACGTTATTCGATGCGATTTTTTCCATCACTGGTTATGCGTTAATCTTTTGCTTTCAAATAGAACGAACTGAAAGGTGATGAGATGAAAATGGGATTGGTTACCCTAGATACTATACTTGTATCGAGGTCTTTTATGGTGAAGCGATTTTGCTTATATAATTCTAGTTACACAGTTTTGAAGGAAAATGCATTTTTTAATATGCATCGGTAATGGACGATGTGTTACGTCATCAAAAAAAAGTCTAACGAAACAGTCCACGGAACGGAAGATTAAGTCAACATGTGAAACAAGAGAACAAGCTCTAAACAGAAGTAATTTCAAGCTATGCAGGTATTCTGGTAGATACCATTCCCAACATATAAAAAGGTTACTAATTGTTACCGTCATTTACTAAACTTTTTCTTTCTACAGCCTTACACACCAACAATTCTCCCACCCTACCCCAATCCCGTGGGCAGCGATGCAACATTATGGTATACTTCTAGTGTGCACTAATAGTGTATCCCGCAAAATTCAAAACCCCCATGGGTAGAAATGTTGAGAAGCCTATTCAACTATTCCCTGGTGTATTATGTCAAGCAGTGGTGCTCAGCCTATCGCCCAGGTCCACTATAAGATATCAGGCGGACGAAAATCGGAAAAGTGACCTTCACCAAAACTTTTTTTCAATTTTTTTATCAAAAGTAAACATATAAATTAAGAAAACTTCAAAGTTTCAAGCCTCTAGCACTTTTCATTCCTGAGATATTAGATGTCAAAGTTGTAAGTTAGCGAAAAAACGTACTTTTTGCCGAAAAAATACGCTTTATCTCAAGTTAAATGTTGACCTGTTTTTATGAGATAACCCCTAGCTCACTAAACATGATTGAAAAGGTAACAAAACTAGCTTTAAAAAATAATAATATGATAGGTTGTCATTCAGAAATAAAATCAAAAAATCTTTAAGAGAAGAAAAAACATTAAAAAATTGGAAATTTCAACTTTGTTGATCAGCAATTTTTTTCCCCGCATATCCCCGCATAACCCAGCAGCTCTGAATCAAGTGTGGGATGTATAATAACAAATTACGAAGGAAAACTCTGCGCAAACTTGCGCCATTTTGAAATCAGGCGGTTTAAAAATATGACCACTTTGGTGCAATTCCATTATTGATGAAAACGTATTTACTTTTTTGGACGATTTTGGTAATTTCTGGCGATGGTTTAACCAAAATAAGTTATAAATTAACACTTTACAGAAAATTTCGACCATTTTTTGAAAAGGGCTGAACCTTTTTTAAATTTAAAATTATTAAAAATATGTTTAAAACAGTTTCTGCTATAATTGGTTATAATTAATAAAATCGGTATTATTATCATCGCATACAAGGGCTTCTTCATGTTAACATGTTTTCCAATGTAAGTTTAAAGTTTACGTTCTTTTTGTTATTTTATCTTGTTTTTGAATAATGTGTTTCCTGAATTTTTGCTGGTGTTGCTTTATTAATTTTCGTAAATTCGTTAATTCGTACCTTCGTGAATGTGGACCTTGCTGCCATCGACTCGCTTAGGTACTCAATGTTTGAGGCTCATGGTAAGTACCTAGAGTACGATTTATTACCAGGAGTGGTATTTATACTGACAGTGTATTATTTGAAATCCCATAAACTACGGTTGAGTGCAAGTGTAAAAATGGATAATAGAGTTATAATTTTGTTGCTATAGCCATCTATGTGTAATACATCACGAAGATGAATGTACTCTTCAGAGCGTAACTTTTTCTGATCAAATTAATTGAAAGTCAATCGCTCAGTTTCGATTTTCATTTGCATATCGACAGCATATTGAAAGAATAGCTGGCGACATTTCATAAGGTGGTTATCGTCATTTTCACAAACCAGCATTTGATAGGCATCCGTCCGTTTCGGCACCTATAATTCAAAATAAATAAATTCATTGTATTTTTCATTAGGAGATGATCGCTTATGTCACTCACCAGTTAATGGGTTCATAATTTTGATTGTAAAATATATCCTTCTTTATCCTGCTAAAACAACAGCGGATACTGCAAAGCATCGTTAGACCGATGTATTTTTTTTTTAATATTTTTATTATAGTGGCTTTCAGCCTCCTGGGCTGGTTCGCCATTTAAACCGATGTGTTTAGGACACACATTGCAAATGATCGCTTCTATGATTCAGGACAATATCCCGTGATTGCAGGTTTTAGCCAACAATGACAATGGCCACATCGTCTATAGTCGGGGCATTGAATCGACAGGCATGCTCCCCAGATGAAGCTTTGTCCGCTTGAATCACAACCTATGGTAGTCAGATGGCATTTGATCTAGAGCAGTCTTGAGCATTTGAATATATTCATTGTGCTCATGAAGCAACGTTTGCAACTGTTGGACAATTTCCTGTTTCGTCGTGGAATGATGCGTACATCGTTGCTGAATTTCGAATGACATAGGTCTGAAGAAATTGATGATCTGCATCCGTCGGTGGTCCTGATTTATGATCAATTTGACCTTGAATCTGAAATCAATACGTCTAACCAATACATTATTAGTCAACTTTAAATTTTTTGAAATTCTCCGCATGTTAGTTCCTTAACCTAAACGTCGGCATGAAATTATCTCTTCTTATGTGCGTTGCGCCGAGCGAAATTGCTTGGAAAACAACACTTAAATAATTCTGGATGCTATGCAAAAAATGTTGCGAATCTCCTTCTGTTTCAGACAACAATAAGTTCAAATGTTCTGGTGGTGAATTTACTGCCATTATTTCAACTTTGCCACTTGAGCGAAACAATCCTGAAGGTTCACCTGTGAACTGCAATGCCTTGCAGTGAGGATAAACAACGCTTATTGATCGAATAGTGACATATAAGCCGTACGGCTGCTGTGACCGATATTTCTCCGTCTAATTGATGGCATTTCTCAATAGCCTTACTATAATCGTCATAACTATTAACTCGCTTTAATTTTTTAGTTTGAAACATGTTAATGCACAGTGTTTTCATTTTAATAATGTTCTCGTACAATTAAAATGGTTTTTCTCTGTTTCCCAACTTTTCCTGTAAATTTCCTCAATATTTCTTGCGTGTAAACCCGTCGGGGCTCAAGACAAACACAATGGTAAAAGAATCTTGTCAATCTTTCAATCCAGTCATTTCATTTTTATTTTGCTGAAACTTATTGAGTAGTTTTGGATGTTTCATCTATCATATAACAAACTACTTTTAATTAGAATTCAATTTAAATTTTTGAAAGGCATTTTAAAATTTTCGTCCTATTTTTTTTTAATTCCTTCATTATCGAGATATTCTTCCCAGGGCTGGTTCAGCTCCCGTCGTAGCTACTCAAATACCTTTTGGGTATTTTCGTAACATGTCCGGGGATGAGATTTGAACTCGTGACTTTGGCGTGAGAGGTATGAATGTGAACCACTACGCCGGGGTCGCTCCAAATTTTCGTCTTATATATTAACATGGGAGCTGTCAGATTTACCACCACTCTATGTCTACTTCTTTTTTCAACTTGGATTCGTCCATAATGCAATTTAAAACATTTTCTGCTTCGTCATTCCACGGCCATCAGTTGTTGTTCAGTGTGCAAATTGTGAAAAAATTATTCGTGAACGATTCGTGAACCTCAATCGGAACACAGATACATTAGACCACTCATTTGCTTATGTTTTTATTTTTATGTTGGTCTTCGACAAAGGAAACTACGGCGAGAAATTTGGAAAATTTCATAACTAAATTGGAAAATTCAGAAGAATTTTGCATACATTTTGTAATTTATTTTTAAATTTTGGTCTTCAAGTGTCAGATGCAGTGCTGTAAAAAAATATTTCGACCCAATAAATTTGATATGCCGATAACTCGTTCCAGAAACTGATTTTCAAAATACAATGTATGATGAAACTGTTTTGCTTGACTATTTTCATAATTTTTTTCACACAACGTATTGCTCCAACTTTAAAACCTAAGACTTGAGTGCGCAACATCGGAATATTCAAATGATTTTCCCCATCGAATACCATTTGAATATGTTAGTGAACACTAACTGGTGGGTGTTGGCCAAATTTGGATTTTTCAGATATAATCCTAAATAGGTTATAAGGTGTGGCCCAGTAAGAATTGGAGCATAGACTTTTGCGCATATTTCGGATATACATTAACAAAATAGTATTCTGTGTTAACTAAAATGTTCGACTTTATGTGAACTTTAAAGGGAACATAAAAAAGAATTAATCATCTCGATTTCGAAGAAATTTGCGGACATTTCCCGGAATACGTTTCATCAACCGGCGCACAGTATTCTCATCCATCGTTTTGGCAATCTTATTCCACTTGGTTCTCAATTCATTGATGCTTTTGACGACACTGCCATACACCTTCAGGCTCCTCTTCCTTATAGCCCAAAACCTCTCAATCGGTCTGAGCTGGGGACAGTTTGGTGAGTTGAGTTCTTTCGGTATAAACTGAATCCCGTTGGTTTCATACCACTGTAGCACTGTTTTTCTGTAATGACAGCTTGCAAGATCTGGCCAAAACATGACAGGTTTATTGTGGGATCTGATGAATGGCAATATTCGCTTTTGGAGACATTTCGCTCTGTACAGCTCTGAATTAAATGTATTATGATGCCTTGCCAAATAATGTATTTATGTGCAAATTTATCTGCAAACACAAACTTGAATTTGACAGGAACATCTCCCCGAGCAGTAGCCAAATAAATTTTTTGTCCCGGTAGCTGTTTGAAATCCGCCTTTACATAGGTTTCATCATCCATGAGGAGACAACCATTGAATTTTGTCAACACCTGATCATACAGTTTTCTGGTACGGATTCTGGCCACATTGTTCTGCTTTTGATCCCTATTTGGTTGTCTACAGGCACGGTATGACTTGAAGCCTTCCCGGAGACGAATCTGTTGCACGGTACTGCGTGCGGCGCGAAACTTTTTGGCCAAATCGTGGTCTGAGATGTTGGGGTTTGCCTTAATGTTCTTGATGACTTTGTTCCGCAGTTGACGGTTGACAGTACCCGCCCGACGCTTGCTTTGAGGCTTGCGATCCGTCGACAAAGTTTCTCTGTACTTTTCCAAAACACGCCACACTGTATTTCGGGGAAAACCCAACACTTTAACAAGTACTGACCCAGACCACGAAGGGGTTTTCCAAATGATTGCGCACAATAATTTTTCTTCTTTCTTCTTCGATTTTCTATTTCTCTGAAACACGTTCGAACTGCACCGCAAAAAAAAACTTCTGATGTTTTTTATTGTCCCAGACATTCATCCCCCCGGTCCTTATCAATTTTCCATACTTGGGCCACACCATAGAGTATTTTCATACATATAATAACCTAATATCCGTGCTCCATCCCAATATTTTCTATTGTGATGTGTCCAACTCTATTTATTTATTTACATGGCATAACGTCACAATACTATAACATAGCCTGATACACAATATCCCTCCATAATGCCCGATTCTTGGCTGCTCCTCCCCAATCCTTTGGGCCCTTTGTACCCCCTAGGTCTTGCTCCACCTGGTCTGACCATCTTGCTCGTTGCGCCCCACGTCGTCTTGTACCAACCGGATTCCCGTCGAACACCATTTTTGCAGGATAGTTACCCGGCATTCTCGCAACATGTCCTGCCCAGCGTATCCTTCCAGCTTTTGCCACCTTATGAATACTGGGTTCGCCGGCGAGTTGCGCGATCTCATGGTTCATCCTTCGCCTCTATAGTCCGTCCTCCTGTACTCCACCAAAGATGGTTCTTAAAACCCGTCGCTCAAAAACTCCGAGTGCTCGCAGGTCCTCTTCAAGCATTGTCCACGTCTCACCCTAGCAAAGTAAAATAACAAACTGATATCAAATAAGTAACAAGTTTTGTTATCTCAGATATCATTTTGAACTCACCTGTTATCGCATAACAAATTTAGTTATCAACATTGACTAATTTTGTTATCATCTGTTATCAATTTTTAAAGACGATTTTTGACGAACGTTACTGAATACTACCAGCATGCTGACGAATGCTGAATATTACCAGCATGTCATGGATATGAAATTGAGCTTTTCACCAGAAGCACTACTTCAGTTATTAGTGTATGAATTTGATATCATGTTGATAACATAATTTGAAATTATCTCAAGTAATTTGTTCACATCACAAAATTTGTTATCAAAATGAACTCAATGATAATAAAACGAGTTAATGTTGTGATATCCAACGAATATTAATTTGTTATCTCTTTTGTTATTTTGGCTGTTTATTCAGCCTGAATGATAACATATTTAGTGATCAAACAGTGATAATCAGATATTAGAACTTGTTATCACTTTGGTATAAACCTTTGCTCGGGAATAGAAATAGAACAGAGGTATTGAAAATTGAGTGAAAGGGCATGGTAAAGTAGTATTCGAACCACTCTTGGTGCCTCATGGTGATGAGCGAGACATCTCCTTCTACATCTAATATCCTGTTTTATTTTGTTTCTTTTGTTTTGTTTTGTTTTTCGTTATGCTTGTCTCCATTCCGTCACAACTTAAGGTTACTTCTTCTCTCTCAAATTTCCCTATCAATCTCCTCCTATGCCTAACCAATGTACAGAAGCTAATGGGACAATTGGGCCCGCTAGTTAAAGTGGCGCCATGCTATACGGATTATCGTCGAGTTATGAGGTCACGAACGAACAGCAATTCATTTGTGTATATATATATGGATTGGTGTGACTAAAATTTACGTCATGTCATTTAAAAATACGGTTTAGGTTCATGCAATTGGAAAGACGTATTTATGTCTCTTTAGCCGCTTCGTTTCGGTGCATCTATTAATGATCTATTCAACATTTGAAGAGAGACCAGAGTAACTAAAAAGATCTAATATTAGATAATTTTTTTTTTAAGTGAATGCAACAGATCAACCGTTATAATTGAACAATCGTTCGCTTTTCCCCTGGAAGCAAGAACGATAAAATCATGGATTGTTCAAGGAATCAAACCCCACTAGACTTTTTGCAGCAGTGCGTTCACTGTCAGAACTAATATTAGCCCTAAACCTACGCAAACACATGCTCTTTCCTGGAAAATTATATCGTTATAATAAACCAACTAATTGAACATACCTTAATTCAACATCAACCGTCCCAAACAGCAAAAGGTTCTGTCCTAATCAATTCAACCTTGGTTCAACTTGCTCAAACAACATAAATCATAATCATGTCACATCCTATTGGTTCCGACGTTGAATTGTATTTCACGTTCTAGCCCTATCCGGTTACATTCGGTTGCAACATTTAGCGCTATAGAAATGCTACTGTTCTTCGTTAGGCTTTGTCTGCAGGTCTACTATTCAGTCAAAACAGAAACACCATAACAATCATGAATCACGAACCTCTTCCTCCTCCCTCACCGTCAATCGAAGCGGTTGGAAATTCAGTTCACGGTCAGTTTTCTTGAATATGGATGAACTTGCCATTTCTCGTTTTCCCTAAATCCGTTCGGACAGAGATTATTCAATTCGAGGACCGCAGTGTTAGGCTGAGGCTCATGAGAATTCAGGTGGGTTGCGGTTTCGACAATGAGATCGTGCTTTTGGGGACGTTAAGGCAAAGTGCTGCAACTCCAACGGAAATTAGTTTCAACTGTAATTTGCGTCGATAATACGATGGATTAGGAATGGATTATATGTGGTTTTTTCATGCCGTAGCGTTTGAGGAAATATTTTTCAAAGTAAGATATAGTGAGTGATTGAATGAACGTTGCCGGTGAAAACATTGATGTAGGTTCGAAATATAGAAACAAATCCCATTTAGTCATTTAAAAGGAAATGCCGGTTTACTGAGTAAATATGTTATTAAGATGGCTATAAATATCGATTCAGACACATAAATGCCCTCAATGGATGAAAATATGCATCGGAGTTTGCAGTTGTGTAATTTTCAGTTTTAGGACACATACATTAACATCAAAATACTGGGCTTCAAATGGTGAGTTGACAACTTCGAAGGAGGGTGCAACCGACCTCTGGTCCTCACAAGTTCCTACCTCACGCCTCCACGAGTCATACGATCACAAAAGAATGCCAGCTGAAACATGGAGACGCTGGTTGGCGTAGCCTAGGCAATGTTGTCATTTTGACAATAGCGAAGTGAGGGGGTGGACTGAAGATTTGTACTTATCAAAAAAATTGTATTTCTGTAAATTATATCATATTATTTTCCATTCCTATTCCTATATTGCATTCCAAAACCATATATCTCAAGAGCCTGGAGCAACATGGCAAGCATCAAAAACTCAATTTGCTTTTCAACATTTTAGAATAACATTTACTTGAATATTGTACTTATGAACTTCAACTACTATATCTATACAATACTGGCATTCGCTTATAAGCAGTATAGGATTATTTTGTTTGTATTTTGTTTAGTAGTATTATATATATTTATATATATATTCTGTCCATGGTTTCTATAGATTCGTAGAGACTTTGTTATAGTTAAGGTACGTTTTTAATCCTGTTTCTAAAACTATTTTTAGACACATTTAAATCAAAAAGGTCACAGATCGTTAAAAACTCTAAGGCAGGAACTAAGGGGATTGTTATAACCATAGCACGTTCTTTGTCCGGGAATAGCAATGAGTGCCGAAAACCGCAACTGACGCTGAGGAACATTAAGAAAAGATAAGAGAAGGTTCGAGCAATCGATGTTATTCTTGATAATGTCAAAGACAACCAGCCGTTGCAACTTCAGTCGTCTTACTGAGAGCAGCTCCAAATTAATTAGTTGACATTGTTCCGGATAGTCAGGAAGGTGGACCGGATCATTGCATGGTAAATGTCGCAGAGCAAACCGAATGAAAGATATCTTTACACGCTCAATTCGAATTACCTGCGACATATGGTACGGGGCCCAAATGGGAGCAGCGTATTCTAGGATACTACGTATCAAAGCACAGAACAGAGCTTTAAACGCATGTACGTCGGTGAACTGGGATGCATTGCGACGAATGAACCCCAGAATCGAAAAAGCTTTGGCTGTGATAGTTGAGATGTGTTCATTGAACCGGAGCTTGGAATCCATGATGACTCCCAAATCACATATATGAAGACTGTACACGGACCAACGAATTAACATCGATAGTGTACTGGTCATTAGTCGGCATATAACAGCGGCTAAAAGTTATCACCTTGCCTTTATTTATATTCACATTCATTCCGTTTTCACTGCACCATCGCGAAAGGACATCGATGTCTGCTTGTAAGGCAATACAGGTCAAAATCGACTTAATGACTCGGAAGCAGCTTCCCAGGTGATAATAGTTTACACAAGCCATTGATGAAAAGGACGAAGATCAATGGTCCTACACCCAAAAGTTGAAAAGGTGGCAAAAAACGCAATTGCAGTTTTTGCAATCATATCTTGACAAATCTGCATGATTCAGAAAAAGCACTTTTGCCCATCATGATCCACAAAGCATTTTATGGTATAAACGAAGCCATGGTTCAATATGGGTGAGACAATACCACAAAATGCCGCAACGCTATTGGTCACTGTTGTAATTCCGCTGTCAAGTGTTCTATTTTTATTTTCACTCGTCATCGCACTCCCATCTCCCTCTCATCAAGTGTGCCCTTCTTGATCACCACGTGAAGCCATGCAAGTGTGTGCGAGCGACATTTGCTTTGTTGCTGTACCACCGAGTGCCTCGAAAATCGAAGCATATGTAGGGCTTTTATTCCATTCACTTCAACTTGTTAAAGTGGCTAAATGGTTACTATGTAGAGCCACGACGCTGGCGGCTACGGTTCGAATCCTGATACCAACTCGAATTTTTGTTTTTTGTCAGTCCGGACTCAACAACTAATACACTGCACAACCCACGCACACATTGAATTTTTCAAAGCGAATTGATGTGATGCTTTTTTGCTCACGACCAATGTTGCATTTTTTCTCCAAGTTACGATCCATTACGAGAAATGAAACAAAATCATTCGCAATTGCATTACAATCTTGCTTTTTTATTTTGGGTGTATTGCCTCTCGCCCCCGATCCCTCCAATCAACCCCCATTTCTTCCCCCGTTTATTGATTATTTTTATATCCCCAAACAATGGCAGAACAGGGCGCAAATCCCCCAAACCCTCCCTCCCCAACTCCTCGTGTTTTAAATCGGTACCACGAACCTTTGACCATCGATCGGAAAGAAAAAAGCGGCAAAAATGGATCTCCGTATAGTGTTAAGTATCACAAGCGGGTAATTCAAGCTTTCAAGAGGAATCCCAACAGTTCAGTTCGAGATGTGGCGAAGAAACTGAATCTAACCAAAACTTTCGTGCTAGATGCGAAAAAACGTGAAGGACTACACACGTACAAAGTCCAAAAGGCGCCTAATTGCGATGAACGGCAGAATACGGTAGGTGAAACACGTGCACGCAAGCTCTACACCCAGATGTTGACGAAACCACATTGCCTCGTTATGGATGATGAGACGTATGTAAAAGCAGGCTTCCGACAGCTTCCGGCAGCTTCCGGGGCTCCAGGTTTTCACTGCTCATCATAAATTCGATGTCTCTGAGGACATTAGAAAGCAGAAGATGTCAAAGTTTCCCCTAAAGGGCGATACGGTCAAAATTTGGTCAATATCAACTTGACGTATTTCTTTCAATTTTGCATTTAAAAAACCTGAACACCCCTCATTTTGAAGGTGTGTGTGTGTAGAATGTTGCTCCTATTTTGATTTTGGAATTCACTCTTCAGTTGTCAAAATGCCGTCCAAGCAAGAAGAGCAGCGTATCAAAATTTTGCTCGCGCATCGCGAAAATCCGAGCTACTCGCACGCAAAGTTGGCAAAATCGCTAAAAGTTGCCAAATCAACCGTTACAAATGTAATTAAAGTGTTTGGGGAACGTTTGTCGACAGCCAGGAAGTCTGGATCGGGGGGAAATCGAAAACCGGAAGCCGCTGAGACGACAAAGAGAGTTGCCGGTAGTTTCAAGCGAAACCCTAACCTATCTCTCCGAGATGCCGCAAATAAGCTGGGTGTATCGTCTACAACCGTGCATCGAGCCAAAAAACGAGCCGGACTATCGACTTACAAGAAGGTAGTGACTCCAAATCGCGATGATAAACAAAATACGACGGCCAAAGCGCGATCCCGGAGGCTGTACACGACGATGCTGACGAAGTTTGACTGCGTGGTAATGGACGACGAAACCTACGTCAAAGCCGACTACAAGCAGCTTCCGGGACAGGAGTTTTATACGGCAAAAGGAAGGGGAAAGGTAGCAGATATTTTCAAGCACACGAAACTGTCAAAGTTCGCAAAGAAATATCTGGTTTGGCAAGCCATCTGTACCTGTGGCTTGAAAAGCAGCATTTTCATAGCTTCCGGGACTGTCAACCAAGAAATTTACGTGAAAGAGTGTTTGAATAAACGTCTGCTGCCTTTCCTGAAGAAACACGGTTGTTCCGTACTGTTTTGGCCGGATTTGGCATCTTGCCATTACGGTAAAAAGGCCATGGAGTGGTACGCCGCCAACAACGTGCAGGTGGTTCCCAAGGACAAGAACCCTCCCAACACGCCAGAGCTCCGCCCAATTGAGAAATACTGGGCTATTGTCAAGCGGAACCTAAAGAAGACCAAAAAACTGCTAAGGACGAGCAGCAGTTCAAGGCAAACTGGCTTTCTGCGGCGAAGAAGGTGGACAAGGTGGCTGTACAAAATCTGATGGCAGGGGTCAAGCGTAAGGCCCGGCAATTCGGATTTGGAAAAGCGGAAGCCTAACTGAATATTTTTTCCTGAATTTTATACTAATTGAACTTGAAAAAGAAATTTAATTTGATTTTTTAAATAAACGATTTCACCGATTTACACGCGTTTTCCCTTGACCAAATTTTGACCGTATCACCCTTTATTTTTTTAAATCGGGGATTTTATTTTTTAATTTTTAGAGGATTCTCTGTACTTCTTGAATACTTCTTCTGAAGAATTCTTGAATATTTGTTTGATATATTGATAAACGTCTAGGAATTTTTTAGAACTTTTCTGCTTTCTAACCAATCAAATCTCTCAAACAAGGTAAGATGGAAACCAAGGAATTGTAATTCCTACATGAGTTGGTGCCCTTGCTCATAGTACGATGCGAACGGTTGGGAAGATGGTCTGTACGATATTTTAACATGGTGTCATGTGCAATTAATATCATTATGGTCATATGAATATTTTTTGTATAGACTGCTTCTTCGGTTCGTCAGTGATTATCTCTTGAATTTCAAGGAAAATCTTACCTGATCTTCTGCAGAGCTCTTTGCTAAACGTTTGGAAAGTTTCTTCCTGACCTTTAGGCAGGTGAACTTCTTGGCAGTTACTCCTGATTTTCTTGAAAATTCACATCTGGTACATTTGGTACGTTTTTTTCTGCCCTTAGTCACTTCATAAACTTCAGATAAGTCTTATCCTGAACGACGAGGAAGAATTACAAAAAAATGGGAAAGTATTCTTCAGAATTTCTTGAAAATTCTCTCTAAATTTCTTGGAAGTTTCTACCAGAAGTTCTGAGAAGTCCTCTTCTGAACTTCAATAAAGTTTTCTTCTGAACTTCGGGGAAGTTTGTTCCTGAATTTCTGATAAATTCCTGCATGAACTTCTGGGAAGTACCCCCTATACCTTTGGAAAGTTTCTTCTTGTTCTTCTGAGAAGTATCTACCTGAACTTCTGGGATTTCCTAATCTTCAAAAAAGCCTCATTCTGGAATGTTCGATTCTGAACTTCCGAAAAGCTCTCTATCACTTCTGTGTAGCTCCAACTAAACTATTTCGAAGTTTCCTTCGAAACTTCTGGGAAGTCCTCTCCTGAACTTCAGAGAAGTGTTTTCCTGTATTTTTTGAGAAATTCCTTCTTGAACTTATTGGTAGTGCCCTCTCTTGTATGTTTCTTCCTGTTTTTCGGGGAAGTAATTCCCTGAGTTATTCTTCCTAAGCCGCTTATAATTCCCATCCTGAACTCCGAGGAAAATTTTAACGATTTTAATTTTTTCCAGAATTTCTAGAAAAGTTCCCTCAAATTTGTTGGAAGTTTCTTCCTGAATTTCTGAGAGGTGCCGAGAGAAATTCTTGCTCAAACTACTAGGAAGGACCCTTCATGCTTCTGGAAAATTTCTTTCTGTTCTTTCGAGAGGTTTTTTTCCTGAACTTCGAGAAAGCCTCTTCTGAAATTCTGAAATGTTCTCTTCTGTACTTTGGGAAAGTTCTCTCGCACTTCTGGGAAGTTTCAACTAAACTTTTGGGAAATTTCTTTCGGAGCATTCCAAAACTTCTAAGACGTATCGTCTTGAGCTCTGTGGAAATTTGTTCCTGGGTTTTTGAGAAATTATAGGTAGAAAGTTTTGTTTTGAACTTCTGGGATAGAATCTTTAATTTCTGGGAAGAGTTCAAGAACCTCTGGATAGTTCCAAACTTCTAAGTAGTCCTCTTGCCCAAACTTCTTTCTGAAGCTCTGAGAAGTTCTCTCCTGATTTTCGGGGAAGTTCTCTCCTGAACATCTGGGAAGTATCTTTCGAAATCTCTGGAAAGTCTCCTTTTGAATTTTCTTGGATGTTGATCTTAAAATTCAGGGATGTTTGGTCCTAAATTTTCTGGTATATTCCTGTTTGAACTACTAAAAAGTGCTTTCTATACTTCTGAGAAGTTTCTGCCTGAACATTTTTCCTTTTTTTTTTTCTATGAAGTCTCTTCCTGAATTTCTAGAAAGTAGCTTTCTGAAGTTCTGGGAAGTCTCCTTTTAAATTTCCTAGGATGTGCCCTAAATTCTGAGTAGTTTTTTTTCTATACTTTAAGGATATCAAGGACTAATTCTATAAACCACTTAACTCGTGGGTTAATTTCCAAATCCCAAGCGCAAATGTATTGAAATGATTTCTCCGTACGACCGGCTTGATAACCAATGTTAGGATCACAAAAGTAACAGTATCCAAGCGAAAAAATAAAATTTACTTTTTGTTTTTCCGACCCAAGGCACATTGGTGATCTTAATCAATCGAGCTCTTGGTCAATTTCCTACCACTTCTACTTAACATTAGTTTTGCTGACTCCATGCCACAATGTGGCGATGTCCACATTAATTTTAATCAGTTCGATGAGCGATTAGAACTGATGGTAATTTGTTTTGTTTTAAATAGGATGAGACGTTTTTTGCTTGAAGTATATTGTTTTTCTGTTGAATCACCTGCAAAAAAATAATGGTTTAGTAGATTTCTTGACTTGCTCAATCAATTACCACTAACCGATGAAGAACGCGTATCAAAACAAACTCTTACTCGGTAAAATGCGACAGATCAGTCACTAGTTTCCCAGCGGTCAATTGAGTCGACCGACTCGACAAAATTTCGTCGATCTCGACATCTGCAATAGCAAAATATACCTGTCGAGCACAGTGGCGCTCTACTCGACTTCTATAATTGGCCCCATAGTTAAAGTACACCCCGTGTGCCGAAACGAACGAGAGGATTTGAAGACTTACCCGACAATGCAGCCGAAATGAATCCAACATGCTTACTTGCATATGTAAGTACATACCTACCTATCACCAGTCGATATGCAGGCTGTTTTACAGGACAGTGCTCATTCTCCATTTCAGATGCGCCCTCTTAGCAAATATGAGGAACTGCAGGTGGAACCGGGGTCGCCAAATCCCTGGTTTATGTACAAGCTCACGGTCGACGACAGATCATTCAACGGGGAAGCCACGTCAAAAAAGCAGGCCCATCGGATTGCTGCCACACTTAAAGGCTTGCTACACGATGTTCAGTGTTCTAAATCCCGAACTCGATGACTATTGAAGTTCTTTAATGTATCCGACTCGACACACTGGTGTTGTTGTATGGACACAGGTCCATACGCTTTCAAGGGTTTTTGAAATCGTTGACGTTATATTCTTAACTTTTTTGTTTCAGATTTCAGTCAGCACTTGACATATTAATTTCGACAAATATTTTTCATTAGAGCCTAACTGACAAACGTAAACAATGGCTTTTTCCGCGAATTTCTCTTCGTGGAAAACTCGCCTAATCAATCCACCGAGGTCATTTCGAAGAAGAAGAGGGCACCTATCCGATAGAATTGGAGGCTTACATGGGTAGCCTTTATGCCACGAGAAATTTACGGAAGAAGCCATTGTTTACGTTTGTCAGTTAGGCCCTAATGAAAAATTGTAATTCGGAATTTCAGTGGTCAAAGAAATAAACTCGAGTGGACTGTATTACTCTACATTTATTGTAACAAAAAAAAAGTATCTTTTTTTTTGTGCTGCTTGTCTAACCGGAAAGGGTAATTTTCAAGAAAACTCAAGTTAGTCAAATGTCATGAGGGGTAGGAACATAGCAATGCTACACACTAACAGTAATTCACAGGTAAAATTTTGTTCTTATTTTAACGGTACCTTTTTCAATCAACATCCACCCCCCGGAGCCGGATGGCTCAACTCTTCTTTGCTCAAGTCACCAGTGTCCTCTTCGTCGATTGGAAGAATAGCAATTTGCGTTGTAGGTCGCTTGTATGTGCCGCCACAGGTTCGTACGGTTACCACACGTACAATGCCGTCAGTACCAGGATGTAGTTGAACGATTCGACCTAACTTCCACGTTTGGGGTGGCATATTTTCATCCTTCAGGACCACCAGAAGTCCCTCCTTCATTAGTGTTGATCCCTTGAACCACTTGCTACGCTTCTGTAGACTGGTGATATATTCGCTAGACCATCTTTTCCAAAACGATTGCTTCCGTTTCTGGACCAACTGATAGCGTGAAAGCAGGTTCTCCTTAAGACTATCGTAACTGGGTTCGGGCACTGCAGTCAACGCACGACCAATCAAAAAGTGGCCGGGACTTAGCGCTTGATAGTCAGTTGGATCATCAGTTTGTTGAATCAAGGGCCTCGAGTTGAGGATGGCTTCTATTTGAACCAGTAAGGTCGACATCTCTTCATGGGTTAAATAGGCTTGGTTCATGACCTTGTAAAGGTGTGTCTTCATACTCTTGACGCCGGCCTCCCAGAGTCCACCTTGATGTGGAGCCTTTGGTGGATTAAAGCTCCAATCAATTCCACGCGGCTGACAAAACTCCTCAATCTGCTTCTCGAGTAATTGGGACCTAAGAAGTTCCGAAAGCTCGGTCAGCTGTCGCTCGGCACCGATAAAATTAGCCCCATTATCCGAAAACATACTACGTACAAGACCTCGTCGACCAACAAAGCGGTGTAGTGCACCCAGAAATCCTTCCGCTGTTAATGCACCCACCAGTTCAAGGTGTATTGCCTTAGTGCACATGCAGACAAATACACTAACATAAGCCTTGATCGGTGCCTTCGAACGACCCTGTTTTAGATAAAATGGCCCAGCATAATCTACGCCTGTTCTTTCAAATGGCTGAGCAACAGTCACACGGGTGCTAGGCAAATTACCCATGTACTGCTTAACGACCTTCGGCTTCATTCTAAAACACTTGATGCAGTTTCTCAGCACACGGTGAATCGTCCGCTTCGCCTGCACTGGATAAAACTGCTCGCGTACCTTGGCCAGCAAACCGTTCAGGCCAACGTGTAGCTGCTCTCGATGAATAGCTTCGATGACCATATCGGTGAAATGGTTCTTCTCTGGTAAAATTATTGGATGCCTTTGATCTCTTGGAAGGTCCGAATGCCTGATTCGACCCCCAACTCTCAACAGCTTCTCAGCTTCATCATATATTGGGTTTAAATTTTGAAGCTTACCTGTCACTGGCTTGTTATTTAGAATATTTTTAATCTCCTCGCGGTAAACGGAATGTTGGACGATTTTCGCCATCATATACAGCGAATCACGATAATCGATAACGGTCAATCTTCCTGAACGGCGTTCGGACCCGTTACACTTCGCTCTCGTATTGAAAATAAAACGGGCAACGTATCCAAACACTCTTTGCAGCCTTCGAAAACTGCTACAGTTTTGAATCACTGCGTACGGATCCAAACCTTGTACCACATCAGCCTCAACTACAGCTACAGTAGAGGCTTCTTCGTCATCTTCATTGACAGCTTCTTGTTCAAATCCCACTCTCACTTCAGTCTCATTTGAGTAGAGGAAGTCCGGACCATTCCACCACAAAGAGTTCTTCATCAAGTCTACAGGAAGCACACCGCGTGAAATTAAATCTGCTGGATTATCTTCAGAACGAACGTGCAACCACTCAGCATCT
This sequence comes from Aedes koreicus, assembly GCA_024533555.2. Taxonomy (NCBI): domain Eukaryota; kingdom Metazoa; phylum Arthropoda; class Insecta; order Diptera; family Culicidae; genus Aedes; species Aedes koreicus. The sequence goes on along the minus strand of JAHHFK020002259.1, from coordinate 269,564 downwards.
GGAACCAACTGTCGGATCTCCGTAATGCGATTACGTACGAATACTGACTGTTCGAGCTTCACTCTTCTTAACCAGCATAGCACTATTTCAGAGTCCGATCTTAACACCACACGCTTAAAATCGATCCTTAAGGTTTCGCGCACGGTTTTCACTTGTTTCACCAGCAGAACCGCAGCACACAACTCCAAACGCGGAATAGTCAATTCCGCTGGTGACGCACCTTCGACCTCCTTCCTATTGATTTCCTTTAGTGGAGATACACGGGACTTTCCACACAGCAACTTGATTTCCATTGAACCATCCACGGCAACACTTTTCAGATATATGCAGCATCCATACGCCCCTTGGGACGCATCTGAGAAACCAAGTAACTCGTATACTACCGGATTGTTTATCGTTACGCGTCGCGGAATTCTCATGTTATTTATTTCACACAGTTCGGATCTAAGCTTCTTCCACACTTGCAGCTCTTCTTCGGGGATGGGATCATCCCAATCAATTTTCTTCTGCCATAACTGCTGCATCACCAACTTTGCCAGAACCACAATTGGACCCAACACCCCCAAAGGATCAAACAACCTTGCAATCTCGGACAAAACATGTCTTTTAGTTAGCTCAGAACCGCTAACCACTATTGGGCTCACACGAAAAAGAAAGTCATCGTTGATCGGATCCCACAACAGACCTAGCGTTTTTATCACTCCGTTCACTTCACTATCTTCAAAGCTCATCAGTTTCTCTTGATCTTCAGCAGGAATACCTTCAAGAATTGCAGGATCATTTGAACACCATTTGTGCAGCTTAAATCCTCCATTTCTCAGCAGTACTTGTAGATCATCCCGCAACTTCTTGGCCTTCTCGATGGTATCCGCTCCCGATAGAGTGTCGTCAACGTAAAATGACGTCAACACCACATCGCAAGCTTCAGGAAACAATTTTCTTTCATCATTCGCCAGCTGCAACAACGATCGTATCGCCAGAAACCCTGCTGGACCGATCCCGTACGTCACACGAAGGAGTTCAATGTCCAGCAACCGTTGCGATCGGTCGTCTCTCCACAAAAATCGTTGGTATTTCGTATAGCCCTTATCAACCATTACTTGCCGATACATGTGTTGCACGTCTGCAGTGAAAACGTATTTCAATAATCTCCAACGAAGGACAATATCGAAGAGTGTACTCTGAATCGTTGGCGCTTCCATCAACACGTCATTAAGAGACACGTTCGTAGTTGTTTTCGCTGATGCGTCAAACACTACTCGCAATTTCGTCGTAGAGCTGTCTGGTTTAAAAACACAGTGATGAGGAAGATAGTAAGCTCCTTCGGTGTTAATCTCTGTCTGGTCCAAAATCCTTGCGTGACCGAGGTCCAGAAGCTCATGTACAAAATCTTTGTACATCATTTTCGTCTCTGGGTATTTGTCTAGTCTAATTTCCAGTGCCTTAAATCGTTTCTCCGCTTGACTTCTGGATTCTCCTAACGAGATAGCGTCTTCACGAAATGGCAACTTAACCACGTACCTTCCGTCTTCAGTTCGGACGTAAGTTGCCTTGAAAAATTCCTCGCAGTCATTGTTCTTCGAAGGTACGTTTATCTGCTCGTCGATAGCCCAAAACCGCTTCATCAATTCGTAAAGTTGTTCGTCGTTCCGTTTCAATGCGATGGCTTGAAAATTTCTAACGCCAACCACTTCCACCGAACCGTACACTGGTCCAGCAATCAACCATCCCAACCGACTCTCTTGCAACAACGGAAGATCTTCGGTCATACGAATCTTTCCCGATTGAACCAGGTCGTAAAACACCTCTGCACCGATTAACATGTCAATACGACTTGGATCGGAGAATTTCGGATCCGCCAGCTGCAGGTTCTTTGGAATGGGCCAATTCGCAGCATCCAGTTTCATAGAAGGAAGTGCACCGGTTACTCGGGGCACTATTAGATAATCCATAGAGAATTCATAGTCTGTCACCCTGGACCTTACGGTTGCGCTGACCTTGCATTTCACCATAGACTTGGCTCCATTCACCCCAACCACAGGTATGTTCACGTACTCCTTACGCAATCTCAAGAGATCACTCATCCTTTCCGAAACGAAGTTGGCCATGGCGCCGGAGTCTAGCAATGCGCGACACTTGTGTGCCACACCACGTTCGTCCATCACATCAACAACCGCAGTCGCCAACAACACCTGCTTTTGCGCTGGAAGGGGAGAAACTGGAACTTCGCACTTCGCTACTGTCTTCGGGGCTTCTGTCGTCAATCCGGAACCTCTGGTAGGCGGTTTCACTTCAACCTTCGCCGTTGCCTCATCCGATGTATCCTTCTTCTCTTCGCCGTGCATTAGTGGATGATGCTTTTTCTTGCAAGAGCACCATTTGCTAATTTCCAGCTTACAGTTCACCGTACGGTGTCCTTTCTTAAGGCAAGCAAAGCAGAGACCAAATTGCCTTGCTTTCGCGTACCGGTTACTCACGTTCATCTTCTTGAACGAGTCGCAAGTTTCGATCAGATGGTCGCCACTACAGATCAGGCAGTTATCTGGTTGCTGCACTGTAACTGTGTGCGCCTTGCTGGGAACAACAGGGTTACTGTTTCGTGCAATTGGAACAGAGCCTTTTAACTTCGCTCCAAGCGTTTGCTCACATCGCTCCAACATATAGCAGTGTTCTCTAAGAAATTCCATCGTCTTGTTGTACTCAGGCAGCTTACCATGCTCAACAGTAGCCTCCCAAGCCTTCCGAGTGTCTAGATCCAATTTGGAGATAACCAGGTTCACAACAATAGCTTCCGACAGCTTATCTTCCATCTTCAGGTTATGGAACGCAAGGGACTCCAATCGCTTCTCCACAACGTCTAGAAGCGACCTTAGCTCCGAATGGGTACCCTTCACCATAGGCTTTAATGATAGCAATTGCGTAACATGGCCTTGGACTACCATACGAAGATTTTCGTACTTCTTGGTTAAGATCCTCCACGCTCCCTCATAATTGTTGTCATTCAACGTTTGTTGGTCAATCGAACCTTGCGCCCTACCTACCAAAGCTTTATCGAGATAGTGTAGCTTTGTGGCAGGAGAGTCTCCGGAACATTTGTTGACAATGTCCTTAAAACGATCCTTGAATTTGTACCAGCTATCATAATTTCCATCAAACGTTGGTAATGGCGTCTGTTGGAGCAACAGAGACGGTACTATCTGGACAGGTGTCAAACTTTTACTGCTACCTGGTTGGGAGGCGGAGTTCTCAAATAACTTGCCTTGTCTCTCTGCAACAGCTAAGTCAGCAATCGCTTTCTGTTCGTCATCGTGCATTTGAATCATCTCCGACAATGAAATCCGAACAAATTCATAGAGTTCCTCGAAGTCCACGAATCTCGGTTCAAACTCCTCTCTCTTGCTCGGATCCGACAGGTAGATTCGGGTTTGGAATCCATTATATTCATCGTAGGCGGCATCAACGGTTTTCATATATAAGCGAAGGGAATGAATGCTGAACTTACCGTGATCGGAGTTTGCTCGCTGAATCGATTGTCGGATCCGCTCCACCTTACCCCTGGTCGTCACCAGGCACTGCTCCAATGCCGCAACGGATTCTGCCATCCTCCTTTCTTCTAATTGCAATTGCTTTTCTTTTTTCTGCTCGCTCACACTAGGAATCAAACTCGACGCAGCTACTGCAGCTCGTGGTGTGTAAAACAAAGGCGAATTGAGGGTAACGGGTGTCGCGAACAAGCACTTTTTCAGCTTCCCGGAACGCAAATGCATGCCTCTTCACAGTATTCTTCCTCTTTCTTTCGATTTCTATCCCTTCCTCTTCTAGGTTAGGAAACACTTCACCGTCGAATTCTTTTTTACGTTGTTCTTCTTTTCGACCGTTACATCATATTTTTTTATGATTCACCTTTTCAAAATGGCCACCATATGTACTCGCACAACACCGATTCCGCAAAAGGAAACAATTTTCTTTTTTCTGTGGAGTTGTGTGCAATTACATTTCACCGGTGCCACAAAAGGCTGTCTTCTTTTTCTTTTTTGCGCTTGTCGGTTGAATCACACTCCCTATGGCTGAGTTTTCACTTTTTTCCGGCTTCTTCCAGAGCCAACAATAAGCAGTTTCTTCCAGACCCGAAACACAATGGCTTTTCTGGGGCTTCTTCATGAACCGCAAACCAATTTTCACTACCGAATCGCGCACTTTCAGTTTTTATCCACGTTATTCCGCACAATTCACCATCCGGCTCGAAGGACCAAAATGTAATTCGGAATTTCAGTGGTCAAAGAAATAAACTCGAGTGGACTGTATTACTCTACATTTATTGTAACAAAAAAAAAAAGTATCTTTTTTTTGTGCTGCTTGTCTAACCGGAAAAGGTAATTTTCAAGAAAACTCAAGTTAGTCAAATGTCATGAGGGGTAGGAACATAGCAATGCTACACACTAACAGTAATTCACAGGTAAAATTTTGTTCTTATTTTAACGGTACCTTTTTCAATCAACACACCCAAACAACCACAATTTTTTTTTTTTTTTAACGAATTAAAAAAGACATCCCATCTTTTTTCCACCCCCCGCGCGGGCCCAAACACTGGTTACTTTTTTTTTTTTTTTTTTAAACTAACACAACATTATACAAATTTCCATCATCATCACTGTGACGAACAAAATAGTGAGTATTGTAGTATTGTAAACGTGAAAAAATAAAATTTAAAAAATAAAATAGCCAACTCATTATAATCCGTTTGTAAAGAACTTCGTCAGATACATTCTTCATTTTTACAAAAAAAAAGCAACATAAATGCACAAAAAATGGTCCACACAAAATAATCCGTTTTATAATAGTAAAACATCGTCAGGTACAATCTTCATAAATATTTAAAAAAAAAAATTCGCTTGCTGCTCATAATACAGTTTTAACGTGTAAAATACATAGTCTTTTAAATTCAGAAAGTGTTGGTGCACGTTTAATGTGTCTTGGCATCGAATTGAAAACATTTATTCCTTTAAAATATAATGAGTTTTGTGAAGCACTTGTCAAGAAATTCGGTGTTCTTATTTCATCCGCGTTTCTAGTATTATATCTATGAAAATCACTTCCTCTTTCAATTCGATCACACAAATATCGAGGAAGCAAACCATTAACTACTTTAAAAATGAACACCATAGTTAAATACACAATTCTTTGCTTCACTGATAGCCATTGTAAAGCGTCTAACATAAAAGTCGAGGAAGTGAATCTGTTACATCTTAAAATCAAGCGCATTATTTTATTCTGCAAACGCTGTAACCTCAATATTTGTGTTTGGTTGGCCAAGAATAAAATGGAAGGGCAAAACTCTAAATAAGGGGAGATGATTGATTTGTATAGCTGTATTTTACTGCAAGTAGTTAAATCGTTTTTTAATCGGCATAGAATTCCATACTTCTTGGCAATTTTCTTGATGACATTGTCAATGTGAGCGTTGAACTTTAGCTTGTCATCAATAATCACGCCAAGATATTTAATCTCCCGAACGCGATCAATTGTCTCACCATCAATCGTAACTGAGACATTCTCATTTACTCGATTCCGTGAAATTACCATAAATTTAGTTTTACTTATATTCAATTTCAATTGCTTACATTTCAACCATCTACTTAGAGAACGCAAATCTTCGTTCAAATGGGTAACGGCTCCATTTAAATCTTCAGCTGCAATGAACAAGTTGAGAATCAAATAAAATGGCTTCTACAAGATATGTTTATGAGCACTCAAAAACACATGAAACTTGAACCTCCATGTTTTGAATTTTCTAAAAAAAAATGACAGCAGTGTTGCCAACCCAGGAATAGCTTGGTGAATTTCTTTCAGTGTCATACTAACTGGGAAAAATATGCCCGCTTACTTTTTGAAGAAAATCATAGGCTAGTAGTAATATGTTTAAGAGTGGGAAGTTTTGTTTCTATTCGCCCCATTGTTTCTATTCGCCCCATTTTACGGTAGTTTGTTCTGACGAAACATGAAAACAACATTGAGCCAGTTTGTCCCATTATAAAAATAAACGCATATCAGTCCCACCATATGAAACAAGCCCTAATGACGTTCTTTCCCTAATGATCTACAAGGGGTATCGTCCAAACCATACAAGGTATAGTTTAAGCATTTGGGTTATCATAGATTCACCACTAGCTACTGTCATGGAAAATTTATGAATGACGCTTTCGAAGATGCTCCTCTGTAAAACGATACCGACTTCATCTTTCAACAGTTACTCGGTTAACTCTCTCGCGTATAAAGCATTTCTGGCCGACGGCGTCCAGGTCCCAAAAGGATTTATTCATATCGATTATGTCATCGTTGGAACCAGTGTGGCACACTCCTTACTACGCCCACAATCTAACATAATTACGTTGTGTGCAAGATGCCGTTTTTTGGGATATCCAACTTCCGGATTTCTTTTTTAGTCCTCTTTCACATAGTTTTCCGTGTATCCTCATCATTTTCGTCAGCATAAAAAAAGCTGCTATCCGAATCAGGATCTTTCGTGATCTCCTCTGGAGGTTAGATGATGCTTTCGCCAATTTTCTTCAAAAACTGGTCAAAACTGATGAGGTGTTTAAAAAACACCGGAAGTTTTTTAATGTTTCCACTTCACGACGTGCAATGTTTGTCGATGCCAGATCGAATCCGAGACAATCTTCATCGGAGGCGTAAAAAACCTTGATCGTGTGTAACGAGGACATATTGAAGACAATTCGGAACAACGCTTACGCGAACTAAAAATAATATACTTCGAACAAAACAAACAACTTTGACAGCTAAGCAAGATGAAAACAAATCATTAAGTTGAAATTACATTTGGCAACATGTAAAGCTCCACTTTTGATAGTGGAAGTGGAACGTGGGCCCTTTTTGGCGGCTATCTACTTAGTGTTCTAGAAGTACTTCCCAGTTGTTAATTGAGAGCATGTGAAACATATGGCAGCGGCAATTATAGGCAACAATACCAAATCGGATGTGAATAAAGCATCACTGAGCAACAGAAAGCAACAACTCTTATGATACCATTTAAAATGATACAATTGTCATATAGTCTTATCAATCTAATTCTACCTAAAAAAAAGGCTGGGACTGATATGCGATTGTTTTACAATCGGACATACAAAATAATCGCAAATCAGTCCCACTGCTGTTTTTTCGCAGGAAATGTTATAAATTTGTAGTTTCTTGAGACAAGAGTATTGACCACACCATATTTCATATTGCAGGATGGAAAAAAATACATACATGATGCGACACACAGTGTATTACGAAAAACACCATAACAGCAATTAAAGTGCTGTTTTCTCCATTCGACGATTTTCCATATGGGACTGATATGCGTTTCACCGCAGTATAGTACATTGAAATTTTTTTATTTTTCATAGGAAAATTCTGAAACAAATATTCTAAGTTAATGATACAGTAGATTCAAGAAATCACAATTCTTCAATTATTTAAGTTTATTCTGACTTTGCTTGACTGCTGTTAAACCGAATGTTTTTTGGCAAAGTTGTAAAACTTGTTAGGTAGAATTTGATCTTAAATGTTTTGATAAAGTTTATGAGTTATTGATAACCATACTGATCTATTTCAATGCTGTTTTCTAAGGATTCTTCTAGAGCGGGACGAACCACCCACCAATCTACGCTCTCGGGTTGCCCCCTCCCCCCTGCTCCCCCATCCTTCCTTTAACATCAATATCAAATTCCCTCTCCACATAATTAGGTACAAGCAAGCGCAATCAAGAAACGACAACCCCCCCTTTTTCACCACCAAAAAAAATACCTCCCTTGTCGCACAGATCGATCGAAGTAAACCGCGCTAGAAATCTGACGTGTTGATTTTTCAGCTGCGTTTTTTCCTCGAATTGAAAATAGTTTTATATTGATTTTTAACAGTTAAAAATTTGTTGTTAACGTGTTTTGTGAAGTTAATTCGGCTATTTTCTGATCAGAGTTTCGGTAGTGAGTGAGGTTTGCAGCGGAAAATTTCAGTTGTCACTGAGCGAACACAACTCTACCGGAAGGAAGTATGAAAATCGAAGGATCGCCGCTTCGAAGTGAAAATGTGCGAGGGTCTGTCACCGGCCGCCTGGAAGACTATCTGGTTTTCATCGTTGGACAAAACTGTAAACGCTACCAGCGGACCAAGTTGCTGCTGATTTCGAGCGTGCAAGCAGAAGAGCAGAAGAAGATCTCACGTGCCTTTCAGAAAACCGCGCTAGGAAACCTGAACACCATGATTAGCTAACGACTGTCTGTATTTTCGCTTGTTCCGAACCCTTCCAATTATGTTGTTGTAGTTGCCGGTTTCCTTCCACAAGGCGCGCTGGGTTTTCCGGCAAAGTTTAATTTAAAATTCAAATATTTAACCTCGGGTCAATTGAGCACGTTCCGGTGACGGAGAAGATAAAGAAGAGAAGGCACGCGTTTGACGTCGTCGTCATTCCGAGGACAGTGTGAGTTGAGTGATTTTAGAGCATCGGAAGCGAAACCCTCCCCCACCCACACTCTCTTTGGTCGACAACATGTGAAGGAGCTCATGCCGTCCGGACTGAACTGACGTTGCACAATTTCGTTCCGGTCCGGTGCGAAGATGAGATTGCTGTGAGGACAATATTCGCTGCTTCCAGCAAGATGATGGATGCCCCGATTTTAACGAGGCCGGATACCTTGGTGGAAGCGGAACGCTAACCAGTCAGACCCCACAAAGGATTTTTAGACAATTGAGAAATGGTAAGTGCTCTCAAAACGCGGAGCGAAACAGGTCATTGTTATCCATTTTGTCCCTATATCACTTTATTATGAACCTACATTAAATATAGTAGACTCACTTAATTTTAGCAAATACTTACTGTTACTTTGTTTAGTCCAAAACGCTGTAGATTTTAAGCTACAATTCAAAACGTAAAATCTACAGCTGTAGATTTTAAGTTTTGAATTCCAGGAAAGTTTGGATAACCTCGAACATCCGAAGATTAGCTAGCTTTGCATAGCTCAGAAAGCGTTTGTTACAACTGTAGGTCCTATTTTCTGATCTCAAGGATAGTTTGGATGACCTAGAAAATGTCATATTGCATTATAATGTGTTTTGACCTTAAGAATATTAATTGAATATGTTTGAATATTTATTGTAACTTTGTATTGACTAAAATGTACTGTTACAACTGTAAATCTTAAGTTCTGAACGCCAAGACAGTTTGGATGACCTAGACCATCCCAAGATTATCTTCTTGTGTATTTTTACGTTCGAAAATATTCACTGAATATACTTGATTACGTGACGTAACTTTGTATGATCCAAAAAACTACTGTTATTACCGTAGATTCCAAGTTCTGAACTCCAGGACGGTTTGGATTACCTAGAGGATCTCAAAGTTATAAAACAATGACTGTTAACCTTCCAGAAGATTCATTGAATATGTTTGAATACATATCGTAACCTTATATAGCCCTAAAAGCTACTGTTACAACTGTAGATCTGAAGTTTTGAACTCAAGTACATTTTGGATGACCTAGAACCTCCCAGAAAGATACAAAAATATTGAACGTTTGTCAACGAGAATTCAATAATACGTATGTATTATTATGTATGTATGTATGTATGCATATGTACAATATTCCAAAACAACGCTGCACACTAGTAATAAGGCATTTATTTTTTTCTTCCTGAACTTCTTCATATTCAGGATGTTCAAGGTCATCAATTAGGCCATAGACTCATTTTTTTAATATTTTCCAGATAGAAGAACTGATGGAAAATAAATTTGCCGAAGACAGTGTACAATTTTATTCAGTCTTTGTGATTTTATACAGCCATTATCATTTTGGGGTCATATATGACCCCTGAGGCCTGAAGGAGTTAATATACTTTTTAAGACAAGACTTAACATTTATAAATTTTTCAATAGTATGTGGCCCGAATTCAAAAATGTTCTGTATTGAAATTGACGCCCGCTTCTTCAACTAGTATCTGCCTTTTATCTTTCTATAGTTTTATTCTCAAAACCTGACCACTTTTTGTGAGCCATTCTTTTTTTTTTAATTGTACCTAGTATAGAAAACAAAGACGTATTCCTACGTCAAAAATCTAGTTTGTAGAACTCGTTTATAAAATATTGCCAATGCCTCAACTCACCAGCCGCTCTATCCAGTGAAAGCTCCAAGTATGGTGTGAAAATTTACTTCCGATTCAGGTCAACTATTTATACCCGCCCCCAAAATGATTTTTTTACCATACCTCTGCCCCCCCCCGCCCCCGACGCAAACGGCCCCACAACACAACCACAAAAGAAAACAAAAAAAATACAGCCCCCGCTCCCTCCCCCCGGCCGCGGTTCCATATACAAAAAAAAAAAAATAAGAGCGCGTCCACCTTTTTCACCCCCGGGGGGTTTTTTCATTTCCTCCTAACACAAACAAAGAAATAACACAAAAACAAAAATATTAAACACTTTTTAGTCACTATTTGTTTACTTTCGGCCCCTTTTGGCCCCTTTTGTCCCCTTTTTTTATTATTTTTATTATTTTAGTCACTAAAGTCACTATTATTTATCCATAAATGCGCTACCAGCCCTGTATAGAAACTTTCAGCAGGTTTACTGGGAATCAGGATATTCAGGCATATCGTTTGGTGGAGAGGATACATTTTACTATGGCAGTTTTGATAAGCATTCTGGGAGAAACTGATGATATCTGCATGATAGATTCAATTCGTATTTCTCGGAGTAAAAATTCGAAAAATCCTTGATGTTTTCAGGAATCGTTTTTGTGTTTTTTCCATTTCATATCGTGCTATCATTATTGATTCATCGTTCTTAGTCTTATTGATGTTTACCTTAAAACTTTGCGAGTGAAGTCTTGTTTGTGTGCTGAGCTAGTTTTTAAGTTTTGTGATTTTCGTGAAAGTGGTCATTAAACATTTCCCCTACCACCTCCCTTTGCTCGATTTTGTTTTGTGAAGGTAAACTTTTCGAACATCGATAGCCGACAATATTTTGTCCAAGCTTGCAAGCCTATAATCGCTATAAACCTTCGTTAACGTTTTAATTCACCACTTGTGCTACGTGTCGTCTACAGCAAGGCGTTGTGATCACCGTTGAGGGACATGGAGAAGAATTGCGCCAAATCCTCTGACCATTACTGGCATTGATTATGTTGCCTGCCGTGGTTACTGTGGTTCCATGTTCCACATGACATGTTCTGGTGTGTCTCGGGGACTATTGGGCTATTTTTCGTCACATCGGAAAAATCTATACTGGATGTGTGATCATTGTGCTGATTTGTTCGATAACTCGCATCTCCGAACCATAACGAAACATGCGGATGAAAAATCGCCTCTGACATCGCTTACTGATGCTATTAATAGCCTGCAAACGGAAATAAAAAAAGATCTCTTCGAAGCCTGTACTGTCATTACAGTCCCCAAAACTCAATCGCTGGCCGACAGCTAGTGAATCGATACATGCCAAAAAACGGCCCCGTGAATTCGATGCAGGAGTACGTACATCTTCTGAGTGTCAATCCGGATCAAAGCACCGCAACCCAAACGTAGTTTCAGTACCTATCAGCATAAAACCAGTTGATAAGTTTTGGCTGTATTTTTCTAGTATTTAACCTGATGTGATGAACGAAGCAATTGTGGAAATGGTTAAGGCAAACCTACGATTGGATAACAATCCCGATGTGGTAAAACTGGTGGCCAAAGGTACTGACACAAGCAACATGTCATTTATTTCGTTCAAAGTTGGTCTCGATCCAGCCTTGAAGAACAACGCACTTGATCCCTCGACATGGCCAGAGGGAATAATGTTTCGACAGTTCGAGGACTACAGCTTCCAAAAATTTCGGAGACTGTCCACTGCAAATTCAGGCGCATAGCCAGTAGCACTCAGAGCTACCCCAACCGTGACAATGCAGCTACAAGCAACACTCTATCACAAAATATTACTCCGGGACGCGCCGAACACAGCACTCTGGAAGCCCTCAATCCCCCCATCGTAGTCGAGCCATTCCAGCCAGCAACCAGCAGCCGTCCCGGACCTACGTGTGGTTGCGGAGAAAGGGGCTTCCAAAACGTGAATACACTCCAGCCACCGACCAGCAGCCGTCCCGGCCCTAAGTGTGGGTGTGGGGAAAGGGGTTTCCAAAGCGTGAATTCAGGCAAGTACGTTTGCGCTAATTGCCTAACAAGACTTGAATCGCTCTCCGTACCATAGAAAAGGAGTGGACTCGATAATCGATATATGTAACTTTCAGCAGTCCTGGGCTGTTGGAGGGTGGATGATAGCTACACCCATAGCGACCATTTGGTGGTTCGTTATTGTATCGTCCACAATACAAGGCAGCGTGCGGAAGGAAGAGCATCCACTCCATTCGCCCGCATATGGAGGAAGTCCTACTTTGACGTAGTAACTTTTAAAGAGGCGCTTGAGAGGGAACGAATCTTACGCGAAACCCAGGAACCTTGCGGCCAACGACTCGTGATGGCACTTACACGAGCGTGCGATGCGACCATGCCGAGGGAAGTCAAACCGAGGAATGGAAGATCGCCGGTGTATTGGTGGACAGAGTCGATCGCCGAAGGCCGCGCTAAAGAGGGAGATAAAGGCCAGCAAGCGAGCCTGCTTTGAAGGCCTGTGTCAGGAGGCTAATACGAATCCATGGGGTGACGCCTATCGGGTAGTAATGGCCAAATCCAGAGGAACGGCGGCTCCAACCGAGCAATCACGAGATCTGCTGCAGGTGATCGTTGGGGGACTCTTTCCGAACCACGACCCGAGTCCATGCCCCCCCCCCGCCGCCGCAGATTTGTCCAATGACCAGCGTTCCAGTATCCCAGACCTTAACGCTGCCATAGCGACGGAAGGGTGGGCGGCTCAGGCGAACACCCGTGACCACGTGGGCATTGACTACGGTTACGAATGAAAAACTCATTGCGATAGCAAAGTCGCTAAAGGTGAACAAAGCGCCAGGTCCGGATGGTATTCCGAACCTGGCCATCAAGGCGGCTATCTTGCTGGCTCCCGAAATGTTCAGGGTGGTGATGCAAAGGTGTCTGAACGAGGGTGTCTTTCCGGAAGCCTGGAATATTCAGACCCTAGTGTTGCTACCAAAGACAGGGGATGTATCGGCATATAGACCTATACGTCTGTTAGATACAGCGGGTAAGGTGCTTGAGAGGGTAATCCTCAACAGACTGACAAAGTACACGGAGGGTATATGCGGTCTGTCGAATAACCAGTTTGGCTTCCGTAAAGGGAAGTCATTCTATCCGTCACCAAGACGGCCGAAGTGGCAATCCAGCGCAAGAGGCGAGGAGTCCGCTACTGTGCAGTGTTCACCCTTGACGTGAACAATGCGTTCAATAGCACCAGTTGGGTGCCTATCGCCGACTCGCTCCAACGCCTTCAGGTTCCTGGGTACCTGTACAAGATTCTGGGAAGCTATTTCCAGAATCGCGTACTGGTGTACAATACTGAGGTAGGCCAGAAACGTGTTCAGATCACCGTAGGCGTCCCACAAGGTTCTATCCTGGGTCCGGTGCTATGGAACACGATGTACGATGAGGTACTACGGCTCGAGTTCCCGAACCGGGTGAAGATAGTCGGGTTCGCAGACGACATCATCCTGGAGATATGTGGTGAATCCATTGAAGAGGTGGAGCTAACGGCCTCGCACTCCATTGTCATTGTGGAGAGATGGATGAGTTCCAGGAAACTGGAGCTAGCCCACCGTAAGACTGACGTCACGGTTGTTAACAATCGAAAATCGGAGCAAAATGCGACGATCAGTGCAGGTAACTGCAAATCGAATCGAATAGGTCTTGGAGGTATCTTGGGGTCATGATCAACAGTAAGCTGTCCTTTATCAGCCACGTCGATTACGCCTGCAAGAAAGCCTCTATGGCTATATAGGCATTATCCCGCATTAAGTCGAATAGCTCGGCGGTGCAAGGGAGTAAGCGAAAATTCCTGGCCAATGTCGCCCTGTCCATACTTAGGTATGGCGGGCCGGCATGGATCACCGTCACCAAGTGTTACTTGAGTAAGCTACACACTTAGATTTGTTTACAGAAATCTGTAAAAGTTTACCGAATTCTCAATAGTTGAACGTTCGGCAATCCGATTTTACGGATTTCGGTGAAATTTTACAGTTATCTGTAAAAAAATTACCGGATTTCGGTAAAATATTACCGAAACCCGTTAAATTGGATTACCGAATGTTCAGCTGTTGAGAATTCGGTAAAATTTTACCGATTTCTGTAAAAAAAATCGGAGTGTAGAGAGTACGTACAGGCTTATGTGCCTAAGAGTGGTTAGTGCATACCGAACGGTTGTGGTCTGCGTCCTAGCGGGGATTATGCCAATAGGAATTGGCATAAAAGAGGATGTAGAGTGCTTCGAACAACGTGGAACAAGGGGTATTCGAATGACCACTAGAGCCGCATCTATGGTTAAGTGGCAAAGGGAATGAAACAACTCCACCAAAGGTCGGTGGACCCACCGACTAATCCCGGAGCTCTCCGGGTGGGTTGGTAGGCGACACGGTAAAGTTAACTTCCACTTAACGCAGATTTTGTCAGGCCACGGCTGTTTCAGACAATATCTGCACAAATATGGGCATGCACCGAGTGCGCGGGAGTTGAGGAAACTGTGGAACATGTGTTCTTCACATGCCCCCGTTTCGACGGCGCGAGATCCGGCATGATAGCCGTAAGCGGTCACGACACGACTCCGGATAATTTGGTCCAGAGGATGTGCCAAGACCGGGACATCAGGGACGCGGTATGCATAGCAGCCTCCCAGATTGTCCTTGATCTCCAACAAAAATGGCGAAACGACCAACGTCGCAGGGACCACCTAACTACTAAAGCCCTAAGTAGTTAGACATAGTGGGTGCTTAACAAGCCCAATAGCCCCCTCCCCGAAGTAATACCGAAAGGTGGTTCCGGGGAGGGTCCAGGGCTTAAGGCACCGGTGGGTTTTTAGTGGGTCGAGGAGTTGGCACCCTCATCCCCACACCCTGAGTTCTTCAGGTGTCTGGTTGCATATTTTCCATCCCGTCTACAAAAAAAGCCGTTTGCTTCAAAACTCGTCAAAGTATCAAAACATAAACAATCGAGGGGTCTTTCGACAGAAACTTATCAAAAACATATCGATTTTTGAAGTGGGCACTTTTTTTTGTCTCTTTTTTCAATACAAATTGATTTTTTAGTTCTTTAAGTCGAACTCTTTTTATTATTATTATTCCATAAGTGAAACTTGACAAGAGTATAAAAAATAAGATTTCAAAAGAGACTACAGTGTGTTTACGTTAATTTGAACCAAATAAATGAGAGAAATTCAAAAAATGATGAGGTGGGCACTTTATTTTGCCTATCAGTGTACATACATTGCTTACATACAATTTCCTTCAACGCCAGGCATTATCCGTAAACTGCTTTGGTCTCGCATTTTGCAATCGAAAACAAAAATCGCTCTACGTAAGTCAATGATCTTTCAAGTCTCTGGAAGCATAAGCATCGCAGAAAAATAGTAAAGCAATCGAGGTTTTCGAGTACAAAATGATGCAGACTACAGGGTGCAAAAGAAGCCCGATTTGCAGCTGCTATCCGTCATTTGAAGCCTAATTGAAACAAGTCAGAAGCATTCCAGATTGGACAATTTTCTCTAAAACTTTTAAAATATTAATTAATCCAACTTATATTCACTCATTTTCCCAGTCGGGAAATTTGGGCCAAAATTCGGGGAAAATGCGGGAATTTTCAAATTTAGATTATGTGGCCGTGCTGCAAGTCATGCTGCAGATGGCAGTGCTGCTGGAAAAAACAGTCCAATGAGCCGTTCGTTTGGATAGTAATCAGTATCAGCTAAATAACTTTTTCCACAAGCGTCGAATCGCTTTGCGGTCTTCGAAGAAATGTTTTCTTGGAAGATTTTCCAGAGACTGATTGGATTGACTTATTTTTAGAGGACAACGGGTCACCTCGCCAGATATTTCTTTGAAAAAGTAAGTTTCCCCTTGGAAAATCGTATGGAAAATGTAAATCGCGGGCGTTAAAATATAGTTTCTCTGATCGAGCTGACATTTTGCACAGTTATTATAGGACTCCAAAGGATCCCAAAAAATCAAAGGGGAACTGGAATTTAAATGTTGTCCCAAGCTAGTGGCCACCCTGTCGTAGTATGAATTCATTAGATTATCCAAAACAACTATGCAATATCGACTACCGCGATTGAGCCTACTGTAAATGAACGAGTTAAAATATTTGTAGGTATTGTCAAAACAAGGTAGTTTTTCTCTTTCCATGGTCCGATTATAAAAACTTTAGTTTCAACTGATTATAATTTTCGATCAAACATTCTACGAACTCTGGAGCATGTCCTTCGCTAGGGATTAGTCATCTAAAAAATCTCCACCCGTCGCGTCATCAAAAAAAAAAACTTCAATTTATATCGGTAACTGGCTGAACGACTGCCCCGTTATTATCACCTTCCGTTTCCGCCAGGAGCGTTGCATTTAACGAAGCCATCGATCCGATGGCACCTTTGTTCGCAGTTAAAAACAGAACGTGACCTTCCTTTGTCACCAAGATATCAGGATCATCAACTTCTGTCCGTTTCTTCACAATCTTCTTATAATCCACCGGTGCTCGGCTGATACATTCCAGCTGCAGTGTACTTTCGTTCACCCCGATCACGTACCGGATGTGCTGAATCGTCGGACAGGCTCCCTCGTTGTTCTTGTGGAGGACGACGCACTGTCCGTTGAAGGGAACTTGCCCTTTTGCGCAGGTATTTTTCGTACACTGAGGCAGTTTGGATCCTGGTTTGATTTCTACATACTCGTTTTCGCGACAGTAGGCCTGAGTATAAAGCGGAAAGCATCCCGCTGAAATGGGATGGTAGACGTGAGCTAAAAACAAGTTGGAAATGGAATTAGTTTTGGTGATTCGTGATGCGGGGACAGGTTCTTCATTACCGGGGCGGCAGTCGCACACCCAATCGTTCTCATGATCTCCTGGGTAGAGGATTTCATTTTCTCCGCAGCGCCCCGGAATGTAGACCGGAGTTCGATTCTGAAAGGCAAGATAGGTTACTTTTAACGATCGCGATGAGCATTGCTTTTTTTTTGCGAGTTTGCAAAAACTTTCCAATCCGGTTTCGGTTGATCCATTAGCATATTGAGTGGGGAAAAGCTTCAGGCTTCCGAAACTCGACTCCTAGCATGAGGTTTTGTTGCAGAAAACTTATCATGGTGGGTTTGATTATTCTGCAAATATTCTGCGTTTTTGTTTACCTCATGCATGGAATGTGGTCTTGCAGGAAACGGGCGAAGCTATTCCCCACCCTACTGAAGATGTAATTTGCGCAAGCTTAGAGTTAATTCCTGGACGCACACAGCACCTCAAGGCTGTTTGGAAGGTAGACTGACTCACTATTTTGTTTTGTCACATTCACAGTATCGTGGTTTACCACTACATTAGGAATGTGTTCTTATCAGCACAAGCTTCCTGTTCTGTTGTGTACCAATAATTAATCATTTCAACGTTTTTCTTCGTTCTTCTCAGGCTAAGCTCTCCTCGATGGTCGCTACTATAATCTACTCACATTGGCGTTCTGTCGGTCTGGATTCTCCTCCGGATCTTCTCTATATCCAAACAGTTCATCTGCAGCGATGGTCAACCGGACTGTCAACGCCAACAAAATTCCGATCGCACTACCGTACACCATAAACATTCTTATTCCTCGACTCATCCTATCGACTGATCTCGTCGTACTAACGGATCTTTGCGAACAAGAGCAATGTCTGTTTATACATCCGAAGGAGCATCCAAATTCCGCTCGCTCTCTTACGCATTGATCATCATCAGAGCAATATCATCTCGCTTTATGGGAGAGGATTTGTCCGTCTCAATCTCTCCAGTGGTTTCCCACGAGGACCGGTTCTATGACGTCACTTGAACGAGGACGACATTGGGCTCCCAAAAAGGGGAATCACCGAGCCAAAGTCGCAGTTTTTTAGTCTCGAGATAGTAACACAATGGCAGTGCAGATTTTGTTTAGATGGTTGGGGGATGGAAAAATCCAATCCCTCTCGAGTAAAAACCAAAAAAAAACCCCCACACAAGAGGATAGTTTTTGTTTTTTTTTTTTTTAAGGACTTTCGTCCTCCCTGGAAAAAAAAAAAACACAAAAAAAAAACCACGGGGTAGTTTTTCATTATAACAAAAACAACAATTTTTTTTTTTTTTTTTTTTTTAGATTATTAAAACACGGTCCCCCCCCTTTGTTTTAGCACTTAAATATTTTTTGTTCTTTCCCCACCATCAATTGATTACAGCCAAGCTGTCGCTATTCGCATAATAATAATAATTTATTTCAGATTTATCAAATACAATTTGTGAGTTGATCTTCGTACTGTAGATTTGGGTTTACCTTGCTACAGTTGATTAGACTAATTAATGATTTCATGTATGCGTAAGAACGATTGACTTATTAGGCCAAAAAGGAAAAATTAACATACAAAAAAAAACCTTCAAAAATTTGCTTATGAGAAACGGAGATAGAGGAAGAAAAAGCTTAGCATTAATATCACAGTGGTCGTTATGTGGCAAGTTCTTGGAGGAGGGCATTTGTTGAAGACAAACAACTGATACGGAATTTAGGTATTAGCCTCAGAAACCAATCGTCAATTCTCTCGACACCGGAGAGATTATGTACATCGTCCGTAGGATGGAAATGGTCCAATCTCAGCATCATCTTGAGTAGTCGATTTTGCTTGATCTGTATTTTGTTGCGGTGGCTTCTAGCACAACTATACCAGGCAGGAAAACCATAAGCAACCGTAGGTCGAAATACGGTTTTGTACAGCAGAACCTTGATAGCTGGATCTAAACGAGATCGTCGATTCACGAGCGGGTAAAGTGATTTTGTAAGTTTGTCACACTTCCGGATACAGCTGCTGACGTGATTGCCGAAGTTGAGTTTCGTATCAAGGGTCACTCCAAGATATGTTACATTTTGCAGCCATGGAATGTCCACTCCCCCACTGGATACTTGACGCTGTGGCAAGTTTCTAGGGCTTCGTCTACGCGTAAAGAAAATTGCCTGGAACTTGGAGGGATTTGCTTTCACTTTCCACTTGCCCTGGTAGTCCTTGATCGAGTCTAGAGCCTGCTGAAGTTTATCAACTACTATGTGTGAGGTTAAGAATCCCGTGTCATCAGCAAAACAATAGTAGTGGACACCGTCCACTTTGATGAGGTCAGCAGCGAAGATGTTGTACAGAGTAGGGCTCAACACAGAACCTTGAGGAACTCCGAAAGGAACATTCATCCTGTCAGACGTGCACCCGTTCACCGACACTTGAAAGGTTCGATTCGTCTGGAAGCTGCGTACTATTTTCCGGATGGTTGCGAAGTTGCCCTGGAACATTTTGTGCAGGATTGCATCATGCCACACAGAATCATAAGCCTTCTCGTCGTCAAGGAGTATTAGTCCTAACGAATTTCCTTGTCGAAAGTTCTGCCTTACCTCCCTCACTAGACGAACAATCTGATGCGTAGTAGAATGGCCTTTTTGGAAACCGAACTGTTCATGCGGGATGATACGAGTGGTTTCCAGATGTCTTTCGATACGCGTTAAGATAACACGTTCAAAAAGTTTACTGATTGTTGGGAGCAGGCTGATTGGTCGGTAGTTCGAAGGAATGGTTGCATCTTTATTTGCCTTTGGGATGGCAACGACTATTTCGTGTTTCCAATCAGATGGAAAGTAGCATAATTTGATCCAAGCAGAAAAAAATTTATGCAAGAAAAATTTTAAACTATTTCTCTGAAGAGGGGATTCCTAGTTCTCATCCACTGCCGGCGACGTCTGTTGCGAAGTTGGATTAAACGCTGAGTTTCTTCCGGAATGCGAGCATAGGGCTGAAGGGTGAACTCAGGAACGGCAATACATTCGGCTTCCAAAAGTGCATCCTTGAAGAAGGTGAGAGCGGTATCAACTCCTGCTTTATTGCAAATGTCTGACACCAGAGAATCAGCTACGTCCAATTTAGCATTCAGCACTCTTTGGAACGATGGCCAGTTTGAGCGAGCATAGCAGCGGACTTTGTTTGTGTGCAGTTCAGGAGATGTCGTTAGGGTGATTTCAAAAGTCACCGGAAGGTGATCGGGCGACAGTTCGTTCAAGGTCACAGGTTTCGTCATGTTGAGCAAATTATTGGACAGCACAACATCTAGAGTCGACGGACATCCGCGACCAAACGGGTGGAATGTTGGAGTATCTGGAAAGTGAATGAAGAATCCACAACGAGCTGCTTCCTGGGACAGTATATTACCAGCTTTGTTGTTTTTTAAGCAGTTCCAGAAGCGATGTCTGGCATTTAAGTCTCCAACAATGAAGAATGGTACGGTATGATTTGAAAGAGCGTGGACGTCACGACGAAATTGTGACCAATCGGGACATCGCCTACCTCATGGGAAGTAAGCGGCTATGATGTGGATTTGGCGATTATTCACGGAAATGGTAATACCTGTAGCTTCAATCGTCTTGGTACCAATGTTCAGTTGACTGAATTCGATACCTTTCCGCACAGCGATTAGAACTCCACCACCTCGGTCAGAATCACCCGAGCACCTATCAAGACGCACACAGCGGTAGCTTGGATGAAGAAAGGAATTGTGGGGGGCGCAGCCAAGTCTCTGTGACGATTGCAACATCAATGTTGCGTTCTTGGAGAAAGTCGAAAAATTCGGAGCGTTTGTTGTGAATGGATCTCCCGTTCCAATTAACCAAATTGAGTGTGGTTGAATTAGACATTGTAAACATATTTTATAATTAGCTCGGAGAGCTAGGAGTTGTTGGTGTTTGGTGCGACAGCCTTCAAGACGTTGGAACAAATTCATTGCCAACGAAAGAAACTCAGTAGCGGTAAATAGATCCGAATTGTAATTAGTGCCTGGTTGTGTGCTCGTTCCTGGAAGAACTTGGGAGAATAACGGACCTTCTGCGTTCTTTGAATTATTTCCTTGCACTCTAGAAGGTGTGTACCTAGGTACCAATGGTTGTGGGCGTGATGAAGAATTATTTTTGGAAGACTTTCGACGACTGGCTTCCAATTGTGAAATATAATTTATACGACTGGGACATCCTCGAAAGTTTGCCGTATGGTTACCACTACAGTTAGCACAGCGGATTTGACTTCGTGTGTTGTCAGCGTCCTTCAGGTTGGCTTTTGCTGGAAGACTGCAACTGGATGGTTGGTGTTTTTCTCCGCATTTTACGAACAAGGGAATGAGGAAGCAGTTTCGCATCGCGTGTCCAAAACGCTGGCATCGGTGGCATTGTACAGCATCCGTAGGCCGCCTTGAGAAAAACCTCCACTTCACAATAACATTGAAAAGCGCTTTTACACGTTGAAGCTCCGTTAGTTTGATGGAACCCTTCAAGAAATACACCAGATACAGAACACTTTCCTCTGGACCTAGCTTTTTTTGCGAAAAAACTTTCACCTCCAGCGGCTGAACGCCGTCTGCCTGCAACTCGTCCTTCAATTCATCTATTTCGTATAGCGGAAGACCAGAAAGAATGATACGTATTGGTTGTTTGTTTGCTGGAGTAAATGTGAAAAATTCCACATTGGATTCTTGAAGTGCTTTTATCGCAGCATTGTACTCTTCCTCTTCCGTTACAGAAAGCTGAGTCCCGGACTTGACAGCCTTCAGGTGATATCTAGGTTGCGGAATATTAGCCTTATTTAGCAGTTCCCGAGTTTGTTTGGTTCCGTAGTTGACAATCGAAATTGGGGGCAGCCGGCACTTTTTTGTATTGTTGGTTGGAACTAATGGTGAAGTGTTATTTACTTCTTCGTCGGGGTCTAAATCTGAGAGCACGTCGAAACTATTCCGGGTGATAACGTTAGTTTCCACTTGTTGGCTACTAACGGTGCAGTCCATTTTGGCGGATTCAGATTGACTGGCCTGAGGGAAACTTCGTTTTTGGCGTTTAGCTTGTTGCGTAATGTTGACATCCGTGTTTGAGGTTATCGACGACTGGGATTTACCGCAATCACAACGAACAATTATGTTGGATCCCCTGGCCGGCACATTATTATGTGCATTAGGTAGCCCGCTACCGCCGGAATCCACTTTCGCGACAAAAACTGAATATTAAACCGAAAAAACCGACGAATTATCGTAATAAATAGCTACTGAAAAGCGCAAGAGTGCATGGCAAGGTGCAGACTGCTAGGTGTACTTCGGAACTAGGGGTTCTACAATTACAATACATTGATTGTTGGTATTAGGGGCGAATCATTAACCTTGTGACCGACTGACCGATGTGCTAATACTTCCTGAGCCAAAAAAAATAATCCATTATCTTCATGACTATCCAGCCGCTGGTAAAATGGCCGGGAAAAGTGGTGCAACCGTTCAAGAACCGTTTAAACATTTCAATTCGATATGTCGCTAAAAAAGTCCAAGGTGTCAGTTGGTTTTGTGCAGAAAACCACGAAACGGGCTGGAATACACGTTTACAAGATGCAAAAAAGCCTCAAACCAGAATGAAAAAGCAAAACATCACTGTGAAAACCCGCGCCCGGAAACTTTACACGAAGTTGCTCACCAAACCGTCTTGCATCGTGATGGATGACAAAATTAACGTCAAGGCCGACTTCCGTCAACTTCCTGGGCAAGAATATTTCGTTGGCAAGTCTATGTTCGATGCTCCGGAGAAAGTTCGAAAGATGAAATTATCATAATTTCCAAAGAAGTTCCTGATCTGGCAGACGATTTGCGGATGTGGTGAAATAAGCGCTCCTTCATCAATTCCGGAACAATAAACGGTGCGATTTACACGGAAGATTGCCTTAAGAAACGTCTCTTGCCATTCATAAGGAAGCACAAAGGATCAACTCTGTTTTGGCCTGATCTAGCATCCTGCCACAATGCTCGAAACGTGTTGGAGTGCTGAATGAGTGAAGAAAATCCGACTAAAAATGATTTTTTGGCGAACATCATTTTTTTCGAGTACAGCCTTTATTTCAATTCTTAATTCTGTTAGAAAAGGCACTTCTTACTTCAAAAAGGTTTGCAACATTGCTATAAAAAAAGAACACTGTTAACCAAAAGTAATCTATCTATATATATATAAAAATGAATTTCTGTCTGTCTGACTGTCTGAACCTTATGGAATCGAAAACTACTAACTAAATTTTGTATGCAGTAGTTTTTGGGGCTGCAGAAGGTTGTTATGATAGTTTGAGACCCCTCCCATCGCTGGAAGGGGAGGCTCCCGTACAAATGAAGCACACATTTCTGCATAACTCGAGAACTAATCAAGCAAAAGAAACCAAATTTAGCATTTGGGAGTTTTTGGAGGCAAGAAATGTTTCTATGGTAGTTTGAGACCCCTCCCCTTGCTAGAAGGGGAGGCTCCCATACAAATGAAATAGAAATTTCTGCATAACTCAAGAACTAATTAAGCAAATGGAACCAAATTTGACATGTGGGGTTTTCTGGAGGCGAGATTTTTTCTATGATAGTTCGAGGCCCTTCCCTACTCTGGAAGGTGGTGGGCTCCCATACAAATGAAACAGAAATTGAACCGATTGGCGTGAAAATTTGTATGCAGAGGATTTTGGGGCCGAGGAAGGTTCTTATGATAGTTCAAGACCCCTCTTTTCTTTGGAAGGGAGGGGATGCCATACAAATGAAACACAAATTTCTGCATAACTCGAGAACTAATCAAGCAAATGGAACCAAATTTGGCATGTGAGGGTTTATGGAGGCGAGATTTTTTTTCTATGGTGGTTTGAGACCCCTCCCTCTTCTGAAAGGGGGGCGCTCATACAAATGAAACAGAAATTGAACCGATTGGCGTAAAAATTTGTATGCAGGGTTTTTTGGGACCGGGGAAGATTCTTTTGATGGTTCGAGCCCCCTCTTTCCTCTGAAATACAAATTTCTGCATAACTCGAGAACTAATTAAAAATGGAATCAAATTTGGCATGTGGGAGTTTTAAGGCACAAATTTTTGAATAACTCGAGAACTTATCAAGATTCTACTGTGGTTTGAGACTCCTCCACTCACTGAAAGAGGGGTCTTTCATACAAATGAAACACGAATTTCTGTATAACTCGATAAAAATTAAAGCAAATGGAACCAAATTTGGTAGGTGGAGGTTTTTGAGAGAAATAAATGTTTCTAATTTAGTTTGAGACCCCTCCGCCTTTGGCATTTGGCATGTTGAGGTTTTTGGAGGCAAGAAATTTTTCTATGGCAGTTCAATACCCCTCCCCATTTTGAAGGGATGGGGGTGTGGCTCCCATACGAATAAAAAGCAAATTTCTGCATAACTTGAGAACTAATCAAGTAAATGAAACCACTTTGGCATATGGGGATTTTTGGAGGCTAGATTTCTATACATATAATAATGAATTTCTGTCTGTCTGTCTGTCAGACCCTTATACACTCGGAAAGTTCTGAACAGACCAACGTGGAAAGGTATATGAAGAGGTTTTGGGGCTGGGAAAGGTTCTTATCATTGTTTGAGACCCTTCTCTCTCAGGAAGGGGCGCTCTTCATACAAATGAGATACTAATTTCATCATAACTTGAGAACTAATCAAGCAAATTTAATCAAATTTGGCATGTGGGGGGTTTTGAAGGCAAGAATGTTTCTATACAAGTTCAAGACCCATCCTTTCTGAAGAGGGAGAGGGCTTCAAACAAATGAAACTCAAATTTTTATTATAATCGATGATGGTTTTCGAGAACTAATCAAGCAAATGGAACCAAATTTGGCATGTGGGGGGTTTTGAAGGCAATGATTGTATGGTGGTTTGAGAAACCACCCCCCTCTAGAAAGGAGGGCTCCCATACAAACGAAACACAAATTTCTACCAAAAATGAGAATTATCCAAGTTGCTTAAGCTACAAAACGTGTATTTCTCGGGTAAGAAGCATGTTTTGATAGAAGTTTGAGCCCCCTGCTTATTCAAGAAAAAAAAAATCATTTCGAAAAAAAAAAAACCATAAACGTGCCAGTTATATTAAATTTTCCTTCATTTAGTTGAAAGCGTAGCAGCGCACGCACCGGGTTCAGCTAGTTTTAATATATAAATTTAAAGATAATGTTTAATATATATTTATAAGGAAGTTTAAAACTATTTAGTATTATTTATTAAATTATCATTTCTAAATATATAAATTTGTATGAAATTTGCTCACAGCATTAATGAAAATTAAATTAATTAGGTTAATTGTTTTTATTTTTTAAACCAATTAATTTAACATTTAAAGCTATAATTTATTTAAGAATAATGAATGATTTCTTCTTAATATGATATATTCAAATTATTATTTTTTAATTATAGTTAATGAAACAATATTAATAATAATAATTTGTATAACATTAAATTAAATTCTGTTAATCACTCATAATTTTTAATGAATTCCAAACAAATTATTTTATATTCGTTAACATTTTTTTATTTCACGGGTAAATATTTGTGTGAATAAATTTAACAAACATTAATTAATGTTTTGGTTTAATTGCAGTGATAAGTATTATGGTATTTTGTATATTAAAAAATATAAATTACAGGTGAAATTTGTATAAGCTACCGTGGGTAAACAAATTATGCAAAAAAAATGTCTCTGTCCTTTAAAGAATTTTTAAATTAATTTACATAATTATAATCTTATAAGGTTGAAGTTTTAAATTTATTTACAAGATTATTTGAAAAAAAATATTTAAACTCCAAACTTTTTTTACCATAAACTAGGATTGGATACCTTAATATTGATAATGAATATACAAATACTAAAGAGAATTATTAGTCATGCTCACAAAAAATTAATAAAAATAATATTGTTATGTAGTCTAATAAGAGGGAATTTGATCTGTTATTGAGATTCACATTGAGCCTTACAAAACCTTACCCCATCATCAGAACATATTATTGTATTAGAAGAAATTCGCAAGTATATTAGGTATGACATAAAATGTCAAGGTGTAATTTAAAGAAGAGATGGATTGCAATAAATTTACTTAAATGTATATTTTTTTGAAATAATAACAAACAGTAACAAAACCCTAACTAACCCTTTTACCAAGTAGCAACCGTCTCCCGCAGTTGCCATATTTGAGCACCCGATGCTTCCGGAGCCTCGCTGTTTTTGATACCGTATTTAGCAGCGACCGGTGCGGTGAAGTAATGGTGTTGCTTTAGCAGCACTCCTATCATCACTCACCACCGTACCGGTCGCTGCTAAACGCGCTACCCCCACCATTAATGATGCTAAACTAAACCTATTTTAGCAGCGCAACACCATTACTTCACACCGCACCGGTCGCTGCTAAATGCGGTATCAAAATAGCAGCGAGGCTCCCGGGAAGCATCGGGTGCTCAAATATAGCAGCGCGATAGCAGCGAGACGGTTGCTATTTGGTAAAAAGGGTCAGTTAGGGGTTTGTTACTGTTTGTTATTATTTCAAAAATTTTAGCTCCCGATAGCGCGATAGCAGCGCGTGAAGCGG
The DNA here is from genome assembly GCA_024533555.2 of Aedes koreicus. Taxonomy (NCBI): domain Eukaryota; kingdom Metazoa; phylum Arthropoda; class Insecta; order Diptera; family Culicidae; genus Aedes; species Aedes koreicus. The sequence goes on along the minus strand of JAHHFK020002259.1, from coordinate 242,992 downwards.
TTATTATTCGGTAAAGTCACACACAGAGAAATTTCATAGTCAGTTTTACCATTATGGGGGTTATGATGACTATTGCAGTATAGTGATTTTGAACCGACTATGATCATGGTCAAACCGACGATTAAAAATAGGGGAAGGGTTAAACGACCATTAAAAATAGGGGAGGGTGACCATTTTAAAATAGGGGAGGATGAAATCCCGTCCGCTAGGTAATACCCCATAGTGTAGGTTCTCCCATTAATTTCAAACTCTACTACAGGAGTTTTGCCACTGTACAAGTCTGAAAATAACGGTGAACGCTTCAACACATTGATGTCGTTTGAGGACCCTGGCATGCCAAAGAAGGCGTGCCACATCCATAGGTCATACGACGCCACTGCTTCCAATAGAATAGTGGGCTTTTTGTCCTTCCCCTTGTACTGTCCAGCCCAAGCAGTGGGCAGTACATACATCAACGTAATTGACGGTAACGTATTAAAAACTGATGTAATCAAGGAAATACGATGCACAATAACATCCACTTGATGGAATATTACATCGCTCTTCAAATTACATCAGAACAAAATTTTTAGTTTCATGAATGTAATAATCACATATCAAAAACATAAATATTACACGAAAACCAATGCACATAAAGGACTCCGCAAAAGATGTTAAATATTACACGATTTTGATGCTTTATCGCATTTTGTTGTTATGTAAAATTAAATCTCGCAACACTGCCAGATTTGTTCTTGTTTTTTTTTCACCTTCGGCAACACAGTTTTCTTGTCAAAACAAATAGCGAATTCGTTTTCGATTCAGTTCCAAACTGGATCGGGTATCGAAATTGGGTCGGCTTGTTGTGTGTTAAACGTCAGTGTGTATGGTTTTATTTGTAACTGGTATCGGATTGAGGTTTGCACTGATAATAAATTCGGGTATCGCAAGTTGGAACTGATTCCAATCTAGGTTCAAATACGAATTCAATAAAAGTCAACCGTCACGGTCACGATACCGTTGCATCCGAAAGCTGAACCTTTTGAACCGTGCGAAATTATTGTGCAGCCGATGACGAAATGGAGGAAGTGAAAATGGTAAACCTCCTGCCATCAATCCCTCTGAGACGAAAAGATATTCTGCTGCAATCGGTAAGTTTAGGATCCGCAGGTGTATCTGGAGATTTTATTCATCAGCCATTTTTATTCAAATTAGAACAAGAACTCCAAGGTAGCCACATTTCGTTGAGTGGTGAATCGCCTGTGTCATCTGAACCGATGCCCTCTACTGAAGAGCCGATGTTATGCTCGGAAACGGATGCAATCGTACCTACACCGCAGAATCAAGGCGGTTTTGATTTGTACAAGGTGCTGGTGAAACGAGAAACATCTCAGGCTGAGTATGATTCGGGTGCGAGTGACAAGAATGAAGACTTCAACATGTCCGACAGTGCGGAATATGGACCAAATGGATAAATTGCGATAATTCCAGCAACGGAGGAAGTAAAGGAAATTATAGTGGAAGTAAACAAGGTGAAAGCAATGCAAACTCACCAGAATCATCTAGGGGAAAGTAGTGGTGGATCATCTTCGCTTGCTAGTGGAGCGGTGGAGCGATATCAAGGTCGAGAATGAAAAAAATAAGAAGGATGAATCGGCGGCTTTGGACGAAGAAACGAAAGATCCGTCACTGGATGAAACACATCTCGATTTTGTTGGACAGCACTTGCATAGAACATGTTGCTTACATAGAACCGAGCATAGAACATCAATCGGATATCTTGTTCTTCTGTCTTTTTCCCGCATGTCAGTACCATTCCAAGAAATCGCAAGATTTCATCACTCATATTTCTAGAAAGCATAGCCAAATGTTTAATTCCAATTTTATTTTTAAAAATAAAACCATCCTTGTGTTTTAATTTACGCTGTAAACCTTTTTTTTTTCATTCAAAAATATCAGAAAATAATATTTAGAAGTTTTACATTACTCCCTTTACGTCGCGACTTTGCAATACGTCGTGATGATTCACGTTGTCTCGATGAGTAACGTTGTCTCGTTTACATCGACCAAATTACATCGATAAGCAGTGCATCATTTTATTGTGTACATCGAGACAACCTAACATTACACAACCGATGGAATGACCTATGTGCATCTGATTCTGTGTAATATTCAACAACTGTTTTTGCTGTGATGGAAACATTGGTGATTGAACGACGCCAACCTCCGGTCTCTATGAAAGTTATAATAATTCATTTGAAAATTAAAACCTTTTAATGTTAAACCATTTTTGCTTTCAATCAAAACAGCATACATTTATTTTGATTGCACGATTCTTTCTAGTTGAAAGTTCATTTTCAAATAAAAATAATTTGCTTTCATTTTCAAATATGCCACGGTGTGGATTTGACCGTTCTACAATTCATCTGAAAAGAAAACTTTTTATGTTAAAAGTATTTTTACAGCATACTTTTATTTAAATTGCACGACACTTTGTGGATGAAAGTTTATTTTGGAATAAAAATAATTGGCTTTTATTTTCAACGATGCCACGGTTTCGATTTTACAGTTCTACAATTTGTTTTAAAAATTTCAACTTTTCCAAAAATGTAGAGCAGCAAAATTTTAAATTGACGGTTTGAAGGTTTTGGTTCTGAAAGTGGCAAACCGCTTTCTGCGAAAAAGAACCAACGCCACTTTTCAATTTTGGCAATGGTTTTTTTTAAATTTTTAATAATCATTATTCTTTTTGTGTTACGTCCCTCACGATGCGCAGGAACAATCTTTAGACTCATCCGGAAACGTCTACGAAATTGGTCCTCACTGTATTTTAATTTAATTCGATAATCCGAAAAATAATCGTCTACCAGACGTTGCGCTCCTTCTTGCGCCAACCTGTCAATATTAGGTCGTCTCGTTCCTCTTTCCTCGTTTTTACGAATGCATTCTCTGTTTCAGGTAGCATTGCGTGAGTCTGGACCAGCATCTGGCTAATGACTGGCCTAGAATTGACGCATTGCGGATGCGTTTGCGTGAATTTGACAGTTTCCCCATAGGTTTTCTGTCAAATTTACGTCAACGCATCCGCAACGTATCAATTCTGGGCCAGCCTTAACCATTTCAAGTTCATCGTCACTGGAATCCGAGAATAACACAGAAAACTTCTCCATTTCTTCTTTTCGACTTTCACTTGAAGGTGACGATGTTGATGACGTTCAAGAACCAATGTTTTTAAAATGTTTACTTCTACTCTGAAAAAAAAATCGTTATACCGACAATTATATCATAGTCAGGATGACTATTGCATATAATGGTTACAATAACCTTGAAAGTGGTCGAATTCACCACGTTCATGGAATTCTTGACTATGATCATGGTAACAAGGACTATTACGACACTATGGCAAATATTGGATCAACTATTTTTAATGGTCGTTTTGAACATGATCAGAGTCGGTTCAAAGTCACTATACTGCAATAGTCATCCTAACCCCCAATAATGGTAAACTTGACTATCAAATTTGTCTCTGTGTACCTTTCAACCGGTACGGAATAGGGTATCTAAATTGATCACCGCTACAGCAACGACCGATGTGGAGAAGGGTGGCTAAACTAAAATGAGAGCGCTGCAGCGCTTCTGAAATAGCAGCGCTACTGTTGCCCACCGTTAATGATGCTCTTAGAGCATCCGTATCGGGCGCAACTATCTGGGCGACTAAAATACTAGCGCATCGAGCTGTCATTTTAATTTAGTCACTCAATTTCACACCGGGCGCTACTATATTTTGTTACCGTATTCTGTATCGGTCGCTGCTAAGCTAGTGCTCCACACGCTAAAATGAGAATACCTAAAGATTGTTAAAAAGTAAAGATAATCGCTTAAAAGTGCACATACCTAAATTATGCGTAAACACAAATTACCTAACACCCCGTTCACACTACAACTTATATTACGTGATATAGAGTATCTTGATAGCAGCATCTATACATCTAGTTTTCACTGGAAATAACAAGCATGGCATTTGATATCAAGATACTCTATATCACGTAATATAGATTGTAGTGCGAACGGGGTGTAATATTGGGCTTTGTGCACAAATTACGTAACGCATGAAGGGGAGGGATGGGGGTTGAGAAACCGTTACTTATTGTGACATATGGGGGAGGGGGGGTCTTTTAAAATCGTTACGTAACAAAATAACCAATTTTAGGGAAATTTGAATTATGTCTATCTTTTTATTTTAGACCAAATTCTAAAGCTTCGATAAATGGAGACGTACTATTTAAATATGACCCAGGGGGCTAGTCACTCTGCCACGATGTGTTTGTGTTTCATTGTGTCGGAAGGTGTTTCTGTGTTTCAACTTATCTCTCAATAAAATTTATGTTTATTGGCAACCATGGATCGTTTTGGCGGTTAATTCACGCACACTTATGCATCATTTAAATCACATGAGGGCAAGCGAGAGGGAAACAAAACAGTGAGAAAACAAACAACCGATTCGTGCAAGTGGTGCCAGATATGAATTTATCTTTCTTGTGGTGGCGAGTTCGTTTGAAGTGTGGCTGATTGTGTTTTTTAGGGTGGTAACACAAGGTGGCCGAGTGACTTACCCCCTGATATGACCTACTAAACGAAATGTATCTTATGACGATTTGCATCCCCAATTGGCGCAATTTTCCATAAATGGTACATCTACACGATGAGAAATGTATTGTTCTGTATAACTATAACAAATACTATTGTTGACTCAAGGTTTACCCATAATTTTTATTCATTCAAACTGTACCGATTTTACTTTTGAACCAACGATAAATATTGTTGTTTCTAAAAGCGCTACAAAGGAGGCTTCTATTGGAAACAAAAAGCACTTATTGTTAAAACAAAAAATAAGATTTTTGGAAGCAATGCACCTTTTCATTGACTCGACCAAAGCGGTGGAATTGTAACATAAAATATATATGAATATATTGTTATTTATATTAAAACCATTGAAATAATAAAAACTTTTAGTTACTTTTCAAAAGATTATGTCATGGAAATTCAAATAAAATAAAAAGTAGTATACTCAGTAGCCAAAAAAAGCCGAGCAAAATTTTGCTTCCAAAAAACGTCACGTTCAAACTCCTGTAACTTTGTCTATTATAAACATTTTTGACTGAATTTTTGACAGCCCTATAACTAATGTATTAACCTCATGTGAACAAAATTTCATGTTCGTATGGTTAATAAATTTGAAGATTTGATTACACATGTAAAAAAAGTCATTTTTGGACATACCAATTTCTAAAATACGTACTTCTGTGAAAAATTTAGGTAGCGTAATAAAAATTTCACCATAGCCTAAAAAAGTATAGGAAATAAATTTGAACTGTTTCCATCAAGTGGCGTTAAATTTGATGCACCAACATGAGTATTTCCATTTTTCACACGGTGTTGACCACGGTGAAATATCGGTGCAAAAAAAAACCGAGGCTAAGTTACTTTAATGAAATAAGTGGACTGATGTTTGCAATCTTTATCAATTTTAAGTTACACAAATAAAATGATTGAACCACAGACAAACAGACGTAACACAAAGAACAAATTGCCTTAAAATACATCGTCATATATTTATAATTAGATACGTTAAAACACTAGCGCTATCTGACGGCCGCTTTGCCCATTTCAGTGTCAACCATGTTTATTTGGCTTGCCTGCCGCAACAGCTGCCAACCACGCACACTACTTCAGGTCCGCTTGACTTTCAATCGTTTGTTTTGAAGCCAGTGCAGCAGGTTCGTAGAAAACTGGACGCTTACTCCTCCGTTACATCCTCAGTCCATTCATGATTGAATGGACTGGCAAGGAACTCAATGTCTTGGAATTCAATTTCCGTTTCTTGAAATGTTTCACCAGGAATCTCAGGAATGTGCGTAGCAGCAGGTTGCGATGGGATGGCATTGCCACGTAACCTAAACAAGGATTCTATGTTCATAATAGATAACAACTAAATTACGTGTTTGCTTGCCCTTTCTCAGGCTTGTAACAGTTTTTATAAGCTGTCGAGTTGCAATGGTCGGAGCATATTTTCCGCTTTTCGACCGCCTTTTGTCTGCCTCTACAAAACTCCACCACAAGCTCCCTTGACTGGCAAAATTTTACCCACTGCGCGCATCTAGATGATGTCAACATTAAATTCCATGTAATAGTAATATTAATCTCAATAAGTTGCACACCTTGCCACGCCACGGGGAAAACTAAAAAAGGATTTTCCACAGTTTTTACCCGATTAGAGCAAAATAAAAATTCACATTTGCTTCCCATGTTTTGACGAGAAAAAAAACAACATATCCGAACACACTCACACATGCAAGCGATGCTAGTGCAAGGAAATCACTCAGCAGAAAAATGTCATAATTGTCGATGCGAGCGCTGTAAGTGGTGGCTTGGCCAACTATTTGTATTCAAATTAATTGTTGTTTTAGGTGGACGATGGGCATCAATTAGAGTGTTACGTCTGTTTGTCTGTGATTGAACTGTTGTCTGGATACTACAATTTTGAATCAAATTAGAATTAAACATAAAAGCAACAACAATAACAGTTTTTGTGATGTTTTTATTACAATTGAGTAATAGGGGGGAGGAGGTCCGTGAGCGTTACGTAATTAAAGGGGGGAGTCTGGTCACGTGTTACTTATTGTTACATAGGGGAGGGAGGGGGTGCAAAATCCCGTTTTTTGCGTTACGTAATTTGTGCACAAAGCCTTGGGTAATAGTATTGAAGGAAGATAAACGGTAAATAATACCGATTTTTTGGCATTAATAAAAAGTATCAATAAAGTATGGTTGAATCCATGTAAAGCTGAAGTGAGATGAAACATAGTAGTATCTAAAACTGAAATCGGTAATAACTTTCTGGCTATTTTTCAAACTGTATGGAAGTGACCATTATCGACGATTTTCTGCTAGCTTTATCACCAATTACTTTGCTTAAACTGCTCGAAAAACCTTTTTTCAAGAGCATTATCTACGACGTTTAACCTCACTTTTGCATTCCCTGGTTTCCTCCATTAAAGAAATCGTCTGCATTGCCCCAACATTATGACACGTTCATAATTTGATTTTAACCCTCGAAATGGTAGTTTCAACTGCGGTTTTTTTTGCGTGTAGTCATAATAGCGTAAATTGAGATTACCGTGTGCGCCACTATCGCGTTGCTAAATTTGAGCGCCCGATGCTTTCTGATTGAGAAATCCAAGTAAAACTAAAGTGAGGTTAAACACCATAATACCTTAAACTGAAATTGATAATAACTTTCTAGCTTTGTTTCAAACTGTATGGTATTGGTCATTATTGTCATTATCGTCGGTTTTCTTATCTTTTTATCGCCAATTACTTTGCTTAGACAGCTCGAAAAACTATTTTGAAAGAACGCCATCTACGACGTTTAACCTCACTTTTGCGTTACCTGGATTCTTCCATAGTCGCGCCACAATTTTGCTACCGCTTTTAGTTGCGCCCGATACGGTTTGAAGTGATGGTGACCCGAAAAAAAAATTCTCATATGTTTACAATTAAATGTATTGTAACCATACAATAGAATCTGTGGTATGTACAATTAATGGTATTGCTCACAACGATAAGATGACAATAGGAGTTATTGTTTTTACAATAGAATCTAATGTAAATTGAGACATCTACAATAGAATATGGGAGTTGTTATGTATCTTAACTATAGAAAAAATCATTTTTTCCCGAACAAATTTGAGTCAATTGCTATTAATTGTATAGTTTCACAATTGTGGAAAATCATAGCATATGGAGTAAATAGTAAATCTATTGTAATGACAATAAACATTTTTCATTAATCTGATTCATGAAAAATAAGATTTATGGTCGGAAATAGATTATCATGTTATTTTATGTTATTGTATTGTCATTGTATGGTTATTTTTATCCGGGGAGGGTTATCAAATATAGTTTAGTCGCGCACCGCTACGGATGCTCTTAGTAACTTGAAGTAGATGTAGTTTTTATGTTTTTTACAAATTTTAGAGTAGCCACAAACGAGCGTGTCGGTCTTGATTGTCATTCCCGGCACGAGATTCGTTTCGCGTGGTGTTTAGATTTAAGGCTTAAAGTTAAGATTTTTTAAGTGTTCAAAGTAAATATTTTATGTCAAGTTAATTATTCTACTTAATTTAATCTTGAAATTGCAGTATTCGCGGCGCGAAATGGCACAGAACGCTGATCTAATTAAACAGGCCATGTTTGAAGAGCTGCAGAAGATCCTTAACCCGGATGGTGAAATACGGCGACAGGCGGAAGAGCGTTTAGCGCAGTTAAAGTATACCGAAGGTAGAGAGTTACGGTTTCTGGAAATTAAACAACCGTTTAAAGTTAATCTAAATTTATACTTAACTTTACCGTAGGTTATGGTATTTATCTAGCGGAAATAACGATCAATCAGAATTTAGATTTAGCGCTACGGCAGCTTGCATCTGTAATGCTTAAACAATACGTGGAGGACTGTTGGTCTGCTGAAGACCTGGAAGGTGAGGCAGCGAATGGATTGTGTGCTAACAATGAGGCGAAAATTGCCATCAAAACCATTTTACCACAAGGGTTATACGATCCGAATAGCAAAGTGGGTTATTTTTTATTCAACAGTTCTTGAGTTGTAGATAAAATGTTTTTACTTTAAAGATTCGGAGTGTAGTGGCCTATTCAATTTCCAATATTGCTTCCTACGATTGGCCGAATGATTGGCAAGAGCTTTTCGATATTATCGTAAAATGTCTCAGTGGAACCGAGAACTCTGTCCACGGTGCTATGAAGGTGCTGGTCGAATTCACTCTGGATTTGGACAAGCAGATCGTAGATGTTGGACCTATGATTCTCTCTGAAGTATACCGTATTTTTGAAGCGCAAAATGTTTACAGCGTATCCACCAGGAGCTATGCGGTTGAGATTCTGAACTCTTTGCTGCGGAGTATCAACACGCATATTGAATCCAAGCAAGAGCAAGCCAACATCTTGAACCCATCCCTTCCTACGTTCACGCAGAAGATGATCGAATGTCTTACCGTACCTAACGGACCACACAGTAGTTTTCAACTGAAAACACAAATTGTTAAGGGTAAGTTATTTGTTAACCTCTGATTCCTATTTTATCAGTTCGACATTTTAGTTCTCAAGTATATGATTTCGGACATGTTCAAGTTTGCCAATCAGTATCTAGCCGCAATACTACCCCCGATTTGGCAACTTCTGACTCAAATGGCGGATATCTACATAAAGGTAATCGTTAATGAAACCGAAGAAAATCCTTTTGTTAGTAATTCCGAAGGTTTGTGTGATTTTATATTGTGTAGATCGGTTTTTACTAAAACGCTTTTTTATTCTTAGGTGATGAAAGTGAGGACTTCACAGCTATGATTCTACAAACCTTTGAATTTTTGCACACTATTATCGAAATGAAGAAATACAAAGGAGCTGTTTCGAATGTTTTGACCGATCTTATCTACATTGTTATTTTATACATGCAAATGACTGAAGAGCAGGTTCAAAGCTGGCACGAAGATCCGGAAAAATTCGTCGAGGACGAAGATGAGCAAGGAATCGATTTTACTATTCGTACCACCGTGACCGATGTGCTGCTAATCATTGGCCAAGAATATGAACAAAAATTATTACCTTGTTTTTCGGAAGCTTTGAGCAAACACATTGCAGTGGCAGATGCTGATCGAAATGCAGGGAACCCTCACTGGTGGAAAGTTTACGAGGCCTCGATGTTGGCCGTGGGTTCTTTTAAAGATTTGATCGTCGAGCACGAGGGCAAGTTCGACTTGACTCAGTATATGAACTTGGTAAAGAACACCATGGAATACCAGGTAAGAAAGCCGTTAACACATAATTGCCTGCTAGTATGTTCATCTCTGCACTACCTTTTTCCAATAGCTTGCGAAAGGAACAAAAGTAAGATTTTTCAACGTAGTACCTCTCGTTTTTGGAATATAATAATCGAATGTTTTTTTTACAAAATAGTGAGTTTACAATATGTTCTGTGATAGTCATGCAGGGTTCACATTGCGATTAGCCAAATCATATTTTTTTGTTCGAGCATAGTAAATCAAAGGCACGAAACTAAACTAGTTCCAAAATAGCCAAGTCCGCGCAGGGCCACAATGGAATTCGAAAATTAGTTAAATTTTCGATTCGAGCATTGATTTATTATGTGGCATTTGTTCTCATTTCGCTCTCAACAGCATTTCGTTGTGTTCTTTGCTGTGAGCTTTCCGATAACTGCTATTGTAACAATTATTTTATCTTTACAAGTAGAACGACTGTTTTCGACGGTGCCTTTAAAAGCGTAATTTGTGCAAAAAAGATTACTATAAGTCATGTTACATCAAAGTGGGCTAGAAATCACACATCGGTTAAATAGTAGACTTTGCGAATGCATTCAACATTAATCTGCTTATATGATGGCTGAGATGAAATCCCTATTATGGAATAGATCTTTGTGCATCGACTTTAAATCATTTACTTCGGTATGTAAATAGATAGCAAGCAATAAACAACCGATCGTTGTCAAGTAGGAATTTATTTCCTTCTGCAGATGTTAAGACTCGGAAATTAATCAGTATTGGAATGGAGAGAAGCAAACTACCTGAGGTTTCAAATAAATATGACCATGAATCCAGGAAAAAGTTGAGAGCAGTTAAGTCTAAGCTGTCTTTTATCGCATATATTGTCACATTTAAATAGAGAATCATAACAAACGTGCTAAAGCTATGCGACTCACGGCAGTAAAGCGCGGATTAAAAGTCTGTATCAGAGATGATGATAAAATCTAGAATTCGCATACTTCAGAAACTATCGCAAATTTCTGCCTTCTTTTGTGGCTTCCTCTGGAATCAACTATTTTTTTCTCTACTTAAAGGTTTCGCCATACCTTCTTGGTCGTTGCTTGTGGATAATCAGCAGATACTGCGATTGTAATATCTATGATCAGCAAACTCTTCTGCAAGTGATAGACATTACAATCAACAGCATGTCTCCGGAAAAACCCATTGTGCTGAAAATTACAGCAGCCAGGTAAGATTACTTATGCAATTACCCACTTCAATCAATAAAAGCATATTTGCCCCATCTGGAAAAACAGCAATTCGAGAAAAACGTTGTTGAAAATTTATTTCTCTGTAGGCTGTTATGGATTGGATAATCTAGTTTTGGTATTTAGACGATATTTTGTGAACAAAACATAGTTATTTCAGTGCACAGTGCAAAATATCGATGATGAACAATAGATTCCAACGGTTAACTCTTTTTTGGTTAAAGACCCATATAGAACAGTTATGCCCTTATGGACGTGTTTTGCTTTTGCTGCGTCGTTTTCGCGAAAAAATCAAACAGTAATTCGTAATTTAACTTGAACTAACAGTGAAATCATAAAATCCCCGCGTGCATTGTGTAAGCCGTAGTAAATAAAATCGATTCCCTTTCGAAATGTTTGAGTGTCGGTAGTATTTCCCGGTTTTTTTTATTGTTTTTGTGCTTCGCCCCCGCACCCGGAAGAAGAGTTACATCAGCTTAGTTTTGGTTATTAGTGGTAATATTGTGACACTCGGGTATAATTTATTAGTTTAGAGTGTTTTTCCGCTTTGTCGCGAGTGAATCGATGATTATTAGCAGTTTTGAAGCTCGAAATAGAGTCGCCTCATTGCGGGGATTTGCATTATTGGCAGTGTGTGGAGTAAAAAAAAAGAAGACGAGTGCAATGTAGAGAACAGCCATTTGCTGGTCAGAAACAGCAAACGAAAACAACGCGCATGGACGGGTGAAAAGCTTGCACATAATTTTAGGTGCATTCACCACGGGGTGTACAGAATTTTGTTATGCAAGTTGCATATCTAGCGGGCGGTTTCGCAACGTTAATTTTTGCGCATATTTAATTTCGAGTGCAAAAAATTAATTACGAATCAACGTCGACATTTTTGGAATGAACAAGATAGTGTGATTCAGGAGGCGGACATGGGTGAGATGTATCGGACTATAACTATATAACAATAATCTTATTTTCAAATAATACTAAATACGTGCCTGGTTTGGAAATTCAAAATTTCCAAATCTGGAAGTGTGTTACAGTGCCCTTATCCAAATGATATCGGTAATGTTTACATGCGGGGCTTATTGTATGTGAAAGTAACCTCGGAATGGGCGTGACTCTCCAGACATTCTGAAATGGGTTGCTGGATCTGCAGTAGAGCTATCACTTTCTAGCTCCCGGATTAAAGCTGCTTCCAATGGTCACTTGAATGATTGTTGTAAACAGATTTCTTCCATAATACCATTGCCGGCCGATGGGTGTTAGATTGGACACACACACACACACACACACACACACACACACACACACACACACACACACACACACACACACACACACACACACACACACACACACACACACACACACACACACACACACACACACACAAACACACATACACCCCCCCCCCCTAGAACAGTTATGCCCTTATGGGCAGTAAAGGAATCTTATCACAATGTTTTGAGTCACTGTTATTCATGTAACATGTATTTAAGAAGTGTGATGTAATTTATGGTGGTTCAACTAGATAAAATAGATGCATTTTTTCTCTTTAAAAACGTTGGTTTCGTGGTGAAAAAATAACAGTTGAGAGTGAGTAAATTCGGTCGGGATAGATTGTGCTCGCGAAAAAGTCCGTACTGTGCGGGTGAAATCGCACTCGAAAGCGCCTGAAAAGTGTTCTCCAGGCTAGCAGCAATCGCGTACGTTGTGGAAGTGATATTTTCCGTCGCTAAACAGTTTGGAAAAGTGGTGAAAACATTTTTTTTTTGCTTGGTTCTCAGCCTCCATTGGCAGTGAAGAGGAGTTTTCTTGTTGAAAATGTTCTCCCTCTCGCGCTGAACGGATAGCTCTCTCTCTGTCTGTTGCTCGCGTTTGCAGCGCAGAAGGGAGAAGCGCAGTGGTGTTGGTGTGAGTTTGATGGATTGATTTTTTTTTCGCCCACCCTGGATGCGTCAAAACGTAAAGATAGAGAGGTAGGTGGTTGTGTGTGTTGGCAGTAGTTTGCATCGCATCGGCGGCAACAACAACAACAACGTTATCATCTAGCACGACGACTGCGGCAGTAGCACCTCATCGCGCGTCGCGTTGTTCTGCGTCGCGGATTACTAGTGTGCGTGTGCAATTTGTTCCGGTGAGCTGAAGTTAGAAGAGTGTTGCGTGTAGCGGGATCGCGCCGTGCTCGTGATTCTTTCAAAAAACTGCATACAATCAATTGCGCTGTGGTGTGTTGGTGATTTTTCCTCAAGCGAGCTCAGGTCCAAAGTGTCGTCGTTCGCGGGTATTGTGGGGGATGATAGTGTGTATTGTTTAGCAACCGTGTAAAGTTAGAGGTCATAAGCGAGTTTATTATTCTTATAGATCATTGCACGGACTGTATTAACCTCACTTTTTTGACAGTTCAGGGAGCTTGTTTACAAGGTGTTAGAATTTGAACCGCGCAAACGAAATTTTTCATTGGCTTTTCCAGTATTCTGTACGACTAGATTCGGGAAATGAGGTCAAAATAAGCACTGGTGTCTGTTTTACTTGACTCGTAATCAATTTAGAGCACAAAATCTCAAACCGATCTTACCGAAAATATTCTAAGTCCGTGTAAACAAGCTCCCTGAACTGTCAAAACTGCATTGATGACACCATCGTGCAATGATCTATTGATTCTGTTTCCTGCAACCAAGTGCAAATATCTAGAACTAGATTTTAAAGAAAAATACCACAACCATGCCAAAGTGAATTTTGATTCGGTGTGCAGGCCTAGTTTGTAAATTAATCGGTGCAAGGAGAGTGCATTAGACACAGATATCATGTTACTACCGGAAGGTTTCCGACACGTCGGCGACGGCCGGGTTGATGTGGACGAGTGCCGACGGCAGCAGCTGCGGGTCCAGCAGGACGTGGCCATCTAGGATATCGAGGAGAGCCGGTTTGCAAAGCAACAAATTATTTATTTCTACCATATTTTGAAGACAATATCTAATATCCTGTTTTATTTTATTTTGTCTATTTTGTTTTGTTTTGTTTTTCGTTATGTTTGTCTATTTTCAGTCACATTTGAGCGGTCTATTGCTTTTGACGGATGGTGTAGGTATGTACTTTCAGTGTATCGTTAACCAAAACGAACCCTGCTGCTAACCCTTCCCCAACTATCCAACATCCCAGTGATTTCTCGTGGAAGTGCAGAGGATTTCTCGGCTTCCTCCAAAGCGAGTATCATGTCAACACGTTCCTTCCCATTCCCTACTTGACCAGCATTCGGGCACGGCCGGCGCCGGTATTGCTTTTTAATGGGTCACCAGTTTTTACACATTGAAGATGTATGTTAGTCCCAAACATCATCTGTTGGTTCTTTGTGCAAATACAGCTGATCTGGCAATAACGGAATTGCATCCGTGGGCGGTCAATCATGCTCATGCTCATGCTCAAAAACGTTGGTTCGTGTGGCATCCCTGTCCAAGGATGGAGGGCTTTCGTGAAGTGTTGTGTTATTAATTAGCTTTGTTTTAGCGTTCATTTAAGTCAGTTTTTGTACTTAAAAAATAAAATTAATTGCATCGATTCACTACCACAGTGCATCCATGATCTAAAAATAACCTGCCTCACTAATAGCGATTCTTTTTGATGCAAACTGGATCGGGTATCAAAATTGGGTCGGCTTGTTGTGTGTTTAACGTCAGTATGTATGGTTTTATTTGTAACTCGTATCGGATTGAGGTTCGCACTGACAATAAGTTCAGGTATCGCAGGTTGGAACTGGCTCCAACCTAGGTTCAAAAACGAATTCTATATAACACAAAAACTATCCTTCCCTTGGCAATAAAGCTTATCACGTCTGGTTGTCCTTTTGGACGAAAACATAACAAACACAGAGGACTGAAGAAATCGTTAGTTCTTGGGCCGCTTTTAGTATGGCGCTAGTGACGATTTTAACATTGATATTTGCAATATTTCTTCTGCCAAACTACTTGGGGGAGGTAGTTCAACAAATCTTCCGGTCAGCCTCTAAGCATCTTGCCATGAGGTACCAGGTGGGTCTCCACCGATTGCCTGTCGTTCTGCCAATTTTGGAAGACGTCTGCATTGAGTTATCTCAAATTATAATAATCCGTCCACTATATCACAAAACATTGCGATTGGTTGAGCGGAATGGAGATAATGAAATCATTTGGTATAGGACCAAGTCTCCCCCGGTTGGTACGAAAGATGAGCTTAGAAATCATTAGAAGCGTAAAGTTGCCAGAAGGCACGAAATGCTTCCAGGGACGCTAATTTCACAAAATCTTGCTCAACTTGCTTGTTGCAGATCGTGAGTTCCAGTAGTAGGATTGTTTGTAGAATGTAGTTGTACATATTCCCACAGTTTACGGAAAAAGAGTGCTTCGAGCATCTGATGTGAACGGTTGCGTTGATTCTTTCTTATTCACTATTTTGTTATAGGGCATAACGCGTTAGGGCCTGTTCATGGCTCACGTAGACTCATTTTTGAAAATCTCAGCCCCCCCCCCCCCCCCTCGTAGACTTTTCTCCGCAATTTTTTTTTGAAATTTTGTATGGAGCGTAGATTTTGGTCAAACCACCCCCCTTCCCCCAGAAAAGTCTACGTTGTTTATGATTAGCCCCCTATCTATTTCGGTTATTTTATTTTATTTATTTTTTTGTTTTTGGCGACGCGGGTGATCGAGTCAGTACAGAAAAAGATCAACAAAACTGCGGCAAACGTACTTTTGCATATAAAAAGTAATAAACGATTGTTGCTCGCAGTCTCCCGGATCGAGTTTTAGAAAAAAACAATCCCAAAGTAAGGTTTCACCGGTACTCGAACTAAAATTTTAATGATCAATTAACTTAGGAAAATTACAATTTAGAAAAACAACTTACATTTAGTTTTTCCCCTAATAACTACTCTTATTCTCTGGCAACACTAGCTTTATCGGTAGGTCCTATATTGCAAACAAATAAATTAAACAAAGCAAAACAAAGGGATTTGCACTACTTACGGTAATTACAGAAACTAATTATGCTACAAAACAAATCACGACTTTTCGTACGTTTAGTAGGAACAAAACTGTAACAATAAACATAATTAACACAAAATTACAACAAATAATTCAATCTAAAAACATTACTCAACATACTATAATCAATCTGCGCACTAATCACATAAATGTAGACATGCAGACAAACACAACTTTACTAATAATCCATTGCTTTTCGCACTGGTAGATTGATCAACCAAAACTGTGATGGCTGATCGCACGGTACGATCAGCTGCATGTGAGTGTATGTGTTTTGTCTCGTTCGTTGTCTGCCGTCGCAAACTGTCAGTCAGCAGAGGCGCGTTTGCAACTAGCCGTTCGTTTGCAGCTCGCTACTTGCTTTGTCGACGGTAACCCTTTCGTGACCGGGTGTTGGTTTTGCCGACGGCAACATTCCCCCACCCGTAAACCCTGTAGCTGATTCACTCGTGAACAGTACGGGGATTACTTTCTTCCACGTCGATCTCCAAAACGGCTAGCTTTGATACTGGTCGCAGCTTCTCACCTTTGCTGGTCTTCACAGACGCTGAGCGGATTCTCCCATCGCTACCTGCGTACACTTGCGTTACGATGCCTCGCTCCCAGGTATTCCGCTTCTCGCCATCAGCCACGAACACCAGATCTCCGATTTTCACTCTTCGATGATCCAAGTGCCACTTCAACCGTCGATTCAGCGTCGGTAGGTACTCCCGTTGCCAACGCTCCCAGAAACCATTCGCTAACTGCTGTGCTCGGCTATAGCTGCTCCGCAACGTATCAGCCAAATCCACCGGAGTCCTCGATGGTAAACATTGAACTGACGACCGACCAAGTAGGAAATGATTCGGTGTCAGTGCTTCTTTGTCCTCCTTCACGTTGGTTGACACATACGTGAGCGGACGCGAGTTGACCAGGTTCTCCGCCTCAATCAGCGCAGTCTGCAGGATCTCATCCGTCAGTTTCCGACCATCCATGATTACATTCAGTGCCTCTTTCACCGAGCGCACCATTCTCTCCCACGCACCTCCCATGTGTGGTGCCGAAGGTGGGTTGAACGTCCAACGGGTCTTCACACCAGTGAATGTATCGGCACACGCAACGTTGATTTCCTTCAGCAGGTCTCGGTTGGCACCAACAAAGTTCGTGCCGTTGTCCGACCAAATCTCGACCGGACTGCCACGTCGCTTCGAAAATCTCCTTATCGCCATTTTGCACGACTCCGTTGTCAGGCTGTACACCACCTCCAGATGCACCGCTCGCACGGTTAAACACGTGAAGAGTGCAACCCATCGTTTCTCCTTCCTTCTTCCAACCGTAACTTCTAACGGCCCAAAATAGTCGATGCCCACGTTCGAAAATGGATCGATTTTTGCCGCTAGACGTTGTTCGGGTAGTGGTGCCATCCTGGGTACTGTTGGCTTCACCTTCCGAATCTTACACCACACACAAGCTCGCATTACCTGATCCACCAACACTCGCAGACACGGAACGTAGAATCGCTGCTGAACTTCGTTCACAACGGTTTCTCGGCTACTGTGCCCATACTGCCGATGATAATGTTCTAGCAACCTTCTTGTCACGAGGTGGTTCTTCGGCAAAATAATTGGGAACCTCGTATCAAACCCAACGTACTCAGCCGCCTCAGTCCGACCTTCCATCCGCAGAACTCCATCTTCATCCAGAAACGGTGACAAGCGGTATATCGGACTCGATTTCTCCAGCGGCAACTCCTGTGCTACGGATGAATCCCGATTCTTCACAAGCGTCTTGACCTCATCTGCGAAATCTTCTGCTTGCACCATTCTCCACAACAAGGTTTCTGCTGCTCGATATTCCTCCTGCCGCAACGGTACCTTTCCTGCTACATTTGCTTCTCTTCCAGCCTTTTTGTCTTGAATCGGCAAAGCTTCGATCGGCGTCTTCTTGATCCGGCGACGACAATTGGATATAAAACGATACATCGTAGCTACTGTTCGCACCATCACCGTCCAGCGAGAAATATGCTGCATACGCTCCATCAACCCCTCTGGCAACAGAATATGATGCAACAGCACACTTGCACGCAACTCTTCTCGATGTTCCACAACAGGACGTTTCTGCTTCGGCCACTCCGACACTTCCTTATACAGGAACTCCGGTCCTTGGTACCATCGGCTTTTCGACTGGATTTTTGTTCCTTTTCCCCATTTCGTTAGGTCGTCAGCTGGATTGTCCTTCGTACCCACCCAGTGCCAGTCTTCAGGGTTTGTGATGCTCAGAATCTCTCCGATTCGGTGTGCAACGAACGGCTTGTATCTTCGTTGATCGGACTTCACCCATGACACCACAGTATCCGAATCGCACCACAGGAACCGCTTCGAAATAGGAAAAAAATGACTCTCGCATATTGCCTTCATCAGTCGCGCACCCAAAACCGCAGCCGATAACTCCATCCGGGGCGTAGATAGGTACTGCAATGGTGCCACCTTCGCTTTTGCCTCGATGAATGCGCAGTGAACGACTCCGCCGTGCTCGAACCTAAAGTAGGCTACGCATCCATAAGCTGCATCTCCAGCGTCAGTGAACACATGTAGCTGCACCGTCTCTTTTGCTTCCGAAACCAATTCACCGAGGTAGCATCGTGGAACTCGAATCTCGTCGATCAGATAGAATAGCTGTGTCCACTGTACCCATCGCTTGTAATGAGCTTCCGTCAGCTTTTCATCCCAACCGATTCCGCTACGCCACAAATCTTGCATGATAATCCGTCCGTGTATCAGCAACGGAGCCAGGAACTGCTTCGGATCGAACATGCTTGCAATACACCGTAAAGCAATCCTCTTTGTTGGCCAAGCACCTTCCCGAATGTATGGCTGAAGATCTGGTCGTATATCCGTCGAGAAGATGAAATTGTCTCCTTGCGGGTCCCACAACATCCCCAAAACTCGTTCGGTTTCACAGGACTTGTCCAACTCTAATGGCTTCGCCACGCACTTCGATTCTCCAAGCTCCTTCAGGACCACCTCCGAGCTGCTAACCCAGTTCCGAATTTCGAATCCGCCATTGGCGTGTACTTGCCGCACGTCCTTCGCCAGTTTCACTGCTTCTGCTTCGGTATCGGTACTGTCGAAATAGTCATCTACGTAGTGCTTCCGAACGATAGCATCTGCAGCCTCGGGATACTCATCGGAATGTTCACGTGCGTTCAGGTTCTTTACAAACTGGGCAGAGCATGGCGAGCAACTTGATCCGAAAATAATGACATCCATCACGTAGATTTCTATCTCTCCATTCGGACCCAGGAACAGAAACCTTTGGGCTTGACGATCTTCCAGTCGAACGTTTGCTTGGTGAAACATCTCTCGAATGTCACCTCCAAATGCCACCTTTTTCTCACGAAAACCATTGATTACTTCCGACAACGAAGTGACCATGTCCGGCCCCTTTAACAGCATGTCGTTCAACGATACTCCGTTCACTTTTGCTGCTGCGTCCCAAACTAATCGTACCTTGCCTGGCTTCTTCGGATTAATGACATAGTTGAGGGGCAGGTGCCACACTTTGTCCCTCGGCGTGTCAGCTAGCTCTGGCCCGGTGATTCGATGCGCGTATCTTTTTGCGAGATAGTCGTCCAACTGCTTCCGCAACTTTTCTCGAACTCCAGGATTCCGATTCATTCGAGACTCCAAGCTTCGCAAACGTTTCACTGCCATGTTGAAGCTTTCAGGAAATCGCACATCATCAACCTTCCAAAGTAATCCGGTTTCAAACCTCTCACCGACTCTCTTGGTAGTCCTTTCGAGAATTTCACGCGCTCTGCGATCCTCCGCTGACTCCAGTCGAATCGTCGAATTTCTGACCTCCTCCAGCTGATAGTGCCACTTCAACGCTTCATCCAGTTTCTTATCTGCCATGCTACATTCCTCACAGGCACAACGATGATGTCCCAGAAAATTGACACTAGTGACGACGTTCGGACGAGGGCCATATACCGTCCAACCGAGATGGCAACGAACTGCAACAGGCTCACCAGAATTTCCAACTCGAGATGCTAATGGTGCGATCAGGTGTGCGTTGTCGATTCCTATCAACACCTTCGGTGCGGCTACTCCGTAACTGGGAATCTGAATGTCCTGGAGATGCTCGAACTGTTCTTTCAGCTTTCGGGAATCTATCTGCTGTGCAGGGAGGTCAAGTTTGTGCACCGTTCGAAGTTCAATCAAATTGTAGCGGTTCGGTGAATCTCTGGCAGAAATCTCGAGCATCACCTTCATCGACTGATTTTCTGTCCTCTGCACGCCATTTGTCCAGCACATCTGCAATGGTTCTATCGGTCCAACAGCTCCTAATGACTCTGCCAATTCGCTATCCACGAGAGTTATTGACGACCCTTCGTCGATTAGAGCAAGCGCATTAACCTTTTTCTTGCCATTGTACAGCGTAACTGGAGCCATCCTGAATAGCACTGCTCTTTCTTGTTGCCGATGACTGTTGCACTGCGCTCGGACTCGCGAGGTTCCTTCTCTTGGACCGCAATGTAGCAAAGCATTGTGGCGCCCCTGACAACCTTCCACTTTGCAGGTCATACGAATACGACACGTTCGTTGCCCATGGTCGTACAGACAAAGCGGACACAGGTTCAGCCGCTTCACCGTCTTCCACCGCTCTTCCAAACTTTGCATCAGAAACTCCTTGCAATTCCTTCCAAAATGTCCAGGTTCTTGGCAGACCGAGCACCTCAGTTCTCGTTGCTGTGATGATTTCTGCTCTATCTTCCCTTTCGACTCCTTTCGGTTTTTCTGGCTGTCTTGATTCCCTTCGTCTGTAGAGTGGATGAAAGCCTTCACCTTCGATTTCTCTTTCTTTTTTGTCTTTCCGTCCAACTCTATGTTTTCGAAAGTAGCTTCCAGCGCCTTTTCTGCCAGACTCTCCATGAATGTTCCAAATGTTTCCAAATCAACCGTTTTAGCGTGACGTTTGTAGTCCACCCATTCCATGGCATAATACGACGGCAGCTTTTGAACCAGACTCTGCATCAAAATCGGGTTTTTTAGGTGGTCAACTAGTCCTGCCGCTTTGAGATGTTGAGTGAACTCTTCTACGGCGCTTCCGAACTCGATCACCGACTCCAAACTCTCCGAGTTTGGTCCGTCCAACTGTTGGATTTTCATCGCCAACCTCGTCGATAATATTTCAGGATTTCCGAATCTCTTCCGCAGCTTTTCGATGATCAACGGCACATTCTCGGGCAGCAGCAGTCGATTCCTTACCGTTTCCAAGGCTCGACCCTTCAATGCTTCTTGAAGCCGTACCAGATTCTCGGCGTTAGTAAACCCACACGAAGAGTTTGCTTGCTCGTACGCACTGATGAAAATCGGCCACTCTTCAGCCGCTCCATTGAACTTCGGCAGAGCTCTCGGAAAGACCTGTCGAGATGCTATTTGGAGTCGTGTTGGTCCTTCTCGCACAACTTCACGATCGTCGGAACCTCCGGAACGGAAAATCGAAGTTAGGGTTTCTTCGTTCCCTTCGAAAGATGGGCGAGGCAATCCTGGCTTCGAAATCCTCTTTCTTGTGGTCCTTTTTGGCGTGAGCTTCACAGGCTTGCTTTCGTTTTGCTCTCCCAGCAACTTCATGAAACGATCACACAGTTCTTGAAGATCGTCTTCGGCTGACCTCTTTCGTGGAACCTTCGGAACCGCTCCTGAACTTCCCGGGCGCTGCTTCTCCAGCTGCTGTTCCCCGCTTCTGTCCATCGGTTCATCCACTCCTTCGGCCTCTGTATCCGATTCATCTTCAGTATCCTGGTTAATGATCTTCCTTAGCTGCATCCTTCGTTCGAGTGCTTCTTTCCGTCTGGCAATCCGCTTCCGTTGAAGTTCCAGGATTTTCAGTTGATTTTCCTCCTCGAGTTCATCCAACTGGTTCTTTTCCTCCAACTCACGTAGCTCCTTCAACGCACGAGAACGTGTGGATGTAGACTTTTCCGACGGTACACTTTCACTTTTCCGAAACTCACGTTGACGGCTAGCGAGCGAATCTCGTGAATCATCTACGCGTACAGGTTGACTTTGACGACGGGTGAGAGCTTTCAAGAGCTCATTCAAGAACATTGCATTGTCTTCTACATGTTCTTGTACCACATCATCATGTCTGTGTGAAACAGAACTTTCCTGCTCCTGATTATCTGCACTATCTGATTTATTGCATTCATTATCTTGTGCTTGGGCCCTACTAATGCGACGTTTAGTCGACGTTTTGCTCTTATTTTCTACCTTACCGACCTCTTTACCGATGCTTTCGACCGTATCGCTAACTTCCGAGTTGTCTTCATCATTGGCTGGCTTATAATGAATCACCACCGGATGAATCCTCGTTCTGCCTGGTGCACCCAGCGATTCACGGATCGATCTATCCTCACCGATGCACGTCGAGCAGTACCAAGTTACATCTGCTACGGATTCGTCGACACCTACGCACTCGAAGTGGTACCATTCCTCACACTTCTCGCATTGGACACTGGCATCGTAATCCTCGTCGCAGTCACAGCACGGGTATTTGTAGGTAGGCGCCATTAAATTTCGAGAATGTTGCTCGCAGTCTTTCGGATCGAGCTTTAGAAAAAAAACAATCCCAAAGTAAGGTTTCACCGGTACTCGAACTAAAATTTTAATGATCAAATTAACTTAGGAAAATTACAATTTAGAAGAACAACTTACATTTAGTTTTTCCCCTAACAACTACTCTTATTCTCTGGCAACACTAGCTTTATCGGAAGGTCCTATATTGCAAACAAATAAATTAAACAAAGCAAAGCAGAACAAAGGGATTTGCACTACTTACGGTAATTACAGA
Organism: Aedes koreicus; assembly: GCA_024533555.2. Lineage (NCBI taxonomy): Eukaryota > Metazoa > Arthropoda > Insecta > Diptera > Culicidae > Aedes > Aedes koreicus. The sequence continues at coordinate 220,072 of JAHHFK020002259.1, read as the reverse complement.
AACTAGTTATGCTACAAAACAAATCACGACTTTTCGTACGTTTAGTAGGAACAAAACTGTAACAATAAACATAATTAACACAAAATTACAACAAATAATTCAATCTAAAAACATACTATAATCAATCCGCGCACTAATCACATAAATGTAGACATGCAGACAAACACAACTTTACTAATGAATTTTTCTCCATTGCTTTTCGCACTGGTCAATTGATCAACCAAAACTGTGATGGCTGATCGCACGGTACGATCAGCTGCATGTGAGTGTATGTGTTTTGTCTCGTTCGTTGTCTGCCGTCGCAAACTGTCAGTCAGCAGAGGCGCGTTCGCAACTAGCCGTTCGTTCGCAGCTCGCTACTTGCTTTGTCGACGGTAACCCTTTCGTGACCGGGTGTTGGTTTTGCTGACGGCAACACCCCCCCCCCCCCCCCTCCCCCCCCCTAAAAAAAACCCGGCAACCACAAAAAAGAAAACCCAGGCCAAGGGAAAGGTTGTCAAAGACATCAATCAGATGAAGACCTGGTGGAATAAGATAGCTAAAACGATGGACGAAGAAGGTGTGCGCCGCTTAATGAGCCGTGTTACAGGAAAAATTCGAGAATTCCTTCGAAACCGTGGCGAATAATTTTATCCGTATTTTTTCTTAAAAGTATGAAGAAAACGCTACATTTGTATAAAAAAAGATCTTGAATTCAATAATAAATAACTGAAATAAAGGCAATTGTTTTTGTTCCAATTCTATCTGAAGCAAGCTTTATTAACGACATTCGCAGTTTCACAGCTGATGCTCGGACTAGTGATATAAATTTACTATCAGCTTTTAATTGAGTCACAAGCCAACGCGAGAAAAGCTTTGTTGGCTTTTCAAACTTAAAACGATAATTGTGCCGATTAGTGAAAAAAAATGGGCAAGACTAGCTCGAAATCGGACGTGGTCCACAACGCGGACCCACAGATCCGAATTGTGAATAATCAAGACTTACCCAGCGAATATGATGCCATTATAGTAGTCGTAACTTGCTTGGCCTGCCAGAGCATCATTGATGATGAGGGTAAGCTCGTTACTGATAATTCTCCAGGTTTTCTGAAAGAATTCTTTGAGCAATCCATCAGATCCAGGTGACTTTCGGCTGAAGCTTGTTTTTATAGCTAACAGGATCTGGTCTGCCGTTATTGGATCCATAATAGAGTTGTTGCGCTCGTTTGTAAGAGGAATAATTTTAGATGGGAGGAAGTTCTTCGAAAAACTTCCTTCTACCAATCCGTACAGCTGTTCAAAGTACGAATGAGTAGTTCTACTAATTTCATTTCCCTCGTCGACTTGCAAAGCGGCTATTGTTGCTTTAGACCTTTTAACCTGTAGCTGACCCACATGAAAGAGTGTAGTAGATTCCCCGGATATAAAGGTTTCGTTTATCTGCCGGAAATAACTGGAAAACACTCGTTGGTGACGTAGCATTTGAGCCTTTATTCTATTGATTGTTGCTTGTTGGCCAGGATTTCCGTAGAGATTGTGGTAGGTCTCATTCAGAAAACCTCGGTATAACTCCATTGTTTCCCTGAAATCCCGATGAATTTTAGGAAAGAGGTGGTCTTAGGTTTCGCATATCTAATCCACCATTCAATCCAAGATTGGTAATTCTGTCGAGATCTTTTCCAGTATATCCATTTCCTAGAAAACTCGTTCAGAACTTCCGGATCGTTCAAGATGTGTGGTTGAAATCTCCATATGCCTTTACCAGCAGGTGTCCCAAGGTCCGATAGAGCTATGCGAACTATGTAAGCCTTGTGGTCCGTGAAGGAGGTGGAAGCAAAGTGCGCTGCCCTTAGCCCATTTCTCGAAGTTGTAGATATCAGAATGCGATCCAAGCGAGATGCTGTGTTTGATCATCTCATTTAAAGGTGCAGTAACAGCAATTATAATAACCAACAGATTGAGAAAAAATATTAAAATGACGACTGTTTTGGAAATTATCAAAACCGCGTCCACACTACATTGGTAACTGATGCAACGAAAGTCGCTGCAATCCAGGTAATCTCATCTTAATTGTCCAGGAATGCCCGTAAAGCCGTGGGCGATAATCCAGAAGAACTACAGGAAATTATTGATGGTTTGCAAACAAAGTGTGCATCCACAACCACACCACATCGGGTAATCATAGCCAAACTGGCTAATGAGAAACAGATTACAGATTTAACTAAATTTACAGAACAAGTAGAAAAGTTAACATTACCATTAGAAAATGCTTATATAGCAGAAAAAGTTCCGCTAGCTACTACATCTAGACTAGCCATTATGGCTGGTACAAATGCATTAGCTAACGGGCTCAAAAACAAAGAAACCCAGCTGATTATCAAAGCTGGTTAATTTAATACTCTTGCTGAGGCAATCGGCAAGGCGAGTGAAAATGAGAATAGCACTACGAACAACGCGGTGTTCTATTGCATTGGCCAACCTCATAACCACGCCAGAGGTGGACAACGCGGTCGCAATGCTCGAGGATACTCACCTCGCGGTGGATATGCGAATCGTGGACGATAGAATGCGAATCAGGGTAATTATTTCTCACCTCACGGTCGAGGTGGTCACGGTTATCGAGGTGGTTACGGTGGTTACGGAAACAGAGGGGGGAAATCCCCACCACCAGAATCGTGTTTTCTACGCGCAGCAGGAAAACATGCACGCCCCTCAACATCTGAACGTTGGGGGCATGACTGGCACGACGGGAATGACCGTACAACCCGCGCAACGGTCGAATCAACAGGTCCCTTTACAAAACCAACAAGTAGCACTAGCGAACATTGTGAGACGCTAAAATGCTACAATATCAACACATCCTGTACCAACTTTATAAATATCCAATTAACTGCCTCTGATCGGGTGTGCACTCTTCTAGTGTACACTGGAGCAGATATTTCTATTTTAAAATCAAATGTTATTAATCCAACCGAACTAGTAAATGTCGATGAAACATGCTCAGCATCAGGTATCACCCAACACAAATTACAAACCATCGGAACAGTATCGACAGATTTTATTTGTCCGTCCAACGTTTCGATTCATCATAAATTTCAGCTGATTACTGACGAATTCCCAATACCAACCGACGGAATATTAGGAAGGGATGTCCTGACCAAATTCCACTGTAATATTAATTATGACTCATGGATTCTGACAGCACTGAAAATACCGACATTGAATTCACCATTCAGGATAACCTGAGTGGGGATTTTGTAATACCATCCAGATGCGAAGTTCTGAGAATTATCGACTCTGGACTACTTCACGGAAACTATTTTATGGACTCGACAGAAATTTTCCCAGGTGTTTTTTGTGCGAAAGATAAAGAAAACACTAGAAATCATCTCATAAAATTTATAAATACAACTCCTGAAATGATCAAAATTAGCAAAACTTTTGATAGAACATATGAGCCATTAGAAAATTTTGATGTATTTACTTTTAACAAAATAGATCCTCAAAATAGACAGGAACGTCTCCTGACGGAACTGAAACTGAATGGAGTCCCAAATGAAGCTAAACAAAGCTTTACGAGTTTATGCTCAAAGTTTAGTGATATATTTGCACTCCAAGATAGCTTAACATGCAATAATTTTTACAAGCAAGAAATATTGCTAAATGATCAAACGCCAGTCTATACCAAAAACTATCGAATTCCTGAAATCCATCGTAAAAAATAAATGAGCATGTGGAAAAATTACTAAACTACAACATTATTCGTCCTTCGGTATCATCTAACAACTTTCCAATCTTGCTCGTGCCTAAGAAGTAAAACGAAGATACGAATAAGAAATTGAGACTTGTAGTTGATTTTAGGCGATTAAACCAAAATATCATAGCTGATAAATTCCCGCTCCCCAGAATCGATGATATTCTCGATCAACTGGGACGAGCAAGATACTTCACTGTGTTAGATTTAATGTCTGGATTTCACCAGATAGAACTGAATGATTCGTCTAAAAAAAACAGTACCTTCTCCAATTCTAACGGTAATGAATTTAATAGACTCCCATTTGGACTCAACATTTCGCCAAACAGCTTCCAACGAAAGATGACCATAGCATTGAGTGGTCTTCCTCCAGAATGTGCTTTTCTTTACATCGACGATATTATTATCGGATATTGGCTTGTCTTTTGATAATGTCCTTATACGGGATTCTGTGATTTGAATTGCAATAGGATTTCCTGATCGCTAGGAATACTTGCGAACATTCGTGGTTGACATCAATAGCTTTTCACAATTATATCGCTGTAAAGCAAATGAACAGTTTTGGAAGAAGTTTACATCTGTAGATGAAAACAGTTCGTTTTGTATTTTGCATAACTGGTTGAATTGTTTTTAAATAAATTATCTATTAGATAAATCGTCTAGCTCAAACCTTTGCAGGGGTAAGTGACGGGACCATCATCATCATCATCATCATCATCATCGTTGGTTGTTCGATTCAACATCATCTACTGAACCTCGAAAAAGTTTTCTTAAGACTTCGAGAAATCAACCTGAAGTTGAACCCATCGAAGTGTACGTTTTTCCGTGGTGATGTAACCTACCTTGGGCATCACATATCCAGCGAGGGAATTCAACCCGATAAATCGAAATATTCAGCAATCCTTAATTATCCCGAACCACAAAATGCAGATGATGTAAGACGATTTACTGCTTTCTGTAATACAGAAGGTCCTTATTTTTCCGAGATTACTGCTTCCCTGAACAAACTTTTGCGAAAAAATGTGAAATTTGAATGGAATGAAAACTGCAAAAAAGCATTTGACTACTTAAAACAAAAACTTTTATCACCTACAATTTTAAAATTCCCAAATTACAATGAAAAAATTATTCTTAGCACAGATGCTTCTAAAACTGCATGTGGTGCAGTTCTAGCTCAACTTCATGGTGATATTGAATTACCGATAGCTTATGCGAGCAAAACTATCACTAAAGGCGAAAGTAATAAGCCCACAATTGAGCAAGAGTTAACTGGGTAATCAACTATATTAGACCATATTTGTATGGTAGACGTTTTACGGAAAAAAAACAACCCCCCCCCTGTTTTTTTATTTTTTTTAAAAAAACCCACCCCAAAAAAACCCCCAAAAAAAAAAAAAATACCTCCCTGGTGTAAAAAATAAAAGCGAAAAACAAAATGGTCGCCCCCGCCCTCTCCCCCGCCTTATTAATCCCCCCGAACCCCACAAAACTCTCTCTATTGCCAATCCATACAAAACCCACACCAAGCCAACAAATAAATCAACCAAATAATAACACACAAACCAATTTATCTGCTGACGAGATTGATCACCTCAAGGCTTATGAATCGGTTAACAACCTTGACGCATTTAGCATATGGGAACGTCCATTAATTACGTCACGCAAAAATTGACTTTTTGTAACCCCCCCCCCCCCCATGTCACGTTTTTTGTATGGACCTTCAAATTTTTTTTTGTATGGATCGTCACGTTTTCTCGAACCCCCCCCCCCCCCCTACTGCGTGACATAATTAATGGACCTTCCCTATTTGATATGAATTACAACTCTCTGAATGTACGAATTTTGACGAAAACACTGAAAAGAATCCTTGCTCGAGAGCAATTATCCTATAATAGTAGTAACGTTAATTTACAAATATGTCAGCAGACACTTGAAGAAATGGCCGCCAACATTAATTTAAAAATGCTAGCAATGAAAAATGATGATAACATATTTCCTCGACAATCATTTAAAGTAGCATGCAATAAAATTTTGAAAAAATTGACAATTTGTTTTTGTTTGTTTCTTGATTATCGAGATTTTCAGCCTTGGGCTGGTTGTTCTCCCGCCGTAGTCACTCAAACACCGGTTTTGGGCATTTTCGTAACTTTTCCGGGGGTAAGATTCGAACTCGTGACTTTGGCGTGAGAGGTATGGATGTTAACCACTACGCCGGGGTCGCCCCCTAACTTTGACAATTAGCATCTACCAACCAGCGCTTATTATAAACGATGAGGAAACTATACAAAATATAATCTCTGAAAACCACGATACGCCTACGGGAGGTCACGTTGGTACTAGTAGATTATTCAACCGATTACGATCAAAATATTATTGGCACAACATGAAACACATCATAGCAAATTTCGCAAACGATGTGTGAAATGTAGCCAAAATAAACCTAAAACAAAAACAAACGAATCGTTTGTAGAAACAACGACACCAGCCAAATGCTTCGATCTCATATCAGTTGATACGATCTATCCAAATACATAATTGAAACTCCACTACCCGATAAACAATCAAACACGTTGGCAAAAGCTCTAGTAGAAAATTGCATCCTTAAATACGGTTGTCCAAATACAATCAAATCGGATTTGGGTACCGAGCATAAGAATGAAATTTTCGAAAACGTATGCAAAATGTTATCAATACAACAAAAATTCTCAACAGCATCCCGAGACAATAGCTAGCTTCGAAAGGAATCATCGTTGTCTCAACGAATACCTTGGAAACTTCATTAATGAAAACCAAGACGATTGGGATTCATGGCTCAATTACTATTCATTCTGTTATAATACTACACTGCACACAGACCATTCTTATAGTCCTTTTGAACTAGTTTTTGGAAAACTTGCAAACGTACCAAGTAATTGGTAATTGGTAATTGGTAATTTTATTCAGTACGATAATCCTGTTAGTTTAACACTTTGTATCAGGGCAAGGAAACTTGTAGTGAAGATATTAATAAAATGCACATTAGGAGCGAACATACCTTGAAGGCAAAATAGAAGAAAAAAAGAAGACCATGAAGTGGTTTTATTTGTTTAGTTAATCCTAATTATTGCTCGTTTGAAAGCATCTGTTCGGTGTTCGTGTTTTGTTGTGATCGGCAATGCATTCCAGCTGGATACTCCACTAATTAGAACACTCTTGCCGCTGGATGTAGTATGCCGGGGGATGATGAAACCGGCGGAACGTTCCTGACGTCCGCGTTGTAGGTGCTGCATGAGGTAACCAGGTAGTGCCTTCTCATGTGCCTGCTTCATGAAACAGCAGATTCGAAGCTGGTAGTTTGCTGGCAAATCATGCCTAAGAATGGAGTTCCTCACTGTAGCTGTTGTGTCGCGTCGGCGAAGGTTGTGCACAAATCGACACGCTGATTTAAAACAGCGGTGCAGCTGCGACCGGAGAGCAGCAGACAGTCCGGGGTAGTACACTACGTCGAAATAAGTGAAGAACGGAACTATCACAGCTTGCACCAACTTAAGACGTGTCGGCAGCGATAGAACGGTGGAAAATCGCCGGAATGTTCTGAGGGTACTGTATACTTTCATTACAACGTCGTTCACTTGGTTTGTCCAGCGCAGCTGGCTATCCATATGTAGTCCGAGGTTTTTAACAGTAATGCAAAGCGGAATCGCAGTGCCACCAAAGATGATAGCTTGTTGTGGGGTAATGGAGCCGTTTTTACTGAAAACAATGGCCTGTGTTTTTCTCGAGTTCGGTACAAGACAGTTCAGTTTGGCCCAGTCCACTACCTCGATTAGATCCATGTTAATTATTCGTACCAGTTGGTCGATTTCGCCAGCGGGGCCAGATGGATAGATATGGAGGTCGTCTGCATACAGCTGCCACTCACATTTCAGCGTTCTGGGTAAGCTATTTATGTACAGACTGAACAATAGCGCGCTGAGACATAACCCCTCCGGTGTATCGTACGGTGTCTCCCTTTCGGCAGACATGGTGTTTCCCAGGCGGACGATTTGAGAGCGCTCTTTAAGAAATGATGAAATCAGTTTGCATGCGGCACGTGAGAACCTGAATTCATTAAGAAGCTTGTTCTCCAGGATCCGATGGTTAACACAGTTGAAGGCAAGCGAGAAATCTACCAACACCATGACTGTGCAGCGGTCGTCATCGAAATTGCTGGACAACTTTCGTGAGAGCAGTAGTCGTACTAAAACCTTTTCTATAACCAGATTGGTTGCATGCTAGCAGCGGCGAGTCAGCCTCGCTCAGATGCTCCGTGATTTGAGCAAGAAGGATCTTTTCGAGGACTTTGGATATTGCTGGTAGAACGCTGATCGGCCGGAAGTGGACTTCGGTATGGGAGTAATTAATCCTTTTTTCCATGCTGAAGGAAATAAGTGTGTATCGATAATTGAGTTAAACAGAAGGGTGAGAAAAGGTAGGATGAATGGTCACAGCAGTTTGATAAAGGAAATGGGTATCTCGTCTGAGCCTGTAGCGTTAGTTTGTATTTCGTATATTTTTCGGCAGACTTTGTTGACGTCAGTATGCCGAAAACGGAAGTAAAGTGCTCCGCGCTATTCTTCTGTCCTATGATGGGGCTCAGAAGGAGGGGTTCGTCGAGACTGTTGTCTGTGACCTTCGACGAAGAACTGGTTGAGGCTTTCTGCATAAGTTCTATCGGATGGGGTGTTTTTCTTCGGGTTGGTGTGGATCCCGTCTCATCTCAGGTTATTCCAGAGCTTTCTGGCGGGCAGATCTGGGTTGGAGTGTCTATCGGTGTAACGTTTTTTTGCTGCAGAAATCAATGTGCTAGCTCTATCCCTTTTCCTAGTATATTCCTGCCACTGTACGTCGTTGCGAGCTCTATTTGGGTTACGCCTGTAGAGATCAAATGCGAGATCTCTCAACGTCACAGCTTGTTTGATTTCAGCAGTGATCCATGGTGTCTGTTTTCGGTGATACGAGTGGGTCCTGTCGGTAAGACAGTCAAGTTGAAGGCCGAATTGATTTGCCGAAGTGCATACACATTTGCAGATGGTTGAGGTGCGGTGACGTTCACATTGAAATCTCCCACAATATACGTCCTGTCGAAATCGTGTTCCAATAAATCGAGAAGAAGCTTCTCGTAGCAATTGCTGAAATTCGGGTTCGAGCAGAAGGGGTTGTATACTACCGAGATGTTACCATTTCTGACAAATACAGACTCGATGAGTTTCTTTTGTTTTTGTCGAATCGTGAGGTTACGTATGCGAAACGCGTCGATGGAGAGAACTTTATTGATCGTGAACCGGTATTCCAGTGGTAGATTGCTCTGCAGAACGGATAGTTTTACTTCCTTCAATCGCTCAAAATATCTTCGCATTACTGCGTCCTTGGTCCCCTTTTCGTCGAAAACGACGATGATGGTCGGTGACAGGAAGCGATCCGTTCATTTGGAAGGTTTAGCTGGTAGACGAAAGCAGCTGGTAACATGTTGGATAGTATTGTCCATATCTAGGAAAGCTTAAGTGCTCTCGGTTAGTTTCCGAACATTTTCGCCTTGGCGGAAGGGGATTTTATTGACTGCAATCCAAATTTTGTTGACGGCCTGCGAACAGGTACTTGGCCAATTTGGCACCTGACTCTATCGTTTCTAGTTTCTTCGTTAAGTTGTTTACCAGCTTATTTTGAGCTACGTTACGTTCGTCATAGCGTGTACTTTCGTTGATTTGGCAACGTATCCGGTCGAGCTGTTTTTTGCTTGGGGTCCTGGATTCTTCGAGTTCGGCTTTTAGCTTGAACATCTCGGTGGTGATTTCCTAGATTTTGGATGTAACTGCCTGGATCTCGGCATCAGTGGCAGCAGCAGTTACTGTGCTTGGTTGGGGCTGAGGTTTCGCGATGAGTGTACCAAGTGTGGTACATTTCTCACAAAAGTACCAGAAGTTGCCGATCTTTGGTAGCAGCATATCGTTAACCCTGACGCACACAGTATGGAACCATTCTTAGCAATTGTCACAGCTGATACATCCGATCTGTTTGTTTTTCTTCTCCTTTTTTACACCTTTTCCTTTGATAGCAGGAGGCGTATCCTTGTTACATGTTGAGCAGATATCCATTTTCGCTTTTTTTGGTGATAATCACTCTACGGGCTGATGACAATTATGTTGAACGAGTCACTTTGCCATGTGACTGGCCAGTGGAAGGAAATTTACTGCTGTCTGACACACGAATTGTTTTAAACGGCGACGGAAATAATTGGGAGCCCCGACGGTGGGTGCTAATTCTCAACAACGTACAGCTGGCTTCCCCGGCGTTGAAAGCCCAGCAACAAAATCGAAGACAGTAGTAATATCGACGTAGGCAATGTTCGGTCTGCTGTTTTCACCACAGAGTTTAATATAACAGCACAAATGAGAGCCCAGGTTGATGGGTCCACACAGTGTCTTTGAAAACACAACAGCTGGGTGCCCCGACGGTGGCCGACCAGCAACGAAACGTTGAAAACCCCGACGGTGGCCGATTTCCCAACAACGAGAGACAGCTGGATGCTCCGGCGGAGGCCAAATCAAAACAGCACCGACTACTGTAAACACCCCGACGATGATGCTTACGTCACGCTACACAAAATTCGTTTCAATCGGCTGGATCACTGTTTTGTCTTTGTTCTTCCTTATGTGACGTTGATGCTCAATAAGTTGAGGTTATATAAACCGAAACGAGGCGATGACTAACCAAGCCAAGGTGCCGCGAGTAAATTAGGAAAATCCGCACGAAAACGATCTGAGTGACCCGTTCTTCACGTTTCAACTATGTGCTCCTCCGTCATGCACACTTCACCTTTAGTAGCAAATTTCACCGAGAGTACCCCAATTTTTCACCGCAACAAACCCCCCCCACAAGAGAACCACCACACACGACCACCATTTTTCACATTTGCAATGATGCAATCGCACGCCACGGAAGTGGAGCGGCCGTTCAAATGCGACAAATGTCCGAAGAGTTTCATCCAAAAGGGACAACTCTCGTCGCACATGGGCCGTCATCAGCTGTATCAATGCAACAAGTCAATTTTCAAATGTCACAACAGTAGAACCAGTTTATAATCAAGAATCATATTTGTATGAAATGAAGCATAAAATGCAGCAAGCCTTCAGCAAAGCAAAAGTCTTGTTAGAAAAAGCCAAAACAGTTAGAATCCAAAACCAAAAACCAACATCGAATCCGATATGTGTAGCAGTAGGAGACCACACACTACCAAAATGTCATGTAAATTTCTGTCTCCTGAGACCGACACATGCAAGCGTCCTCTAGCACATAAGAATGAGTTGAAAGAGATGAGAAAATAAATTCAATCAAACACATATTTCGTCGAATTGCGTATTTGTCAGTTTCAGGAGACTTAATTTTACACGAAATCTCTTCTTACGTTCCCCGACTTTTTACAAACATGAATTACGTCTCGCATAAAATTCATAATTTCTAAGTGTGCATGTATGGTTGACGAAAGAAAAAAGACTTAAACTGGACCCAGTATATTCTGGTCCATTTGAAATTGTAGAAATAATACACCCTAACGTAAAAATTAAAAATACTATTAACCAAGACGAGCAACTTGTTCATAAGAATCGCATAATCTCACTTGGAACATAATTAATATTTAATCATTAAATTACCACTCAACATACACAATACGAAACTAATGATCTACTATGTAATATCATTCCTCTTGAAAGAGGGGGATGAGCCAGAAGGTAAGAAAATTTAAGTTAATAATACAAACTATATTTAAATTACGGAATTTTGTGAGAGGTATTTGAAATCAGAAGAAAAATGATCTTCAATCATTTTTTTCCCCAAAGGGTGGTGGTGTAACATGTGCACCGCACATGTTATCGAACCCTCTTCCATTTCAGCAGATCGCATCCATTGCGTCATGCTGAGTACAATTCTAGACTGAATAACTCAGCAACCCATCGAACCGATGGCCGTTGCAATTGCAATTTCCCATGAAAGTGTCATTTTACAGGGTTAATAATTTATGGCTGTTTCCAAGCCAGCCTGTTTCCAAGCTACACGTCGCGCGTCAGAGCCTGTCTTGCTCTTTTTGCTCTCTTTGCTCTCTCTCTCTCTCACGATCAGTGCATCGATCAACGATTGGATCACGTATACATAATGACTTCAGGTACCTCCTAGCTAGGTTTAAGTCAAGTACTTGAATAAAGATTGAGTCTGGTTTTGACAATCGAAGAGTACGCAGTACTTTTAATCTATCTCACGTCAAGGGTCAAAAGTAAACGTCAATAGCGCACAAATCCACCGATACTTACCAAACGGTGGAAAGCGAGAGCGGGAAATAGATCCTGTAATACAGCAATGTATAGGTATTGGTAATACAGCGCGGTAGGTAGCGAGACTACGAGCAGCAAGGATTCATGGATATTGGCCCCACAGACGCACATGGTACATGCTCGCCCGGCGAAATCCTCCGCAATAGGCTTGCGGCGTGGCTGGTCGGATTCACCGAGCTGAGCATCGAGCACCTTGACTGTGCGGTAATGACCTGTAATGACACCTGGTAGACCGTGAGTAGAAAAGCACGTTGGATGAATGCATGATTCGAATTGGGAACCGAACTGAGTTTGATAGGTGCGAGTATGTGAAGACGTGCGCGTTTGGCGTGAGCGATAGCGTGAAGAATATAGTGGTAAACGTATGTGTGGATTACGGCTTCCCCAAACTGCAGCGTTTTTTTGCCCCTGCCGCAGCGAAATCGCGGTGAAAAAATCACCGCGATGAGATTACGTGGCGGCTTATGGGAGCGCCCAAACCTACGCGATTAAAAAACGCATCGTGTTGGTTTGTGCGCTCTGATAAGCCGCCATGTAATCTCATCGCGGCGATTTTTTCGCCGCGATTTCGCTGCGGCAGCGGCAAAAAAACGCTGCAGTTTGGGGAAGCCTTTATGTGTTTTTTCTTCGCTTCGAGGTGCTACAGCGCAATTGGAGTGTTGAATATCGGAAAAATTAGTTGACGGTGATTAGGTCATGCCGGATTATTCAGGGTGCGGTGCAGCTGGCGTTCGATGTTCTGTTGCTTATTGAAGCGGTCTCATACTTTTGGCGGATAGTGCTAGTTACAAACTTTCAGCGTATCGTTAACCAAAACGAACCCTGCAGCTAACCTTTTCGCAACTATCCAACATCCTAGTGATTTCTCGTGGAAGTGCAGAAGAATTCTCGGCTTCCTTCAAAGCGAGTATCACATCAACACGTTCCTTCCATTTCCCTACTTGCCCAGCATTCGGGCACGGCCGGCGCCGGTGTTCCTTCATAATGGGTCACCAGTTTTTACACATTGAGGATGTATGTTAGTCCCAAACATTACCTGTTGGTTTTTTTTTGTGTAAGTCTAGCTGATCTGGCAATCCCTTGTGCTGAACTGGCCGGCTTGACGTGCCGCAAGGGCTCAATAGGGATCAAGACCCGAAGCTAAGAGTCAGTTCCATTGTGGTTATATCACAATTATTAGCAGAGCAGCACATCGAAATTCTTTATTTGCTATACAATTTCAGATCATCACTATGGATATGCCAAGTTTTGTAAAATAATTTTAAATCACTTTTTTTCTGGTGGCTATGATACATGATCTTAGCTTTCAGGTTCTTGGTGGATGCGCGGGTCCGTATACAATTGCAACAGGACCACAATCTGCAGACATGTAAATACAAATGAAATTATTATCATTTTATGTTATAACATCAATACACAACATTTTCAGCTTCACATTTATGCATCCTTGTCAGTTATAGCTCATCGAACCTACGTTATGTATTTGAAAAGATAGGAAGATTTTTAATGTTTTATTTTTAGAAAGGATCATGTTCCGAAAATTCTACTTAAAAAAAGCTCTTTCTTTCTTCATCAAAAATATATATTAATACAAAACCTAACAGTTTACAATCATTCATTTCCTATTTCACAGACATAAAGAATCATTTATGGGTCCAGATGAACAAGAGTTATCGAAAAATTCAAGTTTTTAATTTTTTAATTTTAGTTATATTAAGATTCCGTTTTTGGATTCATACTCATATGAAATTTATTACGCCCTATTATTAGCTGTTTTCAGTTTTCCAATATTATTATGATATTAATACACATCTAATTTTTATTTTCAGTAACATACCAGTAGATGTCAGATATATCTTGTACCTACGTTTATTATGTCCTCTGACTATTATTGTGAAAACAAATTCTAATCTTAGTAGATCTCAATCCAATAGAAACTGCAACAGTGGAAGTCTTTCGATGAGAGGATGGTCAGCTTAGTTACGGATATATGTATTCTACTATAGTTTACTGGCCTGCTGGTATTATTATTTTATATTATAACGTCAGTTTATTATTTTATGTTATGATATTAAATGATGTAACATAATTGCATTTAAATTCATTTCATTAAAATCACTATTTCCGATGAGACTCACTACATAAATTATTGCAAGGAAACGGAACAGCACATTGAAATTCAAGGTTTTCTTTTCTATTGCTATATAATTTCAGATCATCCATGGATATCCCAAGTTTTATGAGATAATTTTAAATCAATTTTTTTTCTCGCAGCTACATTGTCTAAACTTTCAAGTCCACAAATGGAATTGTTAGTGTCATTCTTATATTCATTCTCTATATTATTTGTCATTATAATATTCATTCAGTATATTTTTTATAATTATAATATTAATTCACTATATTTTAAAAATTACTTTATGAAATTGAATATATATTAGGAAGGGAGGGAGCATTAGGGTATCACTCAAGCTGGAATTGGACAATGGAGTGGTATGACAACCGGCGTCTAGGAGGGAACAAACAGTATAATTTTTTTTTAACTCTTTATTTATACTAAATTTTACATTATTTTACATTCATATACACTGATAGGCAAAATAAAGTGCCCACCTCATCGTTTTTTCAATTTCTCTCATTTACTTGGTTCAAATTAAAGTTAACACACTGTATTTTTTTTATTATCTTATTTTTTATATTCTTTTTAAGTTTCACTTATGGAATACTGAAAAAAAAGGAGTTTTACTTAAAAAAAAAAAAATCAATTTGTGTTGAAAAAAAAAACAGTGACAAAATAAAGTGCCCACATCATTTAGGCTGCAGAAAACATAAATTAAAGTAAAATAAAAGCATTTCAATAATTGATGTGTCCTCCTTTGGCCTTCAGGACCTCATGCAGGCGCTTCGACATGCTCTCGACCAGGTTCTTTAGGTGCTGTGGATCTAGCTCTTCCCAGGCGCGCCCCAGGGCTTCAAAATAGTTATTTTTATTGGTAACACCAGTTTTGTCAACCCTGGCATCGAGAATCGCCCACAAATTCTCGATGGGATTGAGGTCCGGGCTTTGTGGAGGCCATTCCAGCGGTTTGATCCGACAAGACCGGAAGAAAGACTTGGTCTTCTTGGCAGTAGGCTTCGGGAATATGTCCTGCTGGAATACGAACTTCTCTTCAAGGCCCGTCTGGATCAGCGAAACCTCCAGATTTTCTCGCAGGATGTTGATGTAAGAATCTGCCGTCATTATCCCGTCGATTTTCACAATGCTTCCCACTCCACCCCACGAAAAACACCCCCAGACCATCACATTTCCTCCTCCATGCTTCATCGTGCCTTGGATGTGGCGCTCCTGAAGCTCCTCTCCCGATCTGAACCAAACACGAACCCGCCGCTTTCGGTTAAACAGCTCGAATTTTGATTCGTCCGTCCAGAGAACCGTTTTCCAGAACTCTAGGGCTTATCAGCATGCTCCTTAGCAAACTTAAGCCGTTTGGCTTTGTTTGCCTTGCTGATAAATGGGCGCTTCCGGGCAAGTTTGCTATTCAACCCCTGTGCTACGAGACGGCGACGAACAGTTCGACCGGAAACTGATAACTGAAGGGTTTCCTGGATCTCGCGGACAGTTACCTTCGGGTTCTTCTTGACTTCGCGCATGATCTTGGTGTCCGTTCTCGCATCCGTTTTCCGCTTCCTGCCTCTGCCAGGGCGATCCACCACTGATCCAAACGTTTTAAGCTTCAGAAGAATTTTGTCAACCGCTGCCTTACTGATACTGTACTTTTTAGCGACAGCCCGGTGCGATTCACCGTTTTGCACATAACGAACGACCAATTTTCGGATACACAAGGGAATTGCTTTCGAACGCACTGCGTTCTCCATTTTTTTCAATTAAATCAAATGCGATCACGTATACAAATGCATCAGGTTGAGCCGTTTGCTTCAAAACATGTCAAAATATCAAAACATAAACAATAGAGGGGTCTTCCAATGGAAACTTATCGAAAACATATCGATTTTTGAAGTGGGCACTTTATTTTGTCACTGTTTTTTTTTCAACACAAATTGATTTTTTTTTCTTTAAGTAAAACTTCTTTTTTTTCAGTATTCCATAAGTGAAACTTAAAAAGAATATAAAAAATAAGATAATAACAAAAATACAGTGTGTTAACTTTAATTTGATTTGAGGATGAGATTGACATCGTTGGCACTGTAAAGCAGGAACAAAAAAGTGCTCAAGCTGGCTGCCTTGAGGCAGGCCGGACAAAGCTGGGAAATGGTGACGAAACATGATCACCAATTCTGACGGACATACTACGATCGTGTTAGGAGGGATCGCAGCCAGATAAGCAAGTTGTTGCTCATACCCAACTCATCAAACTTAGCTATTGCTATGTGGTGGTTGAATTTTATCGAACGCAGCGGAAAGATCCGTGTAAAATAGCATCTACTTGATGACCTTTTTCAAGTTTCTTGATCAAGAAAGAGGTGAAGAATGTCAAATTAGTGGATGTCGAACGTTTAGGAACAAATCCATGCTGATCCGGCGAAATATGGTGCGCGTAGTTCTGCACTAGCTTCCGAAGAATTATCATCTCAAACAACTTGGATACTGCACTTAATGCAGCTATGCCCCGGTAATTTGGGACCATTCTCTTGCAACCTTTTTTTAAACACTGGGAAAACATATGACTGCTTCCAGCAGTTCGGAATATGCCAGTGGACAAAGAAAGATTAAACACCTTTGCTAACGGAGACGCAAGTAAATCCACGCACTGTTTTAATTACAAGCGACGGAATGCCATCCGGACCACATCCTGTTAAGGACTTCAATTCCTTGCCAGCTGTAATATTCATGTCATTGATGATGGCACAATCCATTCCGGAGGCAGGAAGACGGGGCACATTACTGGTGGCGAGCGCGATGTCCTGCGGATCGAGCAGCTCGTCGGAGAAAACGTTGCTGAATTGGGAACGGAAAATATCGGCAATACCGGCGATGCAATCAGCTTCAAGCAAACCATCCGTCATCGTGGAGGGCAAACCGACCTTCTTCCGCTGATCATTGACGTGACGTCAAAAGGTTTTGGGGTTAGACTTAAGGCTTTTGTAGACGGTCTTGATAAGCGTTATAGAGATAATAGTTTAATTGCTTGTACTCAGCATTCGCTTCCATTAGAATACATAGCGTTGAATAGTATGGCACAGAAAGAAGAGGGTCACAAATGTGCAGTATGAAGCAAAATTCATAAGAAGGACGGGTCAAAGCAAAAACATTTCAATATTAATCAACCGTATGTGTTATGATATTAATACATAAGATGATACCATTATTTCAATACATCATCGCAGTCCTACCTGATCCCTTATATAACCCACCTTATAATAACTTTTTTTTTAGTTCAAACCATGGTATAAATCATCTCTAAAAGAATGATCAAAGCTGGGTATAAAATCAAATTTATCTGGTAATAGATTAATGTGTTTCGATCTTAGGCATAATAAGCGTTTGCTGAAAATCAAGTTATTTAGCTTAGTGAGTTTTTCTCAATAATGGCTACCACCTTCTTGTCCATTTATCGGGAGCATACTTTTCGAATTGTTCCACTTCCAACCTTCCGATCCACAGTCAAGCGCTTCTCGAATGATTTACTTTCACCATTTCTTGGTACTTTTCGGTAGTTTCAGTTTCTTGGCAAGATCGCGAACCGATAAATTCGGATTTTGCTGCCATTCGTACAAAATGCGTTTGCGCACTTCCATCTTCATTCGACGCCATTTTACTGAATGTAAACATGTTGTACCACGAAATAAAGTGGAGAGTATCAGCTGTCATATAAGTGAAATGTTTCAGCGATCCGTTAAATAATTCAAAATCTACACTGAAAGAAAAGTAATCGAAATTTAACGTGGACAGGCTTTATACTAATGCCCTCGCATTTTTTGCCGCACTCTGAAAAAGCATTTTACTAATATCCATACAAATTTGATCGACCATGTTCAAATAAAACCGACTAGTAATAACTATTTCATCAATCCGCAGCCACCGTTTCTGAAAGCTGCTGAATCTTCGGAACAGTATTTTGACTGAGCGTTACTGTTAAGCATTTGTAAGAAAACGATAAAGCAACTTATTATCTAACTCCAAAAATCTTCAGCTTGTGTAATAGAAGATTGTTAAATTTGTCACCCGTTGCCTTCGAGTTTACTATAAACACAAACTCACAGAAACGTGTAATTATGCATTGTTACCCGCGGTACCGCTTCAAAAATGTCCCACTTAGTCAAGCATTAGTAGACAGAAAAAAAAAATTGCCGAACAAAGGAAACACTGCCAACTCAATTTGCATGACCCTTGAATGAACTGCTTGTATGTACATAACACTAAACATCGCGCAATGCAGTGGGTTTGAGAAGTTTTCATAAGCTAAAATCAAAACAACCGCGCAACACTCAGATATTTCACTGCAGCAAGCTGTGCTGAACTTCTCCAGTCGGGAAAGCAGGCGATGCGATGGGAGAGATCCAGCATCGAGTTGAGAGAGACCCCTTTGTGCTTGGGTGGCGTTCCCACACCCAACATCGATGGGCTTTCAAAGCCCACCTAACTAGATTGCTAGCTGATCGTGCGCGCGCCCTTTTCACCAACAACCGCTAGGTCTGCGACCAATTACACGATGAAAGAGGTCTTCCTCTTTGTGGATTGCAGACAGTTCGTCAACCGCTCATCAGATTTGCGCCATTATCATCATAAATAACGGATTAGGTCACCGCACCGTGCTTGAACGCGTGTCGGCGTTTGCCGTTCGTCTTTCCTATAAGCGGCTCATGCATCGACGCCGACGGCGACTTTTGTCTACTGCAACAGATCTAGGAGATTCGAATTTGGGAAGGAAATGTGTGAACAACAAAGAGACCGCTTTTCACCGGCACACGATCCGGCGGATGGCTGAGTTGGTTTAGTAGTTGAATAAGATGATCGGATTTGGTTCGTGCGGTTGGTGCCTTGACTGAGTAGAGGACTGTCGGCGCATTATTGTACCTATTTTGGTTTTATCACAGTCTTGTGGACCGTAATTTAGACTTGAAAGATGAGTAAATACTAAATTATTCTTTGGTCGTCTCTTTGGGTGTTTTGGTTGAACAAATCGGGTTTCGGAGTTTTATTGAATTATAAGTTATTTCTAAATTCTTTGGTTTAATTTCTAAGGTTTTAACTCTTTATTTATTCCAAATTTTACATTATTTTACATTCATATATTATCCTAGGTGCTCCTGCTAAGTAATTAACATTTCAACCTTATATGCTATGATTTATATCTAATTGTGTTAATATTGGTTTTACCTTGGCTATTCAGTATTTTTAACGGGTTTTGTTTTGCCTGCGTGTAGGAGTAACGGTTGATTTCTTAAAACTATTTCTTATCTATAGAGCGAATTGATCATTGCAATTGAAGGATCCAATGATTTTTGTCTAAAATTATGAATTATTTTGTTGGACTTTCCTTTAGAGTCTCAACGTTCAAAATTCTATGTAATTCAATAGCACTGAACATGAGTGTATGGATATAAGAAGTTTGTTCTTCAAACAAAGTTATGATTTTCTGTTTATATGTAAGAGGATATAAACATTTCATATATTTATTACATTTGTCCAAGATATTTTACTTGATTTGACAAGAAATTGGAACTCCGTTCATTGCGACCATATGACTATCACTTGGTTTCCTCAATGCAGCTCTAGGCTTGTGTGGGAATATTATAAGTTAAGTTTTGGAAGCGTTAGGAAAAATCTTCCATTTTTGAAAATAATCTGTAAAAATGTCCAAGCTTTTTTGTAGCCTCCTGGATATAACACGAAGACTTTTTCCTTTAGCGGAAATGCCTGTGTCATCAGCAAAGCAAGATTTTTGACAGCCCTGAGGTAAATCAGGGAGATCTGAAGTGAAAATGTTATAAAGTATTGGCCCAAGAATGCTACCCTGAAGAACTCCAGCTCTAACAGGCAATTGATCAGATTTAGAATTCTGATAAATGAATTGCAAAGTTCTATCAGTTAAGTAGTTTTGAACTAATTTCATGATATAAAGCGGAAAATTGAACTTTTTCATGCCAAACACTGTCGAATGCTTTTTCCATGTCTAGAAGAGACACTCCAGTGGAGCAGCCTTCAGCTTTGTTTGAACGAATTAAATTTGTAACTCTCAAAAGTTGATGCGTAGTTGAATGCCCATGGCGAAATCCAAACTGTTCATCAGCAAAAATTGAGTGTGTATTTATGTGAAGCATCATTCTATTCAAAATAATTTTTCAAAAAGTTGACTTATTGAAGAAAGCAAACTGATTGGACGGTAGCTAGAAGTTTTGGTCAGATTTTTGTCTGGCTTCAAAATAGGTACAACTTTTGCATTTTTCCATTTATCTGGAAAGTATGCCAGATGAAAACATCCGTTAAATAGTTTTACCAAAAAGCACAAGGTACTCTCGGGGAGTTTTTTGTCGAGGATATAGAAAATTCCATCATCACCTGGTGCTTTCTTATTTTGAATTTTTTTAGTTATAGTTTTTACTTCATCTGAATACCCAAGAATCATCAAAAAAAAATCTTCAGAAAAAATATTCAGATACTCCCTGGAAACTTGATCCTCAATAAGACTAGTAAACCCCAAACTTAAATTATGGGAGCTCTCAAACTGCTTAACAAGTTTTTGGGCTTTTTCCGCATTTGTGAGCACAATTTTATCACCTTCCTTAAGCGCTGGTATAGGCTTTTGAGGTTTTTTTCAAGATTTTCGAGAGTTTACAGAAAGGTTTGGAACTCAGATCTAATTTCGACACATTATTTTCAAAATGTGTGTTTCTCAGGGCAGAGGAGCGTTTTTTAATTTGTTTTTGTAAATCTCGCTATATTAATTTCATAGCGGGATCACGTGTTCTTTGATATTGACGCCTACGTACATTTTCCAGACGAATCAAGAGCTGAAGATCGTCATCAATTATAACTGAATCGAATTAAACCTCGGCACTTTGGGCACTGAAGCAGCTCTTGCTCTATTTATTGAGAAAGCCAGAGATTCAAGAGCATAATTAATATTATTTCTTGTTTGCAATGGAACATTAGGATCAAAGTTGTATTCCATAAATTTTCGATATTGATCCCAATCAGCTCGATCGTAGAGGAAAGTAGAACTGATGGAATTAGAAATGATTTCTTGAGATATTCCAAATGTAACTGGAAGGTGATCAGAACCGAAGTCAGCAAAGTTGACATGAATCAGTTAGGACCAAATCAATAGCTGAGGGATTTCTGGCTGAAGAAAAGCAAGTTGGACTGTTTGGGTATTGAATAGTGCTATAACACTGCAGAACAGTGATCAAATAGTATAATGCCATTGGCATTGCTTTGAAAATTATTCCATGAGCAGTGTTTTGCATTGAAATCACCAATAACGAAGAATTTAGACCTGTGACGGGTAAGTTTCTGAAGGTCACCCTTAAGCCAGTTCTTTGGCTGGCTAGTGCATTGGAATGGCAAATAGGCAGCTATGAAAGTAAATTGGCCAAATTTTGTTCCAACTGAAACCCCCAAAGTTTCAAAAACTTTGGTTTCAAATGAAGAAAGAATGTGATGTTTGATCCGCCTGCGGACAATGATGGCAACGCCACAACCAGCTCCATTAAGGCGATCATTGCTGTAGACCAAATAATTTGGATCTCTTTTGACCTTATGGGCATGTTTGAGATAAATCTCAGTTATAACAGAAATATGCACGTTATGAACTCTTAAAAAAATAATTAGCTCATCCTCGTTATCTCTGATGGATCGAGCATTCCAATTCTAAACATTTCATGACCTAAAATCCATAACTGAATTTCGCCATTGCTTCTTCCAGCCTGAACTTCACCTTTTTCAGTCCATAGAGTCACAGTCATCCTTCTTATTGCTCGTAATCGTATGGCTTTATTCCCATACGGCTGTTAACTGGCCCTCTGCTGCTCCCAGCTCCTCCATTGATGGATTCTTGATACCTCCTCGCAATATCCAGCGTCTGCCTCAGTCTGCCGTAGGGCCCATACTGATCCACCGAACTGTTCTGGATTGCATCAAAATGACCTAACCTGACGTTTGGTCGCTGTAATTGTTACCGCATTTGCCAGGGTTAGCTTTCCTTCCCCTAGAAGTCGATGCCTCAAATTTTTGTCCCATATCCCCGCAATAATGCGGTCTAAAATCGTAGTATCTTTGAAATTAGCGATGCCACATAATTCAGCTTGTAATTTCAGAGGCAAAACAAAGTTCTCAGTTGATTCATCGGGGTTTTGTACCCGAGTACTAAATTTATAGCTCTAGACTAAGTCCAGTTTGAGCTTCGAGATCAAATCGTCGAAATCCGCCTCTTCAAAATTCCCAGCTAGGTACAGCAGCTTTATCTCTTCAATCATCACCGGCCCACTTCGAGTGACAAAATATTTTTTTTTTTATTAAATCATTTATTTATACAGGCTCAATCGAATCAACTTTACAGAGCCAAGTTTTCATGTATACAAACATCAGTTATCTTAAAACTAAAGTTAGGAGGATAGAACCGATTACTCGCGGCCGTCTCGAGGTTAATAGGAATAATAATGTAACGGATGGGAAGATGGGTGGGAACGTTTGCTTTACATAACACATTTGGTATAAATTTTAAATTGGCAAAAACTTATAACTATACAACTTTTTCTTTTTTTCTTTTGACTTGAACATTTTTGGGAAAGAAAAAAAATACTCACAAACACAGATTAAAAAAAAACTAATGCTAAACATACACGTTAAACTAACTACAATCTAAGACTAATGTTAGTTAAAAACACATAAATGAGTTTCATAAACTCCAGATCACGTCGAGCCAAAATATCTCGAACCGGTACATTGGGTTGTCCACCTCGAGCCCGAAGGGAATCATAAAGCTCAGATCTGACTCCACGATGCGCAGCACATGACTAAATTACGTTAGTGACAAAATATGCCATTTTGGAAATGTTCTAGTGAAAGATGCTATGACCACTTGAGAACCTTCATAAAACCTGTGCCATCAAAAAACAAAAACATCAACCAACCCCCCCCCCCCCCATAATTTTATATTATATTGTGGTTTTGTTGTTTTGTTTTGTTTTTTTCGCTTTTCTGCTCTTCTGATTCATTTATCTGTATGTAATGTAAAAAAAAAAAGTTATAGAGTTGAGGTAAATTTGGTTTGATAGCAGAATAACCAAAACAAATTGAGTTTTTTACATCGTACCAGGCGCTTTTTATTTTATGTTGAATATTGGCACGATAAGAGCCGAAAATTAATGCGCCTCGGAAATTATGCAAGTTTACAACAAAAACAAAATTAAAACAAATAAGGCCTGTACTCGAAAAAAATGCACCATTTTTATCCGTGTGTAACTTTTTTGTTCGTGGGTAAAAATCTTAGTATAGTTTGGAGTAAATTGTTTACATGTGCAATATTTCATAACAATTGGTTCAGTGGTTCAGTGGAGATGTCATCGAAACAAGAAGAAAATCTCCGGAGAATTTTGCGCGCCGTCATGGAAAATACGACTGCGACCATGAGATGGGTCGGAAGACAACTGGGAATTACCCATACAACTGTGTCTCGGGTGGTAAAATTGTTTAAGGAGTCCCAGACGACCGATCGGCGGGCTGGAAGTGGAAGAAAATCGAAGACTAATCGAAGAATTAATTCAAGTGTAATCCGAACCTTGCGATTCGCGACGCGGCTCTGAAGGCAAAGTGTTCCGCCTGGTTCGTTCAGCAAACCATGAAACGAGCTGGGCTTCGTGTTTTCAAGGTCCGCAAGGCACCGAACCGGCGCGTTCAACAAAACACGGCGGCCAAATCCCGCGCAAGGAAGCTGTATCGAGAGTGGTTAGCGAAACCGATGTGTGTGATTATGGATGACGAAACCTACATCAAGGCAGACGCAAAGCAGATACCGGGGCTGGAGTTCTACGTTGCCAAATCGCGGTTTGATGTTCCGAAAGACATAAGGAAGAAGAAAGTGGACAAATTCGCCAAAAAATAATTGCTCTGGCAGGCCATATGCCAATGCGGTAAACTGAGTAAACCGTACATCACAACGGGTACCATCAGCAGCGAAATTTACCGCACCGAGTGCCTCCAGAAGCGTCTATTGCCCTTCCTGCGGTCCCACGGAGACAAGACATTATTTTGGCCAGACCTGGCATTATGCCATCACGCGCGATCGACGTTGGATTGGTACAGGGACAATAACGTTGTTTTTGTACCAAAAACCAAAGATTTTGGGCCATAATGAAGACCAAAGCTTGAAAATCGTCCAAGGTGTTTAAGAACGAGTTGAAGTTGAAGAAAGAATGGATGAAAGTGACCAAAAAGGTCGGCTCCACCATTGCACAAAATGTAATGAGGGGTCTTAAGGGAAAGGTTCAGGCTTTCAGCGATGGAAAGGAAATTGAATAAAGTAATAATGCACAAACACAATCCATATATATTAGTTCATTCCCTGAAAGTTTCAAGAAAATCCGACTAAAAATAAATTTTTGGCGAACACTTTTGTCTGGTGCATTTTTGTCGAGTACATGCCTTAATAGTTTTATATTTAGAAATCACGTGGACTTCCAAGCTCGATCATCAGTGACTTCAATTTAAATTTCAAACAAATCATACAATCAATTTGATATGAATTAATCATTACTATTCCACATCGTAAAAACAATGTTGCAAAGCTCCCGATTTTTTGAATGATTATACATTCTGATTCAACTCGATGGTTCTCTATTCCCCTGAGCAACCATTTCGCTCTTTTGTTGCAAGCAACTGAATTCTAATGGGTTCAGTTTTTGCTTCGGAAACCCGATCTCATTAATTCCACCGATGAACTGGATGTTATTAACCTTATTAATTTCATTCCACCACACTCCAAGAACAATAGATTCTCCCTTCTGTCCAGAGTTTAGCCCAAATTTATGACCATCAAGCTTAGCCCGGGCTAAAGCCCTACATTCTCTATTATCGCTCTAGCATGTGTGTGCGTGAATGTTTAGCAATGAAATGGAATCTCGCGACCGGAAAGACGCAACCATGTAAAAAAATGTCTTCATTCTTTGTCTGTCCATGACGGAGATAGTGGTGCTTAGTGCTGTATTGTGCGAGCATTGCACTGTGGTACGAAGTGGCTGTTTAATTAGTCAGCATAGTTCTTGGTGTCCAAATGTCTAGAGACGCTACTTCATTTTACCCGCTAATTTTTTATATTACACCATAGTGCACTGCAAACAGAGGGCATCGAAACGCAAAAAAAATACGACACAAGCCAACTACGCCGTCTTCAGAACTAGAAGAGGATGAGCGCCAAAACAATGCGATCAACGGCAAAGCCAACTGAGACGTCACCGACTTGCTACAGTTTGTTTGTGATGCAACTTCTCGCACTGGAGTGCAGGTGGAAATGTTATGTTGTAAGTTACTGCAGTTACTAGCAAACAACAACACCGAGCAACACCATGTCTCAATCAACCGTCGTCGGTCGGGTCTATCGATAGATGGGAAAACGAGCACAAAGGGAAATGAGTTGAACTTGTATGTTACCACCATAAATGCATAGTTCTTGATGCAGCTTAACGTTTAATGATGATACCAACACGCTCGGGTTAGCTCGACCATTAGGGAAAGTTGATAACTTTGTTTATCAAAGTTAGTGTGCAATTTCAAAACATCCATAGAGAACAATGCTCGTCTGGTCATTTCCACTCGAGCACATCCATTATGCGGAGTGGCGGGACTTTAACTGTTATGGTTGTCAGTTGTGCTTTTCTTTTTGCAATTGCGAAATAAGAACCCGGCTCAAGAGCGACCAAGCAAACTAATAATTATGCTGATTTATATTTAATCATCATTGCTTGCTGGCGAAGTGATCAGCACCCCAAGAAGGCTTGAATTGAAGGCAGAAACTGCTTTTGCAATTACAAGTAGTTATTTACCATTGTAGCAAAGTTGCAGTTAGGTGCAGTGCAACATTTTTGCATAAACAATGTATTGTAATGTCCCGATTTTGTCACCCCTATGATGCGCTTATGGGTGACAAAATAGGGACAGTGACATATTCGGGAAAACAAATATATTTTTGCTTTTTATTGATTATTTTTAAAAAGGGGAGGGTGGTCCCATTTCGGTCCCTAGATAAGGTCTGTATCCGCAATAATCCGGACACCTCAAAACATGGATAAAACATAAATTTCGCATTATATTTCCGTCGTAGTTGTTTATTTCAGATTCATGAGATGTGTTTTAACAATTCGTGAAGACAAAACATAGTTATTCGGTATTTGCATAAATTTTTCGAACTTTGCGCTTAACTCCGTCCATTAGAGTTTGTACAGACTCTTCAAAAATACGTAGAAGCCGTCTTTGTCCAAATTTGCTGGAAGTATTTGATGTCTTTGATTCCTTGTTTCTTTCCAGAAAGCTTTCGCTTCCTCAGAGCCCAATATCTCTCGATTGGTCGTAGCTCTGGGAAATTTGGCGGGTTTGAGGTTTTTGGTACAATGTTCACTTGATTTGCTTGGTACCACTCCATCACAGTTTTAGCATAGTGGCATGATGCCAAATCGGGTCAGAACAAAGGTTTTTCTTTGTGACTTTTGATGAAGGGTAGCAATCGCTTCTGCAGACACTCTTTCTGATAGATCTCCTTGTTGATTGTGCCTGTAGTGACGAAAGATTTACTCTTTTTGCCACACGTGCAAATTGCTTGCCACACAAGGTATTTTTTGGGAAATTTCGATCCCTTCTTCGTTCTGAAATGCTCAGTTGTAGCATTTCTGGCCATAGCAGAATAAAAAGCCAGCCCTGGAAGCTGCTTGAAATCCTCCAGGTAAGTTTCAACGTCCATAGCAACGCATAAAAATCGTCAAATATTCGCAGTACAAACGTCGAGCCAATGATTTTGCGGCCAACTTCTGTTTGTCGTTGCGATTTGGAACTGTTTTTACTTTATACGACTTAAGTCCCAAACGTTGTTTTGATTTTTGGACAAAACCAGGCGACATCCCTATTTTACGAGCCACCGTTCGAATGGAGAGATTTGGGTTTTTCGTTAATATGCTTTTCACCTTTCGGTCCATGACAGGATCAGCGCGTCCAATGTTTTTGTCACTTCTCGGTTTCCTCTCCACCGTCAAACGTTCCGAAAATGATTTGAGCACATCGTGAACAGTGGATTTAGGCAAATCCAATGTTTTTGCAAGGTCCCTATTGACAAGTCAGGATTTGCCGTACGCCCGTACAAAATTCGCTCGCGCACTTGTTTTTCTTTCGTCGCCATCTTGAATACTAAACATGAAATGTAAACACCAGTTTTTTCCATCATAGACTCTCAGCTATACCAAAGTGAAATTTTTCATTCCTACGTGCAATATTTCAAAAGTTACAATGATTTGAAGGTGTCCGGATTAATGTGGATACAGACCTTAATCACTCAAATACTTTTTGGGCATTTGCGTAACTTGTCCGGGGGTGAGATTCGAGCTCGTGACTTTGGCGTGAGAGGTATGGATGTGAACCTCTACGCCGGGGTCACCCCCTGTTAGCCCAAGTGAGAAGAATGCTCCAGGCCGAACAGTTATCAAACAGCGTGTAACTTTTATGCCCTGTAGCATTGTGACAGGCGATTAAAGCTACGGAGGGTGATCATTGGAAAATCACGCACTCCCAGGGCATTTAAAAACGTAAAAAGTGCCTGTCACATACTTTGCCTCTAAAAATGCCTGGATGACTCATGATTTGTTCCAAATATGGTTCCATCAGTACGTCAATTTTCAGCTTAAAATTGTATTCCACCAAATGCTATATTGCCGTTGGATAATTGCTCTGCGCATCATCTAAATGATGAACTTAAAAGTGATGACTGAATGATCGTTCTATACTTTTTTGCCTCCTAATGTGACAGCCATGATCCAGCCCACGAACCAAAACGTCATTCAGAACTGCAAGCTACGATATCGTGACAAGCTTTTGCTTCACGTCATGGCTCGCGGTCGCAAAGATGACATAGATCAATGCTTGAAGCAAATCTCGTTGAAGGATGTATGTTTCTGGATGCATGATGCCTGGGCTGAATTACAAAGTGCAGTGATCCAGCAGTCCTGGAAAAAAAAATTGGAGTTATATTCGATGCTAAGCTTGTTCATGAAGACGACGTTTCTCTATCACATTTGCTGAACATCAACAAAAGCGAGGATACCAATATGGGATATGCTATCAGTCAGCAATCAACGATGAACTGGAACAACCAGAACTAAACCTATCAGAAACAACACCAAATCCAGAATTAACAGTATAAAACTCTCTTGGACCATGTGAATCACCAGGAGTTGTCAACGATATTGAGGCAGTGCGATTGTTTAACAAAATAGTTGATTGGGCTGATGCTTCAGTTCTCTCGATTGAGGATGTCAGCTTTTTGCGGCGGATCAGGGAGATTGCGTTGAAGAGCCCGATACAAAGTTAATACGCGATCATCTTTCATGCACATTTTTAAATGGATTAGTTTTATCAAGTAATTGTTTTTATTTTGTTATAACCGTTGGATGGAATCTAAAATGTCTATTATAATGTAAACATGATCTGCTACATAAAACATTACAATAACGTTTGCATTAAATAAAATGGACTTTTTTAGGATGGTGATAAAAAGAAAAGCTAAGACAGATAATTGCTATTGATAAATTTCCCATGGAAGGTAGTTATTTAAGCTTACTTGCAAAAAAATTCTACGCCCTTGCGAGCGGCCTTCCGGCAGTTATCCGGAACATTCGCCATGGCGGATGAAAACATGCGTGTAGGCATGTGTAGGCTTTCTTCGTTTTATTTATCAATTTCTCCTCAGTTTTCGCGACAAAATTGTTGAAGTAGATCTTACGCTTTAGGTTGGCCCAGAAATTCTCGATGGGATGCAGCTTGGGGACGTTGGGCGGGTTCACCGACTTCGGTACCACATCGATATTCAGCCGCTCCATCTCCGCCAACGATCGCTTCGAGTAGTGGCCCGACGCCAGATCCGGCCAGAACACCGCGTCTTCGCCCTTATGGTATTTCTTGATGAACGACGCAACTTCCGGCAGGCATTTCGTACTATAAATGTCCCCGTTCACGGCCAGTCCGGAGCGAAAGAAGCGCGGCTTTGACATCCCCTTCTCGCTGATTGTCAGCCACAGCAGCACCTTCTTGGGGAACTTGGTGTGTGAAATGAACTTCACCTCGGAGCCAAGCATGAGAAAAATCGGTTCACTTTGCACTCATTTCTCACTCAGACGCATCAACGTTCAGAAGTGAACCGTTATTCATTACTATTCTGCTTTCATTCTATTCGTAGAAAAAAGCATTAAGCAAAACTGGCACCAGATCGTATACTGAATGAATCGGACTGTAGCAGTCGATTTCTCAGTGCCTATTTTTTACCCGCTGAATCAGTTACGATTGTATTCAGTTTGATTCAGCTGAGCGAGACTGATTGAATCACACTCATTTCTTCAAATCATACCTTAAACATGATTTAACATTTCAAATAATGATCTAACATGATGTTAAGTAATTAAATGCAACATAAAAACAGTAAGCGTCATATTAAGCCGTATCTCTGTGAGGATCATTCCAGCTGATAGCATTCACTGAGTCAAATTATTCTCGTTCAGTGTATTCAAATCGCTTGCGTTCAGTGGCAACGCATTCATTCAGGTATAACGTAGAGATGAAAATTTGTTTCGCATGATTCTGTTTTCCTCGTTTATTCTTTCTACAGTTTTCGTTTTTGAGGATTCGTGTAGAATCGTTCGATAGGAAACACAAGTCAAGGCGCCCACTGATGTGGCGGAAGTGTGGCATCATATAACATGTCAAAATATCGAGTCAAAGTCTTATGGCGTGAGGCGAACGTCGACAAGATATTTTGGTATGCTAGCAGATGTCACACCTCCGCCACATCAGTGGGCGCCTGGCCTACCTCTTCCCAGCGATCTTATTATATTAATAAACTAATAAAAAACTTCTTCCCCCCCCTCCCCCCCTCCCCCAAAACCCCCCCCCCCCCCACCCCCCCCCCCCCCCCCCCCCCCCCACCTCCCCCCCCCCCCCCCCCCCCCCACCCCCCCCCCCCCCCTTTTTCCCTCTTCCCCCCCCCCCCCCCCCCCCCCTCCCCCCCCTCCCCCCTTTTTTTTCCCCCCCCCCCTTTTTCTCTCCTTTTTTAACCCCATTCCGCACCGTCCCCCCCCACACCCCCCCCTTTTCCCCGGGGGCTTTTTTCCCCCCTTTTAAGAGGTTCTTCCTTTTTTCCATCACTTTAAGTTCTACTATAGAGCTGTCAAATTTTGTCTGCTGAATCGTGGGTTACTACACACAAAGAATAATGATTGTCAGAATTGAAAAAATCATTGCTAAAATTGAAAAGTTGCGTTGGTTCTTTTTCGTAGAAAGCGGTTAGCTTTCACAACAAAAACATTCAAACTGTCAAATCAAAATGTTTCTGCTTGGTACATTTAAAAGTTGAAACTTTCAAAACGAATTGTAGAACTGTCAAATCGAAACCGTGGCATCGTTGAAAATAAAAGCAAATTACTTTTATTTCAAAATGAACTTTCAACCCGAAAGTGTCGTGCAATTCAAATAAAAGTAAACTGTTAAGATTGAAATAAAAATAGTTTTAACATAAATTGGTTTTTTTTTTCAGATGAATCATTATAAATTTTAATGAGACAGCTATTTGTTTGAAAATCATTTGATTTTAAATGAAAGTGGGAT
Organism: Aedes koreicus; assembly: GCA_024533555.2. Taxonomy (NCBI): domain Eukaryota; kingdom Metazoa; phylum Arthropoda; class Insecta; order Diptera; family Culicidae; genus Aedes; species Aedes koreicus. The sequence goes on along the minus strand of JAHHFK020002259.1, from coordinate 189,180 downwards.
ATAATTAATAAAACATTATTTTTTCGTTATGTAAACAAATATTTCTTGTTACTGGTTCATGTATTAAACAACGGATTTCTAACTAATGCATAATCCTCACTCAAACGCTGCATTCGGATTATATTAATAATCTAAATAAACTTTGTTGGAGTAATTTTTCACTCACCGTCAGGATATAACAGCATTCCCAAACACACATATAAAAAACAATTAATAAACTTATACTGCACGACGGATCGGCATGAAAAAAATCAGTCTTGAAAGTAGTCACTGACGCTGGTGATTTCCAGTTCGCACATCGAAGGCGTCTCCGCTTCTGTTTCGGCCGGAAGAGTGTCGGACCCGGTGTCCTCCGTCGTTGTCGTGGCGGTTGCCTGGTGCACACCTGGCGTCGCCTAGGAATCGGACTTCGAGAATGAATCGTTGACGATGGGCCGGTCGTCGACGGGGTTTGTTCGGACGGATTCGTAGTTGGGATCCGATTCGCTGCCGGTGAGAGATTCGTAATTGGAAGAAAGTTACTGTTGCTGTTGTTCGTTGGGGTGCTGCTTCATGTTGCTTATTGGGTTGTCCGGCGAGCTGGTGCTATCGGTGGAAAGAGTACTTTGTCAGAGCGTACTACTACAATAAAAAAATAGCTCTTATAAAAACCACTAACAAACAATCCCCTATTTTTCTTTTAAGGCTAAAACTTCAAATGTAATCTTCATAGAAAATATACCACGGAGTCTCACCTTCAAATCCTCGACAAATCCCTTCACAACAGAACAATATCCGTGAGCAGCTTAAATGTTGTCCCAGACGGACGGAAAGAACAGACAGACGACTTTGACAGGTAAACCCGATTCTTTTTTTTTTTTTAAAAAAAAAAAGGTTTTTTTTTTTTTTGTGGGTTTTGAAATTTTCCCAATTTTCACGGTAAAAGGAAACCCTTTTAAAATTACAAACCCAACCGAAAAAATACACTTTCAAATCAAACGCAAAACTTTCATAGTGGATAATTTTACTTTTAATTTAATGAAAAATAAACTCTTTTCAGAAGTAAAGTGCACAACTTTTAATAAAACAAGATCGATTTTTTTGTGTGTATGATTGATGCTGCATGGGTAGCTTCGTCAGGGCGGGTGAAGGTAAACCCATGAAAAATCGGCAATTTTTGTCCATTTTTTTTAATGCAAACGTTAGTCATGAACCACTTGTGTACCGGTTAAGTTTTCACTCCAAAGTTAGTCCAGAATGACATCATGCAACACTACACTTAATAAAAGCACCAAAGTATAAAACCTGTGTGGAAAATCATTTCATTTTGACTATATCTAATTGAATCGTATATGCTGACAAAATCGGGTCAAAAAGTTGACACAATCGGAGGTAGACAAAATCGGGGCCTGACAAAACCGGGTCATCACTGTATTCTGATGATGTTTATGGCTGACAGGCTGACAGCACCTGTCATTGACTTTCAATAATTTGGCATGCGAATTTAGCAACACTTCTTTGATGCTCTTTGAACTGTTTCCGAACTGTTTTCTTGGAAGCGACTGTGATTGTGATGTTGAAGATTATGTATTTCAGTCTGCTGAAATCAGAAACAACTTGTAACATCTTCCAGAGTAGAGCTTTTCTTGTTCTAATTGATAGTCAATCAACAATCGGATATCGAACTTGTTCGATGCAGAAACATTGCATAACTGAAAATCTAACGCAAGAAAAATAATTCAAAACTTGCTCTCTTAAATTAAATCAGACAAGTGTAAGGACCGCTTAATAACCCCCGAGAAAGCGAAATGTAAAATCTCACTCGCAGCGCCAGGGCATGTTTGCCGTGTTTCAACAACTGATAATTACTCTGTCTGTTGATATTTTGTTCTTGTAGGGGAAGAAAAGTGCATTCTTTTGTTTGTCTCTGAGTTCCGTGTTCGTGAATTAAGACGGGCAAAGGGAGTTGGAAGATAAGCGCATTGTTTATGTGCATTGTGCGAGAAGTTTTTCAAGACGTAACGACGGGGAGAAAAAAATATGCATAAATTTTACTGATTCTTCAGTCTTCAGAAATTTGTTGAATCTACATTTGATGAACTATGTGTGAGACTATTATCACTAAAAGAAATTATTATCTTATTATGCAAATGAAGGTGCTAATGGGAAGCTCAAGTCAGCCGAAGACAATTATTACAATTAAGTAAATAAAATAAATTTATGTCTAATGGCTCATCATAAGCATTTACATAAAACTCCGTTTCGTTACCTTATTTGCTTATCTGTGCAGTGCATTTGGAACGTATTAGTTGAGGTTTTAGCAACCGTCCAGAACATATTTGAACGATACTGTTTCGAAATTAAACTTATAATTGAGGTGAATATGAATACCGAGAAGTAAGTGAAATATTCCATGAAACACCGTTTCTAACCTACATAAGTGGAATACCTCCGTAAATCACACACTCTTACTATAGTCTTCCATATGTGACTACGATGGTAGAACTGCCGCCATCACGCCCCGACAATCAACGTGCAATAAATATTAATTTGCATAATAAAGTGAAAACGTTCGGCAATTTGCTCGTTTCGAGCCTTGTCTGTGACATACACACATGACTATGCAATGTATATTTCAACTGCAATTGCACTTTTGACGGCAAATTGCATCCATCAACTCGGATGTAAACTTCATCTCACGTCAAAGATCAGACACCAAATCAGGTCAACCTGAAATGAACTGGAGTAACCCAGAAAAATCCGTCCCCACGCTGAAACAAGTTGTTAAAATGAAAACAAAACTGCGATAAAAGGCCAGAGTCTGCCGCATTCAGTAATTTATGTGCGATGGAATACCTAACCTACACACCCCCAAGCCAGACTTAAACCCGGTCCAGCAGCCGGTGATGAAAATCTTTATGGATTAACGAGCTTATTGTTAAACACGCGGATGCGGACGGAACGGAAGGTTCTGTCCCACTGCAGACCGAAAAGCGGCACAGGGCGTATCGTTGACACGGAATTGGGTTAAAAAGCTCAATTCCCTGAACCCTGGTGCGACTTTGTTTGGAGATGATAATTTTCCGGAGAAAAAGGCGTAAACCGATTGTGTTAAGACGGGGATCAGTGTTCCGACACGATAATGGTGTAAACAGATTATGGCGGAAAATGTTCCCAGCGCCGTTGTCGGTGAGCGTCGTTCGTTTAATTTGATTAACAACTATTTGGATGGAATGGAAACTGAACCATGTAAAACTTTCATATTTTGGTGGTGGAATTTATAATTGCTTTGAATACATTTTGTTTAGTGTAGTAACCACAGCAAAGGGTTGGAAGTAATGGCGAGGGAATTGCATTGAATGAGTTTTACACGGAAATGGCCACATAACCTTTTTATTCGAAATTCTGGTAATTTATCATGGTTATTTATGCAGTGGTAAATCCCAATTCAACAAAGCAAGTATTACCACCGAAATTTCCTCGAAACATGTCTACCAATTCCTTCTATGACTTTGTTTCGTACACTGCCGGTGATTATCTTGGCTGATCGATTTTCTGTGTATTAAAGGGTGTTTCGATCAAAATTTGGTCGGCTTAAACTTGACGCATTTCCTTTCATCGTGCATTAAACATTTTTGCACACCCCTCACTTTAAAGATGTGTGCGTGTAGCATCATGCCTCTATTTTGATTTTGAGATTAGCACTTCAGTTATCAAAATGTCATCGAAGGAAGAGAACCCAGGTAACCAATAAGCAGTTCAAAAGCGTCTTTACGGCAGGCTATCAAGCAATTAAATCGCCTTAAATGCAACATAAATGCCACTATTGGCCCAATATACAGCTGCTTTACTGCAATGCTATGATAATGCTTCATTAATGCTATTTTGCATTCGAAATGCTTATTACAGGCTACTAGCATTTAAATAGCATTTGAAATGCAACTTAGGTAACAGGTAGCATTCAAGATGCTGATATAATGCAAATATAATGCTTGTAGCATCTGAAATGCAGATTTAGGGTTGATTAACTGCATATGCTAATGCTTATTGGTTACCTGGGAAGCAACGCATCAAAATGCACATGCATGGCTAAAATTCAAACTACTTTCACGCCAAGTTGGCGAAATTGTTGGATGTGGCTAAATCAACTGTTACCAACGTATTAAAAGTGTTCGGTGAACGTTTGTCGACAGCCAGGAAAGCTGGATCGGGACGCAATCGAAAGCCGGAGGCCACAGCGACGGCAAAAAGAGTTGCCCGCTGTTTCGAGCGGAACCCCAACCTCTCCGTCCGAGATGTCGCAAAGAAGCGGGGAGTGGCGCCTTCAACCGTGGATAGAGCTAAAAACCGAGCTGGACTGTCGACTTACAAGAAAGTGGTGACTCCAAATCGCGACGATAAACAAAACACGTCGGCCAAAGCACGATCGCGAAAGTTGTACACGACGATGCTGACGAAGTTTGATTGTGTGGTGCAGGACGATGAAACTTACGTCAAGGCAGACTTTGAACAGCTTCCTGGACAGGAATTTTATACGGTAACCGGACGGGGAGAGGTGGCAGATATTTTCAAGCACACTAAACTGTCAAAGTTCGCGAAGAAATATCAGGTGTGGCAGACTATTTATACCAGTGGCTTAAAGAGCAACGTTTACATTGCGACCGGAACCGTCAACCAGGAAATTTATCTGAGCGAGTGCCAACAAAAACGTCTACTGCCTTTCCTAAAGCGACACAATAGTTCCGTTCTATTTTGGCCGGATTTGGCATCTTGCCATTACGGAAAAAAGGCCATGGAGTGGTATGCTGCCAAAAACTTTCAAGTGGTGCCCAAGGACAAGAACCCTCCCAACACGCCAGAGGTCCGCCCAATCGAACAATATTGGGCCATCGTCAAGCGGAACCTTAAGAAGACTCAAAAAGCTGTTGTGAGCGAGAAACAGTTCAAGGCAAACTGGTGTTCTGCGGCGAATAAAGTGGACAAGCAGACTGTACAAAATCTTATGGCAGGTGTTAAACGAAAGACCTGGCAATTCGCATTCAGTAAAAAAGGAAGCTTAGCTGAATATTTCTCCTGTATTTTGTATTAACTGAACTTGAAAAAGAAAAAGAATTTGACTTATTAATAAAAACTTTGATCGACTCACAAACATAACTGTGTCACCAAATTTTGATCGGAACACCCTTTAACTGCTGAGTTGACTTATCATTCACAGTTTGAAAGCCATTGAAAACGACGCAAATAAATGGTAATGTCTTTTAATTACATTTTGCATCTCCTAACACAAATTTCAGTATGAATTTCCGAACGTCTCATAGGCAGCAGCGTAAATATGAGGGGTGCACCAAATTTGTTTCGTTACACCTGTAGCTGATAGGTTATCCAAAGCAGAAGAGCCAGCTCTGCTGTGGCAGGCAGCCGGTGGCTAGGCAGTTGGTAAAGCAACGCGAGGGAGTTAAACAAACTGCTATCACAGCGGATCGAGAAAAGGGATTAAATTCAATCACGGTCCACTCAGCCGCAAAAATCCATCCTTTTCAGCACAACCAATTCTTTTCAAAGTTTTTTATGCTTATGAAGCATGCGGTGTTTGCGTCACTACGACCGCGATTGTTATTGTTTTGTTCGACTGATTAGGATTTCCGAACCAATTGTCCAAAATAATAAGAAATGAGATAATCTTTCCATGATGTCTTATTGAAAATTAAAGGCGCACGATGAAAACGTGACAAAATTCACCAACAGCTGAGTTATAAACTTATGGAAATTTGATTGTCAGGTGAAGATACAAGTTAACCACAGCGCGAAAGTTTGAGAGCACTCATCTCACCTCTCACTTAACATACACATACTTAAAAAAATAAGTGTCTTTCTTTGGTTGAATAATAAACGCCCTTATCCAATGTAATTCTTACAATTTAAATTATATGTGGTCGTTGGGCTTAATTCAAAGACATTTAAATCGTATTGATCCTCCCATTTCACACGTCAGTCCAAAACTGATTGGTGCTCTTTGGTAGAAATTTTTTCAACAGTTTTTGTGCTTCTACTTTCGATTACTTGAACTCATAAATTTTCACAATTTTAAAACAGGACTCTTCCGTAAGTAAATATTTAAAAGCGAAAAATTCAAAATATGTAAGTGTATGATTTTTTCCCATCAGACCTAATTCAGCAAATTGACGATTTCGTATAGAAATATTTTTGACGACATGAAACGTCTCAAATCATAAGTTGAACACGTTCTAGCCAAACCATTTTGATATACTGTAGCCTTCACAAGATAAGAAAGATTAGTTCAATCAATTGTAATTGTGTAGTAAGTTCATCAATTTCACTCAACTGGCCAATTTCTATTGAAGTATGTATAAGATCTGTCTGTCTGTCTGTCTGTCTGTCTGTCTGTCTGTCTGTCTGTCTGTCTGTCTGTCTGTCTGTCTGTCTGTCTGTCTGTCTGTCTGTCTGTCTGTCTGTCTGTCTGTCTGTCTGTCTGTCTGTCTGTCTGTCTGTCTGTCTGTCTGTCTGTCTGTCTGTCTGTCTGTCTGTCTGTCTGTCTGTCTGTCTGTCTGTCTGTCTGTCTGTCTGTCTGTCTGTCTGTCTGTCTGTCTGTCTGTCTGTCTGTCTGTCTGTCTGTCTGTCTGTCTGTCTGTCTGTCTGTCTGTCTGTCTGTCTGTCTGTCTGTCTGTCTGTCTGTCTGTCTGTCTGTCTGTCTGTCTGTCTGTCTGTCTGTCTGTCTGTCTGTCTGTCTGTCTGTCTGTCTGTCTGTCTGTCTGTCTGTCTGTCTGTCTGTCTGTCTGTCTGTCTGTCTGTCTGTCTGTCTGTCTGTCTGTCTGTCTGTCTGTCTGTCTGTCTGTCTGTCTGTCTGTCTGTCTGTCTGTCTGTCTGTCTGTCTGTCTGTCTGTCTGTCTGTCTGTCTGTCTGTCTGTCTGTCTGTCTGTCTGTCTGTCTGTCTGTCTGTCTGTCTGTCTGTCTGTCTGTCTGTCTGTCTGTCTGTCTGTCTGTCTGTCTGTCTGTCTGTCTGTCTGTCTGTCTGTCTGTCTGTCTGTCTGTCTGTCTGTCTGTCTGTCTGTCTGTCTGTCTGTCTGTCTGTCTGTCTGTCTGTCTGTCTGTCTGTCTGTCTGTCTGTCTGTCTGTCTGTCTGTCTGTCTGTCTGTCTGTCTGTCTGTCTGTCTGTCTGTCTGTCTGTCTGTCTGTCTGTCGTCCCGCCTGTGTGGGTATATCTGTTGCAGAGGAACAGTGAATCTAGAGCTGGAAGAAGAACCAATAGAGATGAAAGACATTTGGATGATCCCAGACTAGGGCATTTGAATCCGCATTATAAGGGCTGATTAAAAGTAAATTGGTACGCCCCTCGTACGCCGCTAGCACGCCTCTAGTGTTGGGAATCGAACACCTTTGACAGTGGTTTGTTAATACTTCTATAGAAAACAACTGCTACAATTTTGATCCAAGCAGTCGATCGCGTTCAGAACTAACGTCAAATGGGACTTGAAAGAAGAAAAAATATTGTGCAGAAACACCTGGAAAATCCGGAGTGGTTCGGTTCCAAGCTGGCTAAAGTGCTGAAGATGCCAAAAAGAACAGTTTGTTGAGTGCTCAAAACCAACAAGGAAAGCCTGAGTGTGGAAAGGAATCAGCGGATCTACGAAAAAACTGGGACCAGGGATCGTCAGCTGCACAGCAAGCTGTTAGGGTGCGTTAAAGCAAACCCCGGTCTTTCCATTCGAGATGTGGCCAGAAGGTACAACGCCAATTTTCAAACGGTGTGGAACATCCTTGCCAGGGAAGCATACAACTCGTACAAATCCAGTAAACATCCGAACAGGCACACGAAGCAGAATTCCGTGGCCAAAAAGCATGCAAGGCTCGTGTACGACCGTGTTTCATCGATGATGAAACCTACGTGAAACTCGATTTGGCCAGCTGCCACTACTCCACGGTGGTTCTGGAGTGGTATGCTGCCAACAAGATCGATTTTGTCCTTAAACTAATGAATCCTCCGAATTGCTCGGAATTTCGACTTGTCGAAAAATACTGGGCAATTTCAAAGCAGCGACTTCGACGGAGCGGCGGAGCAGTCAAGTACTTCCAGCAAATGCGGGCAAAATGGAAGAAATGCGCTGATTCCGTGTCCGTTTCCACTGTGCGGGCGCTAAAGGTTCGGTCTTTTTGTGCGTACCAATTTACTTTTAGTCAACCTTTATGAACAAACTTCCTACGATAGTTGATAGAATGCCGCTTAAACTTGGAATGACGGTGGATTGTACAGCATACGCTCAGGTAATTTTCATTAAGTTTCCTTGCGCTCAAAAAATGGATTGGATCTGGTTCAATTTGAAGAATGTAGATATATCGTTGATTTAAAGTCTAAGAGTGATGTATATTATATTAGCGTTTTGAATAGTTTCACTTTAGAGTTTATTTAGATTTAGTGTTAGAGTAGTTTTCACTCTAAATGTGTGTTTTAAAATTCGTTTTGAACGCTACGCGCAACGCTGCTGTCACTAGTTTGAAAATAAACAGAGCAAAGAGTTACTTCACATTCTGTACATGAACGAAAGACACAGACAAAAAAATCGGGCTGTGTTGTCATGCACGATGAAACCTACATAAAACTCGATTATAAAACTCCGCCGGGACTCTCCGAAGAGAAAGGATGTTCCTGGATCAGTGAAAGCCATTTACACCGAAAAATTCGGCAAAATGGTGTGGCAGGCCATAAGCGGATGTGGAAAAATATCTCGTCCATTCATTACGACAGACACAATTAATAGTCAAATCTACGTGAAGGAGTGTCTGCAAAAAAGTTTGCTACCCTTGATCAAACAGCACAACAAGCCTACAATATTTTGGCCTGATCTTGCTTCCTGCCATTACTCTAAATATGCACTAGAGTGGTACAAAAAGAACAATGTCAGATTTGTACCAAAGGAGATGAATCCAACAAACTGCACAGAGATTCACCCTATCGACATTTTCTGGGCTTTGACGAAGATGAAGCTGAGAGAACACATAAAACCAGTGGATAGTGTTGAAAATTTTAAGATAAATTGGCCAAAAGTGATGAAAATGGTAGGATAAAGCACTGTGCAGAAGCTTATGTTAGTGTTAAGGGAAAAGTTAGAGACCTCGCCTACCCTACGAAAAATCAAGCAAATTGAAATGAAGATGGAAAGAAAACATTGTTATTTACTATGTTTGAGAATAAAATAATCAAAAATCACAGTATGGTCTTTTTTTATTTGAGAAAGAAAGTGTATTTTTAATTTTTGGAACAGTCTATACAAATAGAACTTCTTTTTTAGCTAATTCCCAAAACTGTAACTTCAGCTTGAAAGTTTAAGTTATTTAATGATTCAAAACTTTTCATGTCTGATTCACTTTATGTTCAAGTTTCATCTAGCTTTTCAGCACTTATTCACCTAATATTTTGTTGATTTTCATATATTTTTCCAGAATGACTCAAGAAAATTTCAGGATCCAGTCACTTCTTTTTGAAACGATTCTAAACATTGTAAGACAATTCCAAAAAACACGATGATTCATGTCATATTGAAGACATTTTCATACATCTCATGGCATTTTTATACCTCTGTTTCAGAACTAATTCGCTCTTTATTCGAGTGATTTCAAACTTCAAGGGCTACTAGATTTTCACATGATTTCAAAATTTTCGGCGTTCATGCAATTCGTTTTCAAGTGATTACTTTTTTTTCCTAAATTCAAATTATTATCGAATCGAATAAGATTCGAAGTTTTTAACTAAATATGACTTCGAGAGACTCGCGCAATCATATCTTCGGTAACTCAATTTGAAATCCATAGTATCTAAAGGAAGCTATGATTTTGTTTCGAAGCAGACCCAGAGTATGGAGAACTTTGTTGACAAAACCACCTTAAAGTATCTTCTTCCTATTTTTGTAGCAGCAGTGAAGTATAGTCTACCTTATTATTCATCTAGCATAATGTTATTCCCAGACACGTACTTCGCCGCTCCTCAGCCAGCACGATTCAAAGTTCATCGCCATAACAAACGATTATCCTTACTACTCACCGATGGCTGTCTTACAGAATCCCACACCACAGCATCAACAACTTGAGTACGACACCGACGGAGTACACACCTGTTTCGAGTTGAGATCGCACTCATCCCGACCATTCTTACCCATCGAAATAACGACACGAATTTGCAAAAATTACGTTTGAATCCTTTGTCCATTAGTGCACAGCATTCCAATTGATTTTCTCACCCCTCTGGATGCTTTTCGGACTTCGTTCGTAGAACACCGAACTTTCGTCACTCTCAAACGAGCATGAAATAACTGCTGCTGATTTAATTATCATGGTTTTATGCTTTGTGGAAACTATGTCCAACCGCAGTCAGTAATTAAAGTTTATTTTTGTTTTCAAAGCCGTTGGATAAAGAAACATAAACTGGATCACAGAAGTTTATAACAATAGACGATCCAACGCAGCACCTTGGAATCGAAACAAATGTACACGAAATCAGTGATGCACCGGACTGTTCACCCGCCATTGTATCGGCGTCCCCTCGGCAGGGTGGAGCTGGTCTAAGCTGCTCTAACCCGCCCAAATGAGAAACAATCAGAGCCCAAACTGTCCCTCTAGACTTATAGCATTAGGGTAAACCACCCCTTACCCCAATTCAATGGAACTTCGACGGTCCTTCCCTTTCCCACCACAAACGCTGTTGCACAAGCTATGGAATGCACACTTTCACCGGAGATTCTGCTCATCGCAGATGACATACAGCTCTATCGGCACGTGCAGAAAAATATGATTTGATTCGACTACTTACCAACTAGTTCCGGATTATGCCTCCGTACCACGCTACACAGTTTGAATTAATCCACAAGCGTGATTTTATTGGGTTTACCTTTTCTTTTTTTCACTAAACAGGACGCCACAAGTCTGGAAAAAAAACCGACGACGCGGAGCGAGACGACGACGGAACAAAGTTCACCTCCCAGACCGCACCACGCACGCATGCACTGCACTGAAACTATAACAACCGGGCCCGACTGTGTGCCGTGCGGAGAAAATGGTAGGTTCATTCTAGGTATGGAGAAAGGATGATTCTCAGCTCTCCTGTGAGAGAAAATTACCGTTTTCCGAATCAAAGCAAGCATATGAATGCAATGTTTTGAAGGAAAAAAAAGATGCTTTTCAAGGATGGAGGCGCATGCGTCTCCATCGGAAGTGGTCAGCCGATTTGCGATTGATGTGGCTGTGTTTGTGTTCGTGTGGTTTCGACGGATGATTCGTTGAAAGCTCGTTTTGGTTGAACAAGTTTGAAATGACTGCTCGGTTGCCGGATAGTCAAACGGGGGAATGCGAGTCTTTGTCCTACTTTAACTTAGAATAATGGTTGTCCTCGTTTTAACGGTATTTCACCATACTAAGGTGTGGCGCTGTTTGAATTGGAACATAGACTATTGCGTATATTTCGGATATACATTAACAAAATAGTATTCTGTTTTAACTAAAATGTTCGACTTTATGTGAACTTTAGAGAGAAAATACAAATAAAAATAATCATCTCGATTTCGAAGAAATTTGCGGACTTTTTCCGGAATACGTTTCATCAACCGGCGCACATTATTCTCATCCATCGTTTTGGCAATCTTATTCCACTTGGTTCCCAATTCATTGATGTTTTTGACGATCCTGCCATTCACCTTCAGCTTCCTCTTCATAATAGCCCAAAATCTCGCTATCGGTTTGAGCTGGGGACAGTTTGGTGGGTTGAGTTCTTTCGGTATAAACTGAATCCCGTTGGTTTCATACAAAACTTCATGGGTTCATTGTGGGATCTGATGAATGGCAATATTCGCTTTTGGAGTCATTCCGTTCTGTACAGCTCTGAATTAAATGTCTTATCAGTGATGAAAACCTAGGTCTTCCTACCGCAGCTACAGATGCCTTGCCATATCATGAATTTACGTGCAAATTTATCTGCAAACACAAACTTGAATTTTGCAGGAACATCTCCCCGAGCCGAAGCCAAGTAAAATTTTTGGGCCGGTAGCTGTTTGAAATTGGCCTTTACATAGGTTTCATCATCCATGAGGAGACAGCCATTGGCACGGATTCTGGCAACATTGTTCTGGAACAATTTTCTGGCACGGATTCTGGCCACATTGTTTTGCTTTTGATCCCTATTTGGTTGTCTACAGGCACGGTGTGACTTGAAGCCTTCCCGGAGACGAATCCGTTGCACGGTACTGAGTGCGGCGCGAAACTTTTTGGCCAAATCGCGGTCTGATATATTGGGGTTTGCCTTAATGTTCTTGATGACTTTGTTCCGCAGTTGACGGTTGACAGTACTTTGATGCTTGCGATCCGTCGAAAAAGTTTCTCTGTACTTTTTCAAAACAAGCCACACGGTATTTCGGGGAAAACCCAACACTTTAGCAAGTTTTGGCCCAGACCACGAAGGGTTTTCCAAATGATTGCGCACAATTATTTTTCATCTTTCTGATGTTGTTATTGTTATAGAGTACACATAAGATGTCATAGTTTACAAATCCGACCACACGGGTCGCTGTAAGAATCAAAAATGTTTGTTCCAACACTAAATGGGCCATACCTTAGGTGGGGTGAAAAGTAACCTCCTTGACCGCCAAAATACGATGCTACTGCAAAATAGGTTATAGTGCCTTGTAGTCCGTTTATATTTAGGCATATACACCAAATTCCAGTGCGATACTGCCCTTAGTTTTGTTTTGACAGCTGATTGTTGTTGACGTATTTGGCATCATGTTGAATATGGATAAAAACGATTTTCGTTCTTCCATAAAACATTATTTTTTGAGAGGCAAAATGGCGAAGGAAACAAAAGAAAAGTTCGGTAAATATTATGGAGCAAATGCTCCGTCAGATTACACCGTTAAATATTGGTTTCGAGAGTTTCGTGGTGGCCGCAACTCCACTACCAATCAAGTATGCAGCGGCAGGCCCTCCGATGCGGTTACAGAGGACAATGTCAAAAAAAAAGTTCATGAACTGGTGTTGGCTGACCGGAAAGTGAAGGTGCGTGAGCTAGCAGATGCCACAAAGATTAGTACTGAGCGCACAAGCCATATTTTCTGCATATGAAAAAGTTATCCTGCCGCTGGGTGCCGCGCATGCTCACTCCTGACCAAAAACACGCGAGAGCTCTTCGAAACAGTGTTTAGACTTGCTGATGCGGAATCGGAAAAACTTTTGGCGTCGATTGGTAACTGTTGATGAAACCTGCATCCACTTTTACACATCAGCGAACAGAATGAGTACCCGGCAACGGACTGAAGCCAGCACGAGTGCTCCGAAGCGGCCTAGGAAGGCTCAATAGGTCGGAAAGATTTTGGCGTCGGTTTTCAGGGATTGTTATGGCAAACTCTTCGTGAACAACCTCGAAAAGAATAAAACCATCAACAGCGAGTATTAATGAGCATTATTGGAGCGGTTGAAGGCTGAAACGGCCTCCCATGAAGAGAAAAACAATTTTGTTTTTGCAAGATAACTAAGAGTTTTTGTAATCGATTAACTACCATGGAGAGATGATCAGAATCGAATTTATAATCGAAAATTTCACTAATCAATCGTGATTTCTTCGGCGCACCAATGTTCGCGTTTGGATTGCAAACGTAATCATTGAAATTATAAGGTGTGGCCCATTTCGTATTGGAACAAACATTTCTCGAGTAATTCATGATAAGGGCCTAAAAGCCAATTGTAAACAATGTCTTCAAACGTCGATTTCTCTTGAATCGAGAATCACTCTCGTGAATTGGAAGCAGCATCTGGTAGAGGAGTGTTAGTTCTACCACATGAAATAGTTGGATATCATTGGATTCTCGTAATTCGTGAGAGATCATCGTTTAAAGTCATTGTTTAAAATTGGATTTTAGGCCCTAATCATGAATTACTCGAGATTTTTGATTTTTACAGCGACCCTAGTGGTCGGATTTGTAAACTATGACATCTTATGTGTTTCCAATAACAATAACAACATCAGAAGTTTTTTTTCACGGTGCAGCTCGAACGTGTTTCAGAGAAATACAAAATGGAAGAAGAAAGAAGAAAAATAATTGTGCGCAATCATTTGGAAAACCCTTTGTGGTCTGGGCCAAAACTTGCTAAAGTGTTGGGTTTTCCACCGAAATACCGTGTGGCGTGTTTTGAAAAAGTACAGAGCAACTTTGTCGACGGATCGCAAGCATCAAAGCAAGCGTCGGGCGGGTACTGTCAACCGTCAACTGCGGAACAAAGTCATCAAGAACATTAAGGCAAACCCCAATATCTCAGACCGCGATTTGGTCAAAAAGTTTCGCGCCGCACGCAGTACTGTGCAACGGATTCGTCTCCGGGAAGGCTTCAAGTCATACCGTGCCTGTAGACAACCAAATAGGGATCAAACGCAGAACAATGTGGCCAGAAGCCGTGCCAGAAAACTGTATGATCAGGTGTTGACAAAATTCATTGAAACTAGAAAATAAGAAGAATGACTAGTAATTTCCATTTAATTCCAACTACCTTTATTGCTTATCTTGACAGATACGCGTACTTCGTCTACAATGTGCAGACTTCTTCAGTGACGTGTACTAATACTACATAGTATTAGTACAGTATTAGTACACGACACTGAAGAAGTCTGCACATTGTAGACGAAGTACGCGTATCTGTCAAGATAAGCAATAAAGGTAGTTGGAATTAAATGGAAATTACTAATCATTCTTCTTATTTTCTAGTTACAGGTATTCCACTAAACAGCTCACACTCTCCATAAAATTCATTGGCTGTCTCCTCATGGATGATGAAACGTATGTAAAGGCCGATTTCAAACAGCTACCGGGACAAAAATTGTACTAGGCTACTGCTCGGGGAGATGTTCCTGCCAAATTCAAGTTTGTGTTTGCAGATAAATTTGCACGTAAATACATGATTTGGCAAGGCATCTGTAGCTGCGGTAGGAAGACCTAGGTTTTCATCACTGATAAGACATTTAATTCAGAGCTGTACAGAACGGAATGACTCCAAAAGCGAATATTGCCATTCATCAGATCCCACAATGAACCTGTCATGTTTTGGCCAGATCTTGCAAGCTGCCATTACAGTAAAACAGTGCTTCAGTTGTATGAAACCAACGGGATTCAGTTTATATCGAAAGAACTCAACCCCCCAAACTGTCCCCAGCTCAGACCGATAGATAGATTTTGGGCTATTATGAAGAGGAAGCTGAAGGTGAATGGCAGTGTCGTCAAAAGCATCAATGAATTGAGAACCAAGTGGAATAAGACTGCCAAAACGATGGATGAGAATAATGTGCGCCGGTTAATAAATCGTATTCCGGGAAAAGTCCGTAAATTTCATCGAAATCGAGATGATTAATTTTGTTTGTATTTTCCCTCTACTGTTTACATAAAGTATCCGAAATATGCGCAATAGTCTATGTTCCAATTCTAACTGGGCCACACCTTCGAAATTACAGAAAACACTATTAATTGATATCAAAACAGATATACAAAAAATAATGATTCTTCTACTGCACGAAAAATTACATTCCTCTATATATATATATATATATATATATATATATATATATATATATATATATATATATATATATATATATATATATATATATATATATATATATATATATATATATATATATATATATATATATATATATATATATATATATATATATATATATATATATATATATATATATATATATATATATATATATATATATACAAAAACAACACTACCAAAAATGTCATGTAAATGTCTGTCCCCTGAGACCGACACATGCAAGCGGCCTTTAGCACATAAGAATGAAATGAAAAAGATGTGAAAATAAATTCAATCATACACATCTTTCGTCGAATTGCGTATGTTTCAGTTTCAGGAGACATAATTTTACACCAAATCTTTCTTTACGTTCCCCGAATTTTTACAAACATGAATTACGTCTCGTGTAAAATTCATAATTTGTAAGTGTGTATAAAACAGAATGGCATACGTAAGACCGCGCATAACTCGAGAATGGATCGTCCGATTTAAGTTGCCTTTTTTTTAGTTCTGATCGGCTACGCCAAAGGAACATTTGTAAAAAGATAACGTTGGACAAATTTATAGGAAAAATTAAAACTTCAAAAATGATAGATTTTCAATACATTATTTATGAGTTTTTTTTTATTTGATCTAGTTTCCTTGACATGGTTCGTAGATGACGTTGATAGTCCACCTGACATTGCGCAATTTCACAGGTATGCTTACTGTTCTGCTATTGGTACAATTGATGCTGCATTCCAATTACTTTTTGAGCATTAATTATTAAATTTTGAATAAAGTTTATCGTGAACGATCACTCAAAAGAAGCGTGACCTCGATTATTTCGGAGATATTTGTGCAATCAGTGAGGTACTGCATCCAATTTGATAGCCGTGATGATATGTCTGAACTGTCGAAAAATAAAAACAATCCATAAATGAACTTCGGTCTTTTTGCACTATTTTTCGACTTTTCTACGCGAACGATGAAATCAGCGAATGAAATCAACGTTTGCCTTAAGCTTTCGTATTTGTGGCGATATGTAAAGAAGCTACAGTTGACGACAAATACGATGCGTCTGCCGAGATTTTCTCGCATCAATTGTCGGCGATTGGCAATGGAGAAGTACCAGTTGACGTGTCCGCCGAATTTCTGTCATTTCACAACAACGAAAGAGGACCTCATTACGAGTATTTTCCCAAACATCGTCCAGAATTATGAGAACCATGATTGATTAAGTGCACGTGTAATTTTGGCAGCGAAAAATAAGAATGTCGATTATTTGAATTTCGTAATCTGTTATCGATCGCAAATGAACGATAAAAAAATTGAGTTGACAAACAAGCCACGCGTGGCTTAAAGTTTCTTAAAAAAAAAATATCATTAATGCTCTGAAGTATTTGAATCATTAAATCAAATTCGAGATTCGTGTACCGTTTAAAACCCGCACTCACTCAAATTGCTCTAACTTTTGATCCGTTGGGTAAAATTAATTGAAATTTTTCGTAAACATAGTTTCATGTGTATTGTTTACACACTTATCAGGTGTGTAAAAGTTTACAAAATTGCAACGAAAGAACAGTGCGTGCGTGAAAAAGTTTTGCACGAGTACTTTGAGAATAAGGATCTGTCGCATCGTGCCATCGAGAAAAAAAAGTTGGGAATCGCGAATTCCACGGTGTCTGGTATCATAAAAACGATTTGATGAACGTCTGACTTGATTGGAAGCAAATATCCGAAAAAAAGGCAACAGGACGACGAGAACTATCACAAGCACGTAGTTGGGGCCTTTAAAGGGAAACCGAACGCCTCAGTTCGAGATGTGGCTAAGAAATTGCATGTGAGCAAGACTTTCGTGCTGAATACCAAAACTCGAGCTGGACTACGTATGTTTAAGGTTCAAAAGTCCTCAAACCGTGACGAGAAACAGAATACGGTCGCAAAAATGGGTGACGAGACATATGCGAAGGTAAATTCCAAGAAACCTGTAGGTGACTGCCAAGGATAAGTGTGATGTTCCCGAGAACCTCCGGACACAGAAGATGTTGAAGCTCGCCAAGAAGTTCATAATTTGGCAAGCGATTTGTTCTTGCGGGAAGCCCAATAGAACAATACTGGACCATTATGAAGGAGCACCTTCTAAAACGACCTAAAGGGGTGAAGAATGTAGAAGAAATGAACATGGGTTAGTAAGCAAAAAACTGTCGATTCTGAGGTCGTGCTGAACCTTATGTTCGGGCATTCGGATAAAAAGGCGAAATAAATTAAATGATGCCAAAACTAATTTTATTTTTTTTTTATTTTTACTCCCTGAAAGTTTGGTGATAATCGGATGAAAACTCGAATTTTGAGAATGAATTTTGTGTGTGCGGATTTTAAACGGTACACCCTTTATAAGGAAGTGATTAGGGAATGTTCATAAGCCACGTAGCCTCATTTTTTTTAAATCTCAGACACCTCCTCCCCCTTCGTAGACTTTTCTCCATACACATTTTTGAAATTTTGTATGGAGCGTAGACTTTGGTCAGGCAGACCCCCAACCCTCCCTCCAGAAAAGTCTACGTGGTTTATGAACAGTCCCTTAAGTGTGAGAGTGTCTCGTTCAGCAGGTAGTTATGTGGGGGATGGCTGTTGACAATGCCCTCAGCTTCGACTGCCAGCGTCTCTAATCCTTCGTCGTCCAGTTTCCTGTCACCTCTGTAAGCCGCTTCCATGGTCGACTTTATCGACAGATAGATCCAACTTTGTAACCATCAGTTACAATTATTTAACTTGTCGGCTTCACCACAAGTAATTAAATCAAATATTCAATTTATCGCGTATCAACTAATGCCCAATGAGCAGTGGCTGCTTTTATCTGTCGGTGACAGACGCAACACTCGCGGTCCAGTTTTGTCAAATCCTCTCACGGTTGTTTATGATGTCAGTGGTTTGGACAACTAACAATTCGATTGAAAATAAAGGCTTGCCCACTATAAAAAACGAAAGGGTGAGTTATGTCAGTGACATAACTGCCAAGTTGACGTAGGACTGCTTGTTGATGTGAACAAATTGATGTCATCGAATTAATAAATTTCTACTATATTTTATTCAGTCAAAAGAACCATGAAACCCTATGCTATGCTGAGGCTTCACTATTGGTTCTCCACGAAAATTTATAGAAACTGCAGTTCGGGTCGAATTAACTGTTTATAATATTTTGTTTCTTGAATGTTCAATGTGTTTGTAAGTGTTCAATGGATCCTGGGTTTAAATTTACACTAAACATAGAGCGAATTACAACGAACAACCTAACCTAACGCCCAATGGACCAGTATGGGCATTTTCGTTGTGCAAAAAGTTCCATTGGCTGGAGCGGGAATCGAACCCTCACTTCATATCAATCACTTGGACGATGGATGACGCCGCTAACCACTTGACCACAGAGAATGACCACGAAGATGACGTGGGCGATCGATTTGGCCATTTTCTCCGGGACACGGCTTTTTAAGCAACGCCATGTTGAACCGGTGCGTGGTAATGACTATTTCAATGAGCTCAAGAGAAATTTCAATCAAACATGCTCTTTAGTTGGTAAATTTATTTGATCGTCCTGAAAAGGAGGGATTTTAGTTGTTTACGGAGGGACGATGGCTCGCGATTGAAATTATCAGTCTTCTTGGGCTGCAGGACGTTTGGCAGGACACCACTGTGTGAAATGGTCACACCGGAGATAAGTTTTTTTACAGCTCCTCATTGCGGATGGCCAGCTGCAGGTGACGTGGGATGATTCTGGTCTTCTTGTTTTCACGGGCGGCGTTTTTTACCAACGTGCTCCGCAAACACGTCTGTCGCATTCGAATGCACAGCGAGAACTGTTTCCCCCCCTTTTTTTTTTTATTTTTTTGATTTTCCCCCCCCCGCTCGTTTCCTCCCCCCCCCTAAAAACACCCCCCTCCCCCCCTGGCCCTACCCCCCCCAACCCGCGCCCCAAATATAATTTTTTTTTCCCCTAAAATCTATGTGTTTTTACATATTTTTTTTAAAATTTTTTTAAAAATATTAAAAAAAAATAAAAAAACAGGGATCTGCTTTGATTTTCTACCTTTCGAATGAAATACGTATCATAAAATTTCTGTGGGCCAGAGAGAAGATATTTGTTGTAAGGCCGTTTGGCAACCCTGATCCCGGCCATGGAACCCATGAGAACCTAAATGACATCAACAAACGTTGACAGATCTCATGTCAGCGAGTAAGATCAGAAAGAGTAGAAAACATTCTCAACAAATTAAACAAAGAGACCACGTTTACATCTTGTTAAAATTAAATTAAATTGGTTACCTAGTGATTAATTCTACCTATACCTATACCTAAATCAAACGTAAGCTACATAATGTGTCACTCTATACTATGCAAAACCTAATCATAAATTGTTCCTCAACAGGCATAAAAAGTAGTAAGTGTTAGGGCAGAATTTAACATAACCTGCTACTAAACTGTAAGTTATCTCACAATTTAATGATTAGATTGATCATCATTTATATTTACAGCTTGAACTAAATTATTCTAAACAGACAAACAAAATTGTTACAACACGAAGCCTACACTAAATTGTAAGTCTATTTCACAAAATTCATTATTCTAAATAATACTAACTTACAACTAACTTGGAATTGAATAAACATTCCAGCTTGAGCTGATCTGAAAATAAGTATTTCAACTGCTGAAAGAAGTGTAGTGCCTTTGTTCTTGTGAACAAACTCAAGAATTTAAGATGGCAAATAACGATGTAACTGGACCAAACAATCACACAAGTGCCTGCCTGGCCTGTGAACATCCGGACTGGGTCGATGACATGGTCCAGTGCGAGGAATGCGAAGGTTGGTACCATTTTCGCTGCGTCGGCGTAACACGATCCGTCGAACTCCGCCACTGGGCCTGTAGCGATTGTTTACCAATCAGCGTTAGCAGTCAGTCATCCGTAAATAAGTCGCTGGCACAGCAGCGATTGGAGGAGGAACAACAAATCCGCCGTAACCGATTTATGAAAGAGAAAGCTCTTGAAAAGGAGCAAATTGAGCGAGAGAAAAAACAGATTGCAGAAGAAGAAGAGATGGAGATGACTTTCCACCTGGAAAAGTTTGCTTTGCTAGAAGAGCAGGAAGCAGAAGAAGGAAAAAGCGTTGCAAGCAATAGGAGCCACTGTCGAGTTGGTCGGGAAAAAATTGTCGAATGGATGAGGAATGACGGATCCGAGCCTAAAGTGAGTACACCAAACGTAACAAGTAAGGCGCTAAATCCGGAAAACACTCTTCAGAGCAAACAATCTCACGCCAGAAATGTAGTTTCGTCTCGTTCAGTTGTCAGCCAACCAGCGACACTTCAAATGCATGCTGATTCTAGTAGCCGTTTTCACTGGCAAAACGCCGCATCCGCTCCGGTAAATCAGAATCTCATACCATATGAACCATCAATAACATATTCGCGCCAAAAATCACGCGTAACGATCGCCCCACCAACAGTACTTCCAATTCCACCCTCAAACGCGACGGATGATGCCGCTAGCCTTACTGTTCCACCAATGCCTTTCGAGTACGTTTCTTCAGATGTGGAAATTGACCTTCCATTCCACGTTAAACCTGGTGTTAGTAGAGTCAGGCGAGTACAAACACCAGTGCGAATATCACAACCAACACATACTGGTAATCACGGTCCATTTTCGTCATACGTGCAGCGACCAAATATCCGAGTTGGTAAAACCTCGGACATGCTTAATGACGCTTCAAAGCCGAGGCAGGGACCCTCGACAGTACAAATTGCTGCTCGTCGAGTTATGTCCCGTGATCTCCCAGATTTCGATGGCAACCCAGAAGACTGGCCTATATTCATAAGCCAGTACAACATCACCACGGAGACTTGTGGATTCAGTGACGCCGAAAACCTTGTCAGACTACAACGATGTCTGAAAGGACATGCTAGAGATTCAGTCCGCAGCCGAATGCTTCTTCCCGAATCAGTCCCACGCGTAATAGAAACACTCAAGATGCTCTACGGGCGACCTGGACTTCTGATCACAACCTTGTTGAATAGAGTGCGCTCTGCTCCCGCACCGAAAATGGAACGCCTTGAGACGCTGATCGAATTCGGAATGGAATTACAAGGGCTATGTGATCATCTACTTGCAGCCGGTGAAATTGCACATCTAAACAATCCATCATTGTTGCAAGAGCTCGAAGACAAACTTCCAGCACAACTAAAGCTTCAATGGGCGATGCACAAACAAACAGTAACAGCGGTGACACTGCAGACATTTTCATCGTATATGTCACAAATGGTTACTGCGGCAAGTCAAGTGACTAAACTAGTGAATTTCTCGGGTGATCGTTTGGTTGGTGATCACAGGAAAAGTAGAAATCCAAAGGAGAAAGCACAGCTGTATACGCATACCTCGAACAGTGAACAAAGTGCATCTGGTCGCAGCTCAAATCCTGCATCTACAAACCGGAATTGCGCAGTATGCAATCAATCGGATCATCGAGTGAAAGATTGTAAAACGTTTTCGGAAGTTAGCATTGATAATCGTTGGCGTAGTATTCACAGCCTAAAGCTATGCCGGACCTGTCTAAACCCACACGGAAGGAACCGATGTCGATTATCGACCAAATGTGGTATTGATGGGTGTGAATTCAAGCACCATCCGTTGCTGCACTCCCGAAATGAAAATAAAGTTAAGCCAATAACAGCCGAAAATCATTCGCATCGAGATCAAGATTCAAAAACGTTGTTCAGAGTTGTTCCTGTTACTCTAAAAGGGAGAAGTGGATGTGTTAGTACGTTCGCTTTCTTGGACGATGGTTCCTCCCTAACGTTGGTAGAAAAATCGATTGCTAAGCAATTGGGTGAGTCAGGGCCAACAGGAGCTTTGTACTTAAATTGGACAAGCAATGTTACCCGCTGTGAGGCAGATTCCCAAGAAATATCTTTCCAAATTTCGGGAGTTTCAAGTGAAAAATGCTATCAAATTAAATCTGCTAGAACTGTGTCGGAGCTCAACCTTCCAATACAATCCATGAACCCAGAAAAGCTCTCTCAACAATTCGTCCACCTCAAAGGACTACCGATAACTAGATACCAAAACGCGGTGCCACGCGTGCTCATAGGCTTAGACCAACTGAATTTATCGGTGCCGTTGAAATGCCGAGAAGGATGCAAAGGAGAACCAGTAGCTACAAAAACGCGTCTCGGATGGTGCGTTTACGGCGGAAGTAATATTGCGAAGTCCGTAGGGGTCAGTTGTCATATTTCGGAAGTCCAACCAGGAAAGGATCTTCACGAGTTGGTTAAGCGGTACTTCGATCAAGAAGATGTTGGAGCTAAATCGAATGTGAAATTAGAGTCAGCAGACGCGACGAGAGCAAAGAAAATTCTGGAAGAAACCACGGTTCGTGTCGACGGTAGGTTTGAAACAGGGCTTCTCTGGAGATACGACCATTTCGAGTTCCCGGAAAGCTACCACATGGCACTACGTCGTTTGGAGTGCCTGGAACGTAGAATGTCCCGTGAACCCGCACTAAAGGAGAACGTGCTTCAACAGATTGAAGATTATCAGGCGAAAGGCTATGCTCATCGTGCAACTGAGAATGAATTGGTGAATGCTGATCCACGCAGAACATGGTACTTACCACTCGGAGTTGTGACCAATCCCAAGAAACCTGGCAAAGTCCGATTGATTTGGGATGCTGCGGCCAAAGTGGAAGGCATCTCTCTCAACATGCTGCTTTTCAAAGGACCAGACTTGCTGACTTGCCTACCAGGTATTCTTTGTCGCTTTCGAGAGAAGCCTGTGGGGATTAGCGGTGACATTCGTGAAATGTTTCACCAGATCCGTATACGGGCAGAAGACCGTCCCGCTCAAAGCTTTCTAATGCGAAAAGAATCTAACCAGAAACCAGATGTATATTTCATGGATGTAGCCACATTTGGCTCTAGCTGTTCACCGTGTAGCGCGCAATACATCAAGAACCGAAATGCCGAAGAGTTTATGGTCGACAATCCCAGGGCAGCGGAGGCTATTATCAAGTGCCACTACGTAGATGACTACCTGGATAGCTTTGACACCATCGAGGAAGCGCAACGAGTGGCTGCCGAAGTAAGAATGATTCACGCAAAGGGTGGGTTTGAAATTCGTGGTTGGCGCTCCAACTCTAACGATGTGCTAAGCCATCTGGGCGTAACGTTAGCTCCGGTAGTGAAGGACTTGGACTTGAATAAAAACGAGGGAGTGGAAAGAGTCCTTGGTATGCTATGGCTCACAATAGAGGATGTTCTGGGTTTCTCCTCACACATGCAAAAAGATATCGTTGCGATCATAGAAGATGGTCAACGACCAACCAAGCGTCAAGTTCTTCGATGTGTCATGTCCTTATATGACCCCCTTGGATTGTTGGCCATATACACAGTACACGGAAAGATACTTATACAATGGATCTGGCGCTCAGGATCGGATTGGGACGAAAACATCGGAGAGGTAGAATTCAATCGTTGGCTGCAATGGATCAAAATAATGAATCAGGTCGGTAATATACGCATACCTCGTTGCTATATCGGACGAACTACTTCCACTTCACTGCGTTCCATCGAGCTACATGTATTTGTAGACGCCAGTGAAGAAGCATACAGCGCTGCAGCTTACTTCCGTTTTACTCTCGTTGACGGCACTATTATTTGCAAACTCGTCTCGGCGAAGACGAAAGTGGCACCTCTCAAACCACTATCCATACCACGTTTGGAACTACAAGCAGCCGTTATCGGCGCTCGACTTGCATCGTTCGTCAAAGATAACCATACGCTATCCGTAGAGAAGCGAATATTCTGGTCGGATTCTAGCACCGTCTTAGCCTGGATTCGGTCAGACGCCCGACGTTACCGGCAATACGTTGCGTGTCGCATTGGTGAGATTCTCACGCTGTCGGAAATTTGCGAGTGGAGGTGGGTGCCTACCAAAATGAACACCGCCGACGAGGCAATGAAGTGGGGCAACGGGCCTTGTTTATCGTCGGAAGGAAAGTGGTTTCGAGGCCCCAAGTTTCTGTACCAACCTGAACAACAGTGGCCACAACAAAATTTCAAGCAAGAAGGATATATAGAAGAGGAGCTACGGCCGTGTTTGTTACATGATGCCTCGGTATTCGAGCCTATAGTAAAGTTCGAACGGTTTTCCCGATGGATACGCCTTCTGCGAACAGTAGCCTACACTCTACGTTTCATCAAAAATACTCGCAGCATAAAAGAACAGCGAGATATCACACCATTGGATTCCGATGAAATTCAGAAAGCAGAAAATATTCTCTGGCGTTGTTGTCAACAGGAGTCCTATCCGGACGAGATCGGTCAGTTGAAAGCGGGTAAGAAAAATGTTGAGAAATCATCGCCAATTTATAAACTGTCTCCGTATATCGATGAGCATGGAGTCCTAAGGCAAGATGGGCGGATCGGCGCAGCAGCAAACGCAGATTTCAACACGAAGTTTCCCATAATATTACCGAAGTCACACCGAATGACAACTTTGCTATTAGATTACTATCACCGTAGAAATCATCATGCGAATCCCGAGACGGTGGTAAATGAGATAAGACAGAGTTTCTACATTTCCCATCTTCGAGCAGCAGTACGAAAGACCTCACAATTTTGTCAAAAATGTAAGATCTATAAGTCACAGCCGTCCACGCCAAAAATGGCTCCCCTACCGGCCTCCAGATTAGCATCCTTTGAACGTCCTTTTTCAAACGTTGGAGTTGACTATTTTGGTCCGATATTGGTAAAGGTTGGGCGCAGTCAAGTAAAGCGTTGGGTTGCACTCTTCACATGCCTCACCACTCGCGCAGTTCACCTTGAAGTAGCGCATAGTCTGAGTACTGAAAGCTGCATCACGAGTTTTCGGCGATTCGTCGGGCGTCGAGGAGCCCCCTTGAAAGTATATAGCGACAACGGCACCAACTTCCTAGGTTCAGAGAGAGTGCTACGAGAGCAGATCCACAATGGTCTAGCAGAAACTTTCACAAGTGCCAATACTAAATGGTATTTCAACCCACCCGCTGCTCCTCACATGGGAGGTGCTTGGGAGAGGATGGTTCGTTCTATTAAAACCGCCATTGAAAGTATCGACACAGGTAGGAAGCTTAACGATGAAGGTTTTCAGACATTGCTAGTTGAAGCGGAAAGTATAGTCAATTCAAGACCGTTAACTTACCTGCCTTTGGGGTCAGAAGAACAGGAGGCACTAACACCAAACCATTTTTTGCTTGGAAGTTCCAGTGGCGTCAAACAACCCGTGGCGATTCCTACGGATCAGCGAGAAGCAATCCTGAGCAGCTGGAAGCAAATCCGTCATCAACTAGACCTATTCTGGCGCCGATGGCTTAGGGAGTACTTACCAACTATTTGTAGGCGAACAAAATGGTTCAACGACACAAAACAAATCGAAGTTGGAGACATAGTTTTCATTGCAGACAGTTGTAAAAGGAACAACTGGATTCGAGGTCGAGTTATAGATGTACAGCCGGGACCCGACGGCCGAGTACGTCGAGCTATAGTCCAGACTAGCTCTGGATTACTACGAAGACCAGTCAGCAAGCTTGCTGTGTTAGACGTAGAGGATCCAGGTAAAACTGCTCCAGGTACGCAGAGTTACGGGGGCGGGAATGTTGTAAGGCCGTTTGGCAACCCTGATCCCGGCCATGGAACCCATGAGAACCTAAATGACATCAACAAACGTTGACAGATCTCATGTCAGCGAGTAAGATCAGAAAGAGTAGAAAACATTCTCAACAAATTAAACAAAGAGACCACGTTTACATCTTGTTAAAATTAAATTAAATTGGTTACCTAGTGATTAATTCTACCTATACCTATACCTAAATCAAACGCATAAAAAGTAGTAAGTGTTAGTGCAGAATTTAACATAACCTGCTACTAAACTCTTGAACTAAATTATTCTAAACAGACAAACAAAATTGTTACAACACGAAGCCTACACTAAATTCTTGAGCTGATCTGAAAATAAGTATTTCAACTGCTGAAAGAAGTGTAGTGCCTTTGTTCTTGTGAACCCCCGCCCCCCCCGCCCGTAGGGGGGTGGCTGTTGTTGTGGTTTGTCGGGGCGGGGGGCGCGCTGTTGGGTGGGGGGGGGGGTGGGGGGGCGCGTTGCGCCGTGCGTGTCGAGAGGCTTGTTTTTTGAGTCTCGACGCTGATGTTTTTGGGTTTTTGTTGTGTTTGTCCCCGGTAGTATATTTTTTTTTTTTTGTAGTAGTAGTTTTCGACTAATCGTAGTTGGTTTTCGAGCACCTGCTGTCAAGACAAGACATAAACAAATTAATTTAGCGCCGGCAATCAAAATCGTTTTTTTTTTATCAGTGAAAAATAAAGTTATTCTTTTAAGTAAGTATCAAATGAATGTGTTTTGCTTTATACGGGAAATAATGGTGTGATTCTTTTAGCGCACAGCAGGTGATGCTTTTCGATACAGATAGTGATGATGATGAGAAGGAGGAAGCAAGTAACCTTAAAATTTCAAGGCGCCAGCTTCGAGATCATAATAACCCATTAAGCTTGAATGAATTGGAGTAAGTAAACATTTAGTAAACATTAATTTTTTTATTGTTGTTGCAGTAACATACTCTTGAGGATGTATTCGAATAGTTTATGGTATCTTTGAATCGGCATGTTGAAGTGAAAAACCAATCGGCAATTTGGAAGACGAAAAGTTTAATTGGATTTTCATTCGATTTCTGTATTTCTGTACACCTGGTTACGAATACACCGAGTATGGAACGCACAAAGGTTTGTTGTCCCGATAGTTATTGAGCAGATAGTTTGCTGTTATGCTGATAGTTTGCAGTTATACATTTTCTTAGATAAGCTCAATAAGACGACAAATGTTTTGAACCACGAAAAGTTAAAACACTTATAGCGGATACGTTTTTGTTCTACTTCTTGAAGACGAGAACATCCGACGGATATGGATGGAATGTCGGGCTATTAGAACCGTATTGGGTCTATTTGTGGATGCAATCTTGTCTCATCATTGAAGTTTCTTGTTAAACAAATCATCCTTATGTGTGTTATTATTATTTTTCCAGACATTTTATTTAAAGCTATGTTCGCTTTACTAAAATCATCAAAACATTTGAAACTAAACTTCTTTAAAACACTTCAACAGTTTGACATATCCACATTGAAAACACTATAACTCTTACTGTATAGATTTTGTTGCTTCACACTTGGCAGTATGGACCAACTAAGGTCCCGCCACCAATAGGAGAAGAAGAAGAAGAAGAAGATTGTGTTGCTTAAGTTTGGCTTGGTTATGCCAGATCAAAAATGTATAACTAAATTTCCATACATTTACATTGAAAATAATATCAATGTCAAATTGTTACTGTGTAATAAATACATTAGACCATGGTTGGGAACATAGAAAATCATAATCATTTCATAATCATAATCATTTAAATGTTAAAAATATGACTAATTATGTATGCACATTTTAAATTTATGCATCACAATTACATATTATTATGTTCCCTTGCGCTGAACTGGCCGGCTTGTCGTGCCGCAAGGGCTCAGTAGGGATTCTTGGTCAAGACCCGAAGCTAAGCGTCAGTTCCATTGTGGGAATATCACATCAAGTAGTTTTTCCACCTGCTACAGAGCATTGTGTGCCTGGAGCTCACATTGAGAATTTTACTATTGACATTAGGTTCGTAGTTGCAGCGCGCTTAGGGATCATCCTTGCCTTAGAACATGGAAAGACTGGAAATAGAGGCAAAATACATTTTTTATTTTTTTTTTTGTTGTTATGATATGATAGTATATTATTGCATATAAATTGGTTTCAAGTTATCAAAATTTGGGATGTACCGTAAAGGTACCATATTCTGCACACGGTGTGCTGCTCCATAAAACTACACAACGCCTCTACTTGCTGTGGATTGATGCCTAATGAGTTTTTGGAGTTCACAGAGGTCCTACGAATAAAAAACACATGTTTTTGTAATTACGACCAAGAAATATGTTACAAAAAATAAAATACTTACATGACAATAGTTAATTACCGCTAATTTATTAAAAACAATATAACACTAATAATAAAACTTAAATCACTCGATTCAAACACGTCACGATACGAATGGCGGTCGATAGGATAATAGTATTCGTCTGTTTTGTTTCGTTTCGACCGCCTATTTTGTTTCGAGTGTATGGTTACATAATGTCAATAAAGCTCGAAAATCTAGTACCTCGTCGAATTTAAATCGTTCTCGAGCTCGATTCGAAATCCATAATGCCAAACAAGCTCGAGTCGACAGAACTTTATTCGTTTCGACTTGCGAAATGTGGCTCCAGTTCTCAGCGCCATCTACGAGGACGAGAAGAAACGGGAATTTGGTGTTCGTTGCACGGTTGAACGCTTTGCCAGTAAGTGTTATCAGTTAGGTGTACGTTATTGTTTGAAAAAAAAGGGAGGGCGCCAATGTTTGCGTTTAACTATTTATTCTTTCCGAAATTTATTTCTTGTTACATGGTACGAATCGGTAATCACAAGAACGTTGCCACAAGGTCGTCTTCGTACTAAGAAATCTACTGTGATTTCACTGTGAATTAACTGGAAATTATGACCCACGTAGAATTTAATACCGTTGTTGGAATCCGCCCTGCTGAGGATTGTTGAACACCATTTACTGCTGTTGCTGCTGCTGCTGCTGCTGCTGTTGTTGCTGATGCTACCGCGGCCTGTTGATGACAATCCTGTTGATTCAAGCCGTTCCTAGGTTGCCCACTCGGGCCAGCTATGTGCACCCATTAGTGTTGTTTTGGCTGCTGCAGCTGCTGTTAAGATTTCTGGTTCTGTTGGTGTTGAAAGGGAAATCGTTGTTATGCAAAGTTTTATGATTATTGAGGAAAAGGTTATAGGTGTGACTTACGTTTGCCTGCTGTTTTAGTGTTTGCTGCTGATTCTGATGCTTAACTGAGAAATGATAAAACAAAAAATAAAATCATTGAAACGTACTAACGAATTCAAACAAAAAAAAAAACAAATTTGCAAATGTAATTGTGTATAACTAAAAAATATTCTTACGTTGGCCTGCTGTTGTTGTTGTTGTTGTTGTCGTTGTTGTTGTTGTTGTTGCGGTCGTTTGCTTTCACCTTTGTCATCCTGATTTTCATCAGTGAAAAATTCACGCTTTGGATAAAGTATAGGGCAGCCGGCAAAGACATCCGCCGTCTGCATGGGGTCTTCCGAAAAGTAGCGATCCAACATTACCTGTTCCGATGTAATGCGTTTGTTCGGATCAATCAGCAACATTAAACTTAAAAATGCTTGCGCGTCAAAATGTTACACAGTCTGTATTGTTATCTAAACAAGCATGTTGACATTTTGAAACACTGAAATAAAACAACAGTCTATTTGGAACTGTCACAAAAGATTTTAAATCTTGATAAGATAATCTGATCTTTTTCAAAGATCAAAATGAAAAATGAGGAGATCTGATCAAATGGTCAGAAAGTCCGACCCCTTGATGCCATGTCTTTGCAACTCGCTTATTTCATTTTTCAACCCATCTATCAACAAATTTTTAGCGGTGTCCATTCATTGGAAAACTTTATTTTAACCATTGGATACTCTATCAGAAACTAAAACATTTAAAAAACTACAAGGTACAGCCCAATGGGGTTGTGCGCAAAGGTGACGTAGGACTACGCAGCAATCTAATTCTCATACACGTCAGGGCCATCCGCTAATTGATTTAAGTCAGTCCTGAAAAGGGCCAAGACAATTCTATTGTACACTCTCTAGAAAGCAACTAAAATTGTTTTTATTTATCATTCTTTATCTTATATACTAACTTACAATTTCAAGTGTTTTAGCCCAATGGGCTCTTCAGCTTTGTTTATGTGTTTTATATGTTTAATGTGTTTAGTGTGTTTTATGTTACAAATTAATTTTCAGATCAGCCCTTGGGGCATTGTTTGTTAAAATTTGATAACCTACTTAATCTACAACTACAACTACAATTTGAAAATCCTAGGGGTGGGGAACCAGATTCCGGATGATCTGGTGATCCGATGTCAGGCAGCGTGCCCTGTACCGATTGATAGACTCACTAAAGCGATCATCGAGCATTTTTATCTCGGCCAGACGGTGGACCTCAGATGTTCTTGTCCTCGGAGGGGTGTTCAGGATCATCCTGAGGAACTTATTTTGAACACGCTGAAGCTTCAGGTGATGTGTTTTTGCGCAACTCTCCCAGATTGGCATGCCGTACTCGATGACTGGAAGTATGATTTGCTTGTAGACAGCAAGCTTGTTTTTCAGGGATAATGTAGACCTTCTGTTGATCAATGGGTACAGTAGCTTCAACAGAACGTTACACTTTGTGACAGTTTTGTCAACCTGCTCCCTGAAAATAAGCTTGCTGTCTATGGTAACGCCAAGATAGACAGCTGATTTGGCCCATTCCACCGTTGTGTTGTTTAGGCTAATTTTACAATCCTCAGGCGGAACAAGTTTGGGAGAGTTGGAGTGTGGGAATAGGATGACCTGGGTCTTTGCTGCGTTGATACAGATCTTCCATTCGGTGAAGTATTCTGACAGAACATTCAGGCTTCGCTGCAGTTTCGCTGTAAGCGCTCTTGTTACCCTACCATTGTGGACGACTGCGGTATCATCGGCGAACAACGACAGAGATCCATTTTCAGGGAGCGGGGGTATGTCCGAGGTGAATAGGTTGAACAGAAGTGGACCTAGTATACTTCCCTGCGGAACACCGGCGGAGATCTCCTGTGCATCGGAAACTGCACCTTGCAGCGAAACACGGAATGTCCTGTCCGACAGGTAATTTTTAATTATCTTCACCAGGAAGATAGGAAGATTGTATCTTTTTAGCTTATACACCAGGCCATCGTGCCACACGTTATCGAAGGCCTTCTCGATATCGAGAAGTGCCATGGCAGATGATTTCGCAACAGACTTGTTCCGCCTGAGGATGTTGGTTACTCGGTTAAGTTGGTGCACTGTTGAGCGACCACGTCGGAAACCGAACTGCTCGTCGAGCAAGATGTTAAGCTCGTCGGCAGACGAGAGAAGCCGACGGTGGATCGCTTTCTCAAACAGTTTTGATACTCCTGAGAGAAGGCTGATGGGCCTATAGCTCTTGGAACATGAAGGATCTTTCCCAGGTTTCTGGATGGGGATGACTTTGGCTGACTTCCAACACGAGGGGAAGTAGCCAAGTCGGAGGCATTGGTTGAAAACCATCGCCAGATGGTTATAGAACTGGGGGCTCAATTGCTTGAGCTCCAAGTTCATGATGTTATCGAAACCTGGGGCCTTCATGTTCTTTGAGCCTTTGATATAAGTCAACAATTCGTCAGCTGAGATCTCCAACTCCTCTGTGAAGTCATTGGGACTTATATGGATGTTAGTAATAAGCGCGCTAACGGCAGCTTCGTGTGGACTGTCGATGTTTTGTCCGAGATTGTGGGAGCTGACGAAGTGTTGACTTATCTCGGCAGCCTTTTCTGCAGGAGTTATCAAGCGATCCTTAGAGCCATTGCTGTCTAGTGGGATCAACGGTGGAATGGGCCTTGGCTTAGTTTTCAAAATTTTTGTCAACTTCCAGAACGGCTTTGCACAATCTGGGAGAGAGCGGATCTTGTCGGCAAAATTGTTATTCTTAAGGTTCACCATTCTGGCCTTGATAATTTTTGCTATCCGATTGCAATGAGTTTTTAAGGTAGGCAGACCAGTTCGCTGGTATTGCCTTCGGATGGCGTTTCGCAATTGTATTAATTCTTTAGTGGGTCTATCAATGGGTACAGAGTTGCTCACCTGATCAATCACCGGTACATGTTGCTCCCGGGCCTGGGAGATCGCTTGCTCGATGCTCTGCAGCTGCCGATCGATGTCATCAGTTGACTCGAGGTGCACGGTGAAATCGACGGTGTCGTCGACATGTTGTCGGAACCTCTCCCATCTGGCACGATGGTAGTTCCGTCTGGTGATCCGATGCCGGTTGACCGAGGACCCAACTTCGGCCACCACTGGATAGTGGTCCGAGCTGAGCTCCTGGTGTACTACCGGCTGGGCGATGTTGTTCCCCATGTTGGTGAGGAAGATGTCGATTGTCGAATGGACTCCGGATCTGCTCAACCGGGTGGGAGTATCCGGGCCCAGGACGGTGTAATGGCCCTCCTCCAGGTCTTCCTGCAGAATTATTCCGTTCCGGTTGCGCCGGGTGTTCCCCCAGATTTCGTGTTTCGCATTTAGGTCGCCGGCGATGATAAACTGCCCCTGCCTCCGAGTTAGCTTGCGAATGTCGTTCCGTAGGACCGTTGTTGTACCGTTAGCGGTGTTGGCTTGCTTGGGACAATAGGCCGCGATGATGGTGATAGGGCCGACGGCAGTTTCAACCTCGACTCCGATGGCTTCGATAGACTGCAGTTGAAAACTCGGAAGCAGATGGCAGTTGATGTTGTAGCGCAGGGCGATCGCAACTCCTCCTCCACTAGAGCCGCTACGATCAAGTCGCACAATCCGGTATCCGGGATGAAAATGCAGAGTTCCGGCTTGAGATGTGTCTCGGTGGCGATGTCGATGGCCTTCCTGTTAAGGAAGTCACCGAGCTCAACTGTTTTGTTCCGGATGGAACAAGCATTCCAATTGAGGATGCTGATGGTGCGATTACGGTCCATATTTGAAAATAAATTTCATCGTCACGGACGTGGCGGCTTTGAGCTGTTCCTCCTTCGAGCGGCAGGAACGTAGTTGGCGGTAGAGCTCTTGGACGAACTCGACCATTTGCTCCGTGTCATAGAGCTGTTCATCGACGAGTGGTTGCGTGGGGGTACTGCAACTCGGATTGCCCCAGCCTGGAGGAGGAGCCGGCATGGGGGCGGCGGCGGCAGCCGCGAATCGTTGCTGAACGGATGCTGCCGGGCGGTTGGCATGGCGATGGTTCAATGGAACTGGTGGCAGATTCGGCACTTGGTACCGGAGCGTCGGAAAGTTCTCCTCGTCCATTCGAGGTGGCGGGCGGCGTTGACCAGGCCGAGACTTGGTGGACGCCTGCTTGCGGATGGCCAAATACTCCGCTCGTTTGGGACAGGCTCGGTTGATGCCTTCGTGGTTAGCGCCACAGTTGGCGCACTTTGATGGGGCACCTTCATGCATCGGGGCGCAATCCATAGTTGTGTGCGATCCGGCACACTTGCCACACCGGGGTTTTATGTGGCTGTTTCGGGTCCCATGACCAAACGCCAGACACTTTCCGCACTGTGTCACGTCATGCTGCTTCGGGCGGTATCGGTCCCACTAGATGATGATATTGAAGAGGGCCCGTATTTTCTTCAAATCCTCGATCGTGACAAAACCCTTCTCCAGATGGACCAGATAAAGTTGGTCCCGATGGTTTCCTTGTTGCTGGCGCCTTATTGCGAACACCTTCAGAGGTTTCAATGCCACCGCTTGCAGCTCGGCGAAAATTGATTCTGGAGTGTACTCTGGGAGGCCACGCAAAATCACCTTCATCGGCTTGTTTCCGGGTACATCATGAGTATAAAACTCATGTTGCTTGGCGATCAGATGAGCGCCAGCAGCACGGTATTCAGCTTCAGTCGAGCACATTATTTTTGTGCCCGTACTGCACAGCTTGAACAGCGGATTTAGCTTAATTGCTGCAAGCTCAGTTTTGAGTGCAGCAATGTTTTTGGACGTGGTGAAAAGCGGCGGGATTTTCACTTTCTTCGGTACCTCCTGTACCGGGAGCGCAGCAAACCGTTTGCTCCCTAGTAATCGAGCGTTGGGATCCGGCGTCGTCATTCCGTTGTCGCTTGGAGCAGCTCGGTTTCGGGTGTGTTTGCGGGAGCTGATGCCGCTGGCGTGGTTGTCACCACGTGTTGACTTTTTCGACCCATTGCCACGGCAACAGGTCGAGCGGGAAAGCTTGCACACGCTTGCAGTGCTTCCTTTTGGCTTGCCACCGCTAACAAGCTGGCAAGAGCTGGCGAAATATCACGAGCCGGTCGCGCAATCGCGAGAAAACGAACGAGAGGGAAAAAACGGAGAAAAAAACTTCGAACCGATAGAGCGCAAAACACGTCCGAACGTGTCGCTAGAACGATACTGAATGAGATGAAGAAAAAAATTGGCCTGCAAACAAGTAACAATAAGTGGTGCGGTTAAAGCTACGTGCCTGCGGAATGCTTCATGGTGTTGATGCCAGTGCACGCTGTTCCAATTTGCAATCATTTGTAAATGGATTTAACGGTTGAAGAGGGTGGCACGAAAGTTTCAACTTGTAATGAATTTATTTGGTTTCTGCCATAATTCCAACAGCCAAGGTAAAATACTTCCTTTGAAGTGCATCGCTAACGCTCGTCCTACAAATTGTCCTCTTTTTGGGATTGTTATCGAAAATTTGCATACTAATTTCATGTGACGAATACTCTGCGGTGCCAGGAGCAAAAGATTGAAGCCAGCACGGCAACTGCGGTAAACCAGAAAAATGACTGACTTATCTTGGGGAAAGAAAGGCTGAGCAATTTCCCAGATCTCCAGGGTTTGCACGCCACTCCTACCCAATTTGTCAAGATGCCTCCGTCGCAATCGTTGTCGTGATAACTGGTCGACAATGGGGAATATTTGACACGCGCCATGTCGCACCACGCCGCACCAAAGAATATAAGTAACGAAATTTGTCGCTGAATTGGAGATGAAGCAATTTGAATACCAAATTTCCGAAAGGGACAGGGAAAAGGGCAAATAATCTGAAAGATTGCTTGCTACGGGCGTTGTCGTTTGGGAAATTTGGGGTATGGGTAAACAAGCTTTTTTCTGCTTGGTTTAGGCCGGTGTGGAAGCAAATTTTGAAAGATGTTTAGGTGAACCTCATTTAGATTTTTTTTTCCGGGCGGTCATTGAAGAGCAAAAGCTTCATCGTCAATTTGATTGACAGCTCTCATCGTGTCCCGCAGATTCTTCATGAAATGCACAATTTATTTCGTTCGGCTATGATGTCCTACAGGAGATGAGTTATCACGAAAAATTAATTCACGGACGAGATGGTTTGCTTACATCTACGACATGGCGGCAGACACCAAAGGAGCACGAAGTAGTCGTCAGAGCCATTTAGAAACCCATCAATCATAATCAATGTCATCCGATGCTGTGGAATGATGCTTGTCGGAGATGGTGCATGTAATGCTTTACCCATGTTCAATTTTCACCGACCGGCAGAAAAGGCATTAGCGACCTTGATGTGCCACATTTGAGTTTTATTAGAGGAAAGATGCGCGGTGCTTTGATGGAAATCTATTTAGAGTGAAACAAGGACAATAACCGATGCATAATCCTATGGGCCTTCTTAAGCTGAGTTGATGACAGTTTAGCTGGCGACATAAAAATAGAGCTCGGGCCTCCGAATAGTGAGTTTTATTTAGTCGAAATTCAAAAGTGGTAATCATTGTTACTGATTTTGACGTAGACTACATTTTACGGCAAGGGTAGGGTGTCAATTGAAAATCTAAAAAGAAACGACTGTCACGAAATACCGTTACAAATTAAACGCTAATAACTTCATAATTGCTCAATAGATTTTCAAGATGTTTACATCAATCGATTAGAAATTTTCCTGCGTATCAATTAAATTATCAAACATTATCCGTTAACAATTTTAAGCTATTGAAAATAACCAAAACATAAGGTGATGTCTTATACCGCCTCAACCTAATCATTTTCAGAGCAAATTTACTAAGTGCACTGTACTTTACTATCACAGATGTCAAGGGCTTCATATGGTAAGTTGACAACTTCGTAGGGGGAGAGCGACCGACCTCTCGACGTCACAAGTTCCGACCTCACGCCTCCACGAGTCATATGATCACAAAAGACTGCCAGCTGAAACATGGAGATAATGGTTGGCGTAGCCTGGGCAATGTTGTCAATCTGACCATAGCGAAGTCAGGGGGTGCGACTGAAGATCTTATATTTATATTGTGTATTTTCCATTCTCATTTAATTAATAATTTGGAATCATGTAAAATATCTAAGAGCCTGGAACAACATGACAGACATCAAGGGCTCAATTTGTTTTTCAGCATTTTAGCATAGCATTTAATTAAAAATTGCACTTTGGAACTTCAACTACTACACTGATAGGCAAAATAAAGTGCCCACCTCATCGTTTTTTCATTTTCTCTCATTTAATTGGTTCAAATTAAAGTAAACACACTGTATTTTTTTTATTATCTTATTTTTTATATTTTTTTTAGTTTCACTTATGGAATACTGAAAAAAGGAGTTTTACTTAAAAAAAAAAAAAAAATTTGTGTTGAAAAAAAAAACAGTAACAAAATAAAGTGCCCACTTCATTAAGGCTACAGAAAACATAAATTAAAGTAAAATAAAAGCATTTCAATAATTGATGTGTCCTCCTTTGGCCTTCAGGACCTCCTGCAGGCGCTTCGACATGCTCTCGACCAGCTTCTTTAGGTGCTGTGGATCTAGCTCTTCCCAGGCGCGCTCCAGGGCTTCAAAATAGTTATTTTTATTGGTAACACCAGTTTTGTCAACCCTGGCATCGAGAATCGCCCACAAATTTTCGATGGGGTTGAGGTCCGGGTTTTGTGGAGGCCATTTCAGCGGTTTGATCCGACAAGACCGGAAGAAAGACTTGGTCTTCTTGGCAGTATGCTTCGGGTCGTTGTCCTGCTGGAATACGAACTTCTCTTCAAGGCCCGTCTGGATCAGCGAAACCTCCAGATTTTCTCGCAGGATGTTGATGTAAGAATCTGCCGTCATTATCCCGTCGATTTTCACAATGCTTCCCACTCCACCCCACGAAAAACACCCCCAGACCATCACATTTCCTCCTCCATGCTTCATCGTGCCTTGGATGTGGCGCTCCTGAAGCTCCTCTCCCGATCTGCACCAAACATGAACCCGCCGCTTTCGGTTAAACAGCTCGAATTTTGATTCGTCCGTCCAGAGAACCGTTTTCCAGAACTCTAGGGGCTTATCAGCATGCTCCTTAGCAAACTTAAGCCGTTTGGCTTTGTTTGCCTTGCTGATAAATGGGCGCTTCCGGGCAAGTTTGCTATTCAACCCCTGTGCTACGAGACGGGTTTCCTGGATCTCGCGGACAGTTACCTTCGGGTTCTTCTTGACTTCGCGCATGATCTTGGTGTCCGTTCTCGCATCCGTTTTCCGCTTCCTGCCTCTGCCAGGGCGATCCACCACTGATCCAAACGTTTTAAGCTTCAGAAGAATTTTGCCAACCGCTGCCTTACTGATACTGTACTTCTTAGCGACAGCCCGGTGCGATTCACCGTTTTGCACATCACGAACGACCAATTTTCGGATACACAAGGGAATTGCTTTCGAAAGCACTGCGTTCTCCATTTTTTTTTTTTTTTCAATTGAATCAAATGCGATCACGAATACAAATGCACCAGGTTGAGCCGTTTGCTTCAAAACATGTCAAAATATCAAAACATAAACAATCGAGGGGTCTTCCAATGGAAACTTATCGATTTTTGAAGTGGGCACTTTATTTTGTCACTGTTTTTTTTTTCAACACAAATTGATTTTTTTTTCTTTAAGTAAAACTCCTTTTATTCAGTATTCCATAAGTGAAACTTAAAAAGAACATAAAAATAAGATAATAAAAAAAATACGTGTGTTTACTTTAATTTGAACCAAGTAAATGAGAGAAATTGAAAAAACGATGAGGTGGGCACTTTATTTTGCCTATCAGTGTATATTCACAAAGAATTGGCATATGCTTGTAAGTAATGTTATATTATATTTTAAAATTCTGTTTAGTGGTATTATGGTAAGATAAGCCATTTATTTCAGAAATTATCCAACCGGACTCTTCGTTCACTCCAATTGCTATCTTTGAAATGTTGCTAGAACAGTATAAAGAAAAATATTACAAATATTACAATGTCATATAAAATAATATCTTTTATTAAAATTTTATCTCTGATATTTGGAATGATCTTTTCTGTTTTCAGCTTTCCCAGAACTAGTAGGATATTAATACATATCTAATTTTTATTTATTTTTCAGTAACAATCTATTCAAGTTTGAAATTTGAATTAATTAGCATTTTTGCCTATAATGATATCTTAAATTGTTGTCCAAGTATCCCCCGGGTGGTGCTAAAACGATAAGCTTGGAAATCAATAGACGCATAAATTTGCCAAAAGGCACGAATGGCTTCGAAGGACTCTAATTTCACCAAATCCTTCAATCGTTGCTATAAATGTATGAGCATAAATTGCTCTCATTAGGGGGTTCTACTTGTTTGATGCAGTTATTGGTTCCAGTAGTTAAATAGTTTGTACAATGTAGGTGAGCAAATTGAAAGTTAAAAAAAATTTTTTTTTTGAATATAGAGGGGGTGCGGATCTGTTGGTCAAATTGTTTTTTTTATTTTTTGGTATTAAAATCAGAACTGGCCAAAAACCGGTGGTAAACTGTGCATGAATGTGTCCGCGAGTCTTAACGTAATGTTAATTCTGGTGAAATAAACCATCCACACTTGTGAGTGGCCCCAACAGCATCCTTGCTGTTGGTTCAATTCGGTCCTCAAACTCGATGTTTTCAACGTACTCTTGTATTCCATTGAAATAAACCACCCAAACTTGCGAGTGGCCCCAACAGCATCATTACTGAAGGTTTAAACCGGTCCTCAAACTCGATATTTTTAACATATTTTTGTATTCTGGTGAAATAAACCATCCACACTTGTGAGTGGCCCCAACAGCATCCCTACTGTTGGTTTAAGTCAGTACTCAAACTCGATGTTTTTGACGTATTCTTGTATTCCATTGAAATAAACCACTCACACTTGTGCGTGGCCCCAACAGCATCCTTACTGTTGGTTTGAATCGGTGCCAAAATTTGAATAACTTTAATGTACATCTCTGTACAGAGAATAAATCGGGAACATAGTTAAATATCTTATTCGCTGCCGATGCAGTTGAATTCAGCACACCGTTTAACCAAAACGGATCCCGCTGCAAACCCAACCATTTTATCCAACATCCCAGTGATTTATCGTGGAAGTGCAGAGGTGGTCTCGGCTTCCAATAAAGCGAGTATCATATCAACATATTCCTACCCATTCCCTACTTGACCTGCATTCGGGCGAGGCTGGCGCCGGTATTGCCTTGGTTTGGGATCACCAGTTTTTACACATTGAGGATGTATGCTAGTCCCAAGCATCATCATTTGGTTCTCTGTGTAATAACAGCTGATCTGGCAATAACGGAGTAGCAACCTCGGGCGGTCAATCATGCTCATGCTCATGCTCATGGGCCCCCAACGCATAAAAACACTACACCCTCCCAACTCCCATTTCAAGTGTCGCAGTACTGGAGCTTAGCAGCACATGGAGCGATCAAGGAACAGGCAGCTGGCAATGATACCCAAACAGGAACGAATAACTCGATTAACTTACCTCAATACCTTTTCCCAGGTATTCGAAATAACAAGTTTTGTTATTCGAGAGATATTTTTCTTACAATTCTTAGGTATTTTTCGTAGGTATTTTACCTCTTAATCTGGGCTCTTTAATACCAAGGCCAGTTATCAAGATCAAAATAAGGTATTCATATGATGTTGTCTCCTGCTCGGGTATGAACTCTGGAAGAAACCCCGATGGCATGAAACCTGTAATGCGCAGCGCAGGTTGGCCAGAGACTCGGGAAAATCTGGAAAGGCGGGAAATATGCGGGAAAAAGTCGTCAGTTTAAAAATCCTTTGGCAATGTTCTGTCATATGGAACTTAATTAACTTAACTAAACCTAATGGAAGGAACCATTAGGTTAAGTTAAGTTAGATCGGTCCAATGATATTGTTATCGGAATGAAACAGTGTTTTTCTGCAAATCCTGTATTGTTGAAGAAGATTTGCCTGGGCCCGGTTGTCAATTGGAAGGCGTTCAAAGAATTGACTGGGGTGATCAGGGATCTGCGAGCCAGCCCCTGCTTGGAAGTTCTCAACATCGTTAGCTGCAGCTTGCACGTCGTACACAATTCCTTCAAAGCAGGGCTAAGACAAACAGATTGGCATGTGAATCATTTTCTGCTGACTTTGTAACGCCTGTTCAAAAACGTACTATTGCTAAACGTACTGAACTGTGCATTTTTCAAACCCTGTTAAATAGACTAAATATAAAATGTCGACCAATTGATGCATGACAAGATTTTTGATCACTAGAGTTATGTTTACCTATAGAGAGCTTTAGATAAAAATGATGTAAAATCGTATTTTTTTTTTATCAGGTTCATTAAATTCTCCACTGAAATTCTGTGAAGTTCGTTGGGTGAAAAATGAGCAAGTGGCTAGAAAAGCGCTGCGAATGTTGCCCCATTTGAGAAGATTGAGGAAGAAGGAAGAAAGAAAACTGATTTCAAACGGCGCTTTTCGTTGGTATTTCGAAAAGTGTTCGCTGTTGTGGTTTAGGCGGTAGTTGATAAGATGCTGGGACCAAAGTTGAATTTTGTCATTGTGTCTGCAGCAACAGTCGAGTCGATTCCCAGATCGAATCTCCTATGGCTTCGTTTCTTTTTTTGGCAATTTGACGAGAATTGTTAGAACCACTATGGAAAGAAATTAAACCCGAGCGTCTCACAGGCAAAGCAAAATCTTTACTTGAAAAGGAATTGCAATGCCAGCCAGCCCTTAATGTGGAAAACATTTTCGCCTCTAAAACGGTAATCCAGAAAGCGAGAAAGTTTGCAAGAATTTCCGACAAAGACGTTTTGAAATTCCGCAATCACCCCAGTAGCACCCTTGTTGCCATTCGGTTGAGATAACATAAATATTTCTCGCTAAGTCATAATCAAGCTACTACAACTAATTATGACCGTAGTGTGCTACTTGGGCACTGTCAATCTTTTTAATGTGGTTTTTGAAGAAGCTTCCCGAGCAGGAGACAACAACATAACATGTTAGTTGTATCCAACACCGACTCTTTCAGAATTCACCTCTTGATTTTGACCAGTGTACTGTATATATAAATACATACATATGTGCTTATCTGCGATGGCGTTATGATTGTAACGTATCAGATGAAATCGAAATGAATAATAATAAACAACGCGTCATGAGCTGAGCTAAGTCGTATTTTATACATCAAACTGAAAAGGTATTTTTATTCGTTCCGGAAGAAATGTTTTACAGTAGTGTTTAAGTACCTAGTATCTTGTGGTGACTATTGTTCGAACTTAACAACTAGCGACGACAGGAAAATTTGGAGCGTGCATAGTTTTTCCCGTTTCACCTAGCAGCAGCAACAGTAGATAACATTAATAATACTGGCTGGTTTGAATCGGGCTTTAGTAGTGCAAGGAAAATGGGTTCTAGTAGTGCTTTGGAACAAATTGCATCTCGCAGGCAGAATGGACCAACAGGTTCAACTTTCAAAAAGCTTGCAGGTACTTTTGAGTTAGCTTCAAGGAAAAGCGGTTATAGGGATTCGCTAAGAAGTAGATTAGGTTACAGACAGGGGCATCAGCCGTATGGTCGATCAAGACAAGCGGACTGGAACAAAGACTAAAATAAACAACCACCGAATGAAGACGGCCGTGTTTGCGAATTTTGTGGAATAAAGGGTCATTTGAAACGCAAGTGCTTCAAATAAAAAAAATTAAAAAGGTTTGTAGAAAACTGGAATGCGGAAAAAGGCGATGATGAACATGAAAGACCACGCAAGCATTAGTGGATTGTTCGACTCAGGACGGACAAATCAGAAAGTGAGGACGACGACTATGAATCAGGTGACTTACTTTGCATGATGGTATCAATAAAAATCAATAAAATTGGAAACAATTGGTAGTAGTCAATGGCAACAAGCTCAATATAAAGGGAGAAACTAATGTTTCAGTTAATTTAAGGGGTATATCTGCTAATTTGATATTTATTTAGATATTTATTCCATTACTTGGTCGAACATGGCTTGATGTATTTTTGTAATTGGAGAGATTTTTTCACTAATTTTTTGATGGTGAACGGTTATGCTAAACATGATTCTAATACAACTGTTAGCAGCAATACAAAAGCACCAATACAAACAAAACTATCTAAATGTTTTCATTAAAAAAATTCCATTGCCTATCAAAGGATTTGATGCAGACCTAGTTTTAAAATCGGATAGACCCATTTTTAAGAAGGCTTATGTAGTGCCATATCGTTTAAGAGACAAAGTTATTGATTAATTAACCCGTTTGGAAAATGAAGGTGTAATTACTCCTGTTATAACTAGCGAATGGGTTTCACCTGCAGTTATTGTTATTAAAAAGAACAATGATATTAGACTCGTAATTGTAAAGTCACAATCAATAAACTAATTATCCCCAATGCTTACCCTTTACCCACTGCACAAGACTTGTTTGCAGGATTAGCTGGTTGTAAAATATTTTATTCTTTGGATTTGAAAGGGGCATACACGCAACTGTCATTAACGGAAAGGTCCAGAAAATTCATGGTTATCAATACAATCAAAGGATTGTTTTCTTATAACAGACTGCCTCAGGGTGCTTCTTCAAGCGCATCTATATTTCAACATGTAATGGACCAAGTATTGGACGGGTTAAAATATGATTATTGCTATTTAGATGATGTGTTGATTGCTGGAGTTGTTTTTGATGATTGTAAGAAAAAACTGTTTGTTGTATTAGAAAGATTAAAAAACGCTATCAAAGTTAATTTGGAAAAATGCAGATTTTTTGTTTCAAAACTCAACTATCTTGGTCACATTTAAGTGAAAAGGGATTAGGACATGGCCCAGACAATATTGCTACAATCCAAAACGCAAAGGCACCACAAAACGTAAATGAACTCATGTTCCGGACCAAATGCTTTCCGACCGATATCGCTCACCAGCAGCATGGCGAAACTCCTCG
The DNA here is from genome assembly GCA_024533555.2 of Aedes koreicus. Taxonomy (NCBI): domain Eukaryota; kingdom Metazoa; phylum Arthropoda; class Insecta; order Diptera; family Culicidae; genus Aedes; species Aedes koreicus. Next base: position 145,686 of record JAHHFK020002259.1, on the reverse strand, counting down.
AGCGCATCATCGATCGACGCTAAGGGCCTGTTCATAAACCACGTAGACTTATTTTTTGAAAATCTCAGACACCCCCCCTCCGCCCTCGTAGACTTTTCTCCATACAATTTTTTGAAATTTTGTATGGAGCGTAGACTTTGGTCAAACCCCCCCTCCCCCCAAAAAAGTCTACGTGGTTTATGAATAGCCCCTAATCACCGAGCTAGAGTCGAGTGGACGGCTCGATAAGCGACAGCACGCTTTTTGTTCAGGACGCGACACTGACACGTACTTTGCTGAACTTGAACGGTCGCTGCCTACTACCGACGAACACTGCCTGATAGCGTCTTTGTACCTGTCGAAGGCGTACGACACCACCTGGCGACACGGCACAACGCTCAAGTCTTGGCGAATACGTGGTCGGATGCTGAATATGCTGCTGAGTTTTCTCTCAGAACGGACGTTCCAGGTGTCCATAGGAGGACACAAGTCTCGAGAGTACCCGCTGGAGAATGGAGTGCCACAAGGCTCCGTATTGTCTGTGACACTATTCCTCGTTGCGATGCAGCCGATCTTCCGTGTGCTGCCCGTTGTATGTCGTTGTATGCATGAGCCGCGTCCTTCGCAACCCACACCCGCCGGAGATTCAAGGAATTTTGAAGACGTACTCAACAATATGCAGTTCGAGTTTTCGAATATATTTGGCTCCTTTATTGCGGACACGTCGAACATCTCAGATGCAAAACGAGATCGTAGCAGCAGCAGCTTGTCTTCATCGAATGTCACATCATCCAGACTCGGCAAGAAAATGAGAGCTAACGTTTCAATTGATACATCTGATATTCCAAGCATTGCAGTCTACTCTATTCCAGGCGATTCTTCCACGGGGATCCCTGTGCCACCTATCAGTAGCAAATCCGTTACTGTCGTCGGTATGAATAAAACTCTTGCATCTACTGATCACATGATCACAACTGCAACCCGTGGGTGCACCTATCAGCTGATTTCAAACTACTGCTAACATCGGTGCTTCCATCAGTACCACCCCTTCAAACGGATCCACCATTACAAGCCTCATCGCCACCAATGTTACGGCTAATTCCTCCACCACCGCCTCAACCAGCTCAACCACCACCAACGAAACCATCACTACCTCTAGCCATTCTGCTTCTTCTAACCTCAATGACTCCATCATGCTCACCACACCAGAGTATATCAAAAACAACGTCTACCTCTTGCGCCAACATCAGCATTATTAGTACCTCATCGGCAACTGTCATGTCACATTATCCACTGTCAAGCACCGTACAAACAAGCACCGAGGAACGAAGGAATCCACCCACTACGCCCAGTTCCAAGCCAACATCCTCTGGTCAAATCGTACTACAGTATCCTGACATTAGCAATAACTACAACACCTCCAACGTGCCCACTCATCGCATTTCTTCAATCACGATTCCAAACGTACTACCTGAATGTATCAGCCAACCAACTCAAAGTCCAATCGATATACCCGTAGCGGAGTTTTCAACATCACGTTTCGGACCTAGCATGGTAAGCACAAACAACACTGGACCTTACCTCACGAAACTGAAACAAACATAATTAATTATATCGCCCAAGGTGCCAATTGTGATCTATTCCTAGCTAGTCCGTACAAGCGGTATAGTTAGACCATTAACATTTTTTTCTTTCAAACTTAATGTACCTTCCTCTGTTGAAGAGCTACTGCTTTCGGATGGATTTTGGCCAAATGGTGTTTTAATAACTCCTTTTTTAGACCGGAGGTCCAACAGCCACAGACCGACTGGAAATCAGACACGAACACGTTCGAATCCCTCGACACCCAATCTGAACAATCAACCAACTCCTTTGTCCAGACCGCAACAAGCTCCATGTTATCAGCTCTCGAGACCTATCAGACCGTCAACATTGCCCTCACCGCTGAATCTCATGCTCCCCAAAATCAACGAAACTCTAGTGTAATTGGCTTAACATGCTATCATCAAAACTTAGGTGGCATGAATACTACTATTTCAGACTACTCTCTTGCTTGATCTGATGCTGCATATGATGTTTATGCATTTACTGAGACCTGACTCAACTGCAATACACTTTCCACTCAAATATTTGGAAGTGAATATACTGTTTTCCGTTCTGATCGCTCAAGTACAAAAAGCACCGGTGGTGGTGTGCTATTGGCTGTCGTTCATTGCAACCTCCAAACAGCAGTACAGTCGAACAGGCTTGGGTAGAACTAATTGTCTCAGGCTATTGTTTATTCATCTGTGTTATCTACTTGCCTCCTGACCGTGTCAACGATGCAACATTGGCATACCAACATTGCGAATCATTGGAATGGATTACTTCTCGTATGACTCTAGCAAATAAGATACTCATCATGGGTGAATTCAACATGCGCTCCGTCAGCTGGACTCAAGGTCCATCGGTATATCTCTATCCCAACCTTACTCACTCATCGATGAGCTCAGTAAAGAAACAGCTTTTGGATGATTACAGTACGGCAGGACTCATCCAACTCAACTCCGTCTATAACTCTAACGGTCGTATGCTTGACCTCTGCTTTGTTACCCAAGATCTCAGCCGTGACATTACTGTTGCCGAAGTCCCATCCCCATTGGTGAAAACATGTCAGCATCATCCAGCCCTTCACTTGTTTGTGAATGAATGCATGCCATACGGAATTCATCTCTACCTCTGAAGTGATTCGTTATAACTTCAGGAAAACGGACTTCACCAAAATAATCTTTTTTATCTTCAATTAACTGGGATGATATGTTTCCAAAACTAAACAATTGAAACAACGGTCGAAGTTTATACTTTCGTTGTACACTTCGCCATAGATCAATTTACACCAAAAATTGTGTGCAAAACTCCGAAGTATCCTCCCTGGTCAAATAGAAATCTTAGAGGTCTGAAGTCAGCTAAAAGATCTGCTCTTAAACAATTCTCAAAGAACCGTAACTCCTACACGCGGTCATACTACATCGCTTGCAACAACAGATACAAACAGCTGAACAAGGAATTGTTTCGTAGCTACTTGCAGCAGACTCAACGAAATCTAGAACTCAACCCTCGAAAATTTTGGTCTTACATCGACGAACAACGGAAGGAGATAGGACTACCCACAATCATGAAGTTTGGCGAGAAAGAAGTTTCCTCTTTGTCGTCCATAAGCGACCTCTTCAGGGAACAGTTCTCAGCAGTATTTACAGACGAAACGCTTGACCAGCATCAGTTGTCCGAAGCTGTAGCCAATGTACCTCCACGTCCTGCCATCGGTCCACATACACCCCCTCATTCGTCTGTACCACCCCCCCGTGTGAATTGGCCCTCCTTCCGTAGTTCCCTTTCATCTGGATCCTTTCCTTATGAAGAAATCATTTGTTTTTCCTGTGCATAAAAAAAGGCTATAAACGAGAAGTGTTCAACTACAGAGGAATTTCCGCTTTGTGTACCACGTCTAAACTTTTTGAGCTAATAGTTCTCGGCTTTCTGAACCACGATTGTTTCAATTATGTTACAGAGACTCAACATGGATTGATGCCAAAAAGATCCACCGGCACTTATCTGGTTACCTACACATCCTTCATCATTAGAACTATAGAAGCTTTGATAAAATCAATCATGACATCTCGATAGCTAACTTCGAATTTCTGGGTTCTCCTGTGCATTACTAGATTGGCTTCATTCCTACATAGTTGGTCGTCAAAAGTCAAAATTAGAAACACAATATCGGAACCGTTCTCTGTCATTTCTGGTGTTCCACGTGGCAGTCATATTGGACCTTTCTTATTCCTGCTATACTTGAATGACGTTAACCTAGTATCTAAGCGTTAAAAGCTTTCGTATGCCGATGACCTCAAATTATACTACGTAATATCCTGTAATGAAGACGAACAATTTCTACAGTGGCAACTTGACACTTTTTCTAAATGGAGCTCAACAAATCGTATGAGCCAGAATGCTGGAAAATGCTCGGTAATCTCTTTCACCAGAAAACGCTTCGTGGAGTTATTTGACTATACTATCGCTGGTACATCCCTAAAACGTGACGATACATTTAAGGATTTAGGCATTATTCTTGATTCGCGTTTAACTTTCAAAGCTCATGTGGGTTACCTCCAAAGCCTCAAAATGCCAGGGCTTCATTTTCCGTGCTGCAAAAGATTTCTCAGATATTCATCGCCTAAAGACACTCTATTGTTTATTGGTTCGCTCTATACTAATATCCACCAGCCCCCATCCCACCCCTATCCCAATCACACCTCTAGTTATGAAGGTCGTTGCAAACTAATCGGCCTTGATGTTCTCGAAACTCGTAGAATTGCAAAAAGGGCTTCATTCGTTTCCGATGTTTTTCAGTCTTATATAGATTTCCCTTCTGTGCTAGCTGAGTTGAAAGTTGCCGAAGCGGGCACACTACTCTTCGAACTGCTTTCGACACAACCGGTAGCGCGGACGGCCATCAGAATGCTATCGATAAACCGTAACAATAACACCCTCCCCTTGATTCGACGAGCATCGGATCGGCTCGAAGAACTAACGGGCACTACGTTACCAACCGTCGGCCTACTTACAAGCCCGAGCGAACGAGTGTGGTACGCTCGCAAACCAGCAGTTGTGTGGGACGTGAAGCGATCAGTACGAGCCGGAGATCCACCGGAAAAAGTGCGACCAATCGTACAACAACTGCTGGCAACACGCTTCAACCAATCAACCGTAGTCTACACTGACGGATCCTAGTCTAGATATACTGTAGGGGCAGCTTTTTACAACAATGGCTTAGCTGGAACATACAGTCTCCCAAAGGAGTGCAGCATATTCTCCGCGGAAGCGTATGCAATAAAAATGGCGATCGCGATACCAAACCTTAGCGATCTCGTAATTTTATCGGACTCTGCAAGTTGCCTACAGGCCTTGGAAACAGGAAAATTGAAACATTCATGGATACAAGACAGAACAGGCAGCACGAATTCGATCGGTTTGATTCTGCTGGATCCCTGGCCACGCTGGCGTCAATGGGAATACCGAAGCCGACCGACTTGCCAACGAAGCTAGACAACAACCGGCCATCGATATCCCAATCTCAGCGGAAGATACACTGAGAGCATTCAGACAACGCATAAGGAACTGGTGGAGCAACAAATGGTACGAGTCCAGAGAATCGAAGCTTAGGGAAGTGAAGTGTGACACTCACAGATGGACGGAACAAGGTAGCACAGCTGATTAGCGTGTACTTACACGTCTGAGGATAGGCCACACACGACTTACGCACACATTCCTACTGAAAAAAGAGCCCCCGTCGAACTGTGACTGTTGTGGCACGGTGCTAAATGTACGGCACCTTACATAAGAATGCAGGAAATACGATGCAGAAAGAAGAAGCAACAACATCGAAACTAGTCTGCGTGATGCCCTGGAAAACACAGATGAACGAACAGCACAAAAGTTAAATTTTCTACGCAACAGTGGTCTATACAAAAAACTTTGAGAAAAAGAAGATTGTGAAAATGACGAAGAAGAACAAATGAAATGAAGTGAAGAAGAGCACGAAGAAGAAGAAGAAAAAAAATTAAGAAGAGAAGAAGAAACTACAACAACTCTGTACCTAATAACTCCGAATTTCCGACACGAATACACACGATTCTGTAAATTGTCGTAAATAAACAAACAAACAAACAAACAGATGTCTCGGGTGTACAGTGTGTCTCACAATAGGTGTCACCTTTCTCAGTCTTTGTTTATTACAGTTGGGTAATATTAACAGAAGAATTGATTATACCCGTGTTGAGTGTATTCTTTTGACAGCTTATCGCTGAAGATAACTAAGTGATATTCCGTTTGTTCATATTTATCAGCTACCATGGAAGCCATACGGGAGCAATTTTTAAAATTACATTAGCAAAACCGTGTCAGATATTAAATAGCCTAAAGCAGTTCGGAGTGAGTAAGCGTTTTGTTTATCGTACCTGGAAACGGTTCAAGGAAACTGAAAATGTCCATATTCAACACAAAAGAGGTGCCAGATGAACTGCCAGAACGAAGAAAAAGATCAAATGTGCGAGGGAGCGAATAAGACGTATCTAGTAGGCTGTATCTGGCCGTAAATCGAGCAAACAATTTCTAATGTCACCTGCTTCAATGAACAGGCTCCTCAAACATGATCTGGAATGCAAGCCGGCCAAGAAACAACAGGTTCACGGAGCGTCAAAAGCAAGCCAGGGTTCAAAGAAGCAGAAATCTTTTGGTTCAGCACGGTGACTGCGAGATTTTTTTCAGATGAAAAGCTTTCCCTCCTTCAGGACAGTCATAATCAACAAAATGATCGTGTGTATGGCAAAAGTCTTGCCCATATTCTAAGAGATAAACTAGCTGTAGAACGCTATCAAAATGTATCCAAAATCATAGCACGGGGGCCGTTTCACGAAAACTTCCTCTTCTTTTCATAGAACCTAACGTAAAAATAAACACTGGATATTACATCGAGCAGGTTTGAAAAACCATCTGCTTCCTCATGCTTCAACGCTGTATTGGAATAAACCACATTGTTTCCAACAGGACTCAGCTCCAGCTCACAAGGCAAAGAAGACACAAACGTAGTGCGCGGAAAATTTGCCTGATTGCATCACAAGCGAAGAATGCATCTTCACCGGATCTCAACCCACTTGACTACTTTGTTTGGGGTTATATGCTTCAACTTATAGGCCCTATGAAAGGGCTTACTTTAGATCGATTCAAGCAACAGTTAGTTGATATTTGGGACCAAATTCCTCAGGAAATCGTGCGTGCCAGCTGCAATGGGTTACTAAAGCGTTTGCGCAAAGTTATCAAGGAAAAGGGCGAGAGATTCGAATTGAATTAATATGGTTTATTTCTATAACATTTATCTCTCAAATGAAAAATAAGTGCTATGATTTGATTGATTTGTTTTGCTGTAATCTCATTTTGTTTTAGTGACACCTATTGTGAGACACCCTGTACATGGACAATTTGATTCCCCAGCATTTCTTCTCAGGAATTTTTTCAGTAAAATGCACGATTTCCGAGTTACTGCTTTTCTAAAACCATCTATCAAAAACACATATGCCCTTCTCAAAAGTTACTCTCAAATCAAAACGACCATTCCTCATGCCAAAACACTTATACTGTTATACTGAATACGTTTGCAAAGTTTCGGCCATATCTAAAATACTAAAGTTTTGTCATAACTGATTTGGCGTGGAACCGCTCTTTTAAAAGTTATTTCACTTTGAAGATGCCTTTCGGGTTGCTATGATCCGAAATGATGCATTAGGGAAGTCAAAAGAGAACTCTTCAACGGCTCGTAATTCACTTATGACCTCACGTTCAAACTGCACTGCATAGCTTCCAGAATGTGTCCACCATGAACTTTGCAGTAGCCAAGCATATTTGAACGATGAAGGAAACCCAATTTCCTGCTTATATTAACGTCCTGCAATCTCTCTATCTCGGCTCGCTCTACCATCGACATCGAAGCCCTTTGTGGTGAAAACAAACAACTCGGACGCTTTCAGATCAATTAGTGCTTAAACTATCGTTCGTCGCTGACCAGAATATATTGCCAATCATCTTAACCAATCTCTCGGTGTCCATTACGAGACGTGCACTCATTTTTAGCAAAGGATGCCGGAAAACACTTATTATTTTTCTGGTTGTTTTTTTTTTTTATAGTCTACACACTCCTGATGGTTGTTCCAGATTCTAAAAAAAATCTTTTATTCTGGTTACTAGCTGCAGTAACGTTCCATCTACTAGTCACCTGGTAACCCGAAGCCGAGCATAGATAGAACCAATATCGTTGCACCTTCTGTGGCGGGAGCTGCACTTCGCTGAACCGATGCGATGGAGCAGCTGAGAAAATCGTGAGTTCCATAAACGTTGTTTGCCGCTGCATAATACACGCCTCACTGCATCTTCATACATGAAGATGGACGAGGTTTTTGGAACCTGATCAAATTTCTTGCACAGAAATGGGAGTGATTGCAACCAGGGTTGGATCAAGTTTATGCAATTGCATTTTTTTTTTCAACTGAGTCTTGACATCTTGTTATGCCCAAAAGGCAGATGGGGATTGCTCAATCCGATGATGGCATCTTGTTTTTGTGTCGCAAATCCCGTCGAAAGCTTCCAACTCGCTTGTGAACCGATATTTGCCTTTATCGAAATGTATCCGGTTGATGAAGCATCACTCCCGTGTACACATCTAGAGGATACGTTGAACGGCAGACGGGATAACTTCACTCCCATTTCCCACTTGATGAGGTCAGGAAGATATGCAACCATGGAGAGTCAGAAACAAAAACAAACCAACGAACCGGCAGCGATTGCTGCACAAACTTCCCGGAAGAGACTCGACCAGAAGAGCGATGAAGATAATTTATAGTCTTCCGCAAGACGAGCATCGTCGGATGGACTCGACCGACAGAAAGTGATGAAGCTTTCGCCACCCCATGCCAAATGCGGAACTGAATGTTGATGTGGTGCATCGAGAAAACTGATAGCAGTTTTTCCCGACTTGGATGGAAAAGTGTGTGGGAGGGGGAATAAAAACTGTGCCGCAGATATGCGCTGCTGCTGCTGCTGCCAACTGATTGCATATTCAATGAGCTGAAACAGATTTCTTCTGGGGCGCACCAGCACCCAAAAAGGGGAAAAGATTGTCATAAATTGGGAACGGTTGTTCGCAACATGTCGTCCTTTGATTCGATAACGGTTCGAAGACACAACTGATGATGTGATCGGGGGTGGTGGAAATTTGAAATTTAGAAATTTTGAATTCTTGATTACAGCTTTCATCCATTATTTAAAATCAAGAAACGTATTTATTCCATATGCAAATGTTGAAGCCACATGAAGTTTATACTTCACATTAAAATTAAATTGTTAATAGATTCATTGATTTTCGTGATAGAATTTCAACATTCCATTAAAAGATCTTTAGCGTCGAAAAAGGATGATTCATCATTCACAAAGTTGTGTCCCACTCGTAACCATTTGTGATTCTTTTTATTTATATTGTCAACCGACGTACAAGGTGTGGCAGGAAAACACTCGAATATGTACCAATATCTTTAAAATCAAATTTTCAATTACTCTATGAAATAATTTCAACTTTATCGAGTCACACAGTCACACAGAAAAAAGCGTTCTCAAAAATAAAAACCCGAATTAATCCACCGATGGTGAGACTGAACCCTTCTTACACTTCCCCAGAATTACGAACTCAAATGTCCAATATGGTACTGGATACATATTTTCATCAGAAACTCCAGGAAGAACCAGGAATATTCGATATGTCATATTTTCAGTTTATAAAATGAACTATTTGACAATCCTGAACGTATTGTTCATCGATGTGATTAAAATATTGTCATTAATAGTCTTTAATGACCTGTTTGTTAGTTATATAAAAGGGGAAATTACTTAAATATTAGAAATTCCATAGAATCAGTCCATAGGATGAATTATTAGACAATCCTAAGCGTCAATTTTGATTGTCGATATGGATTCAAGATGCTTAATAAGTACATGTTCGTGGAAAATAGTAAATGGAGACTTTGTGTAATTTTGGAATAAACTGGTTGCAGTTCAAAACCGGACCACTCGTGCCAATCGATCCTGCTCTAGATCTATAGAGTCGCATAGTGTGGCAAGTCCGCTGTATGTGCTACACAACGCACCAGATGCGGAACAATAGAATACAAGCGGCATCGATTGGGGTGAGTGATCTTGTTCGGTTTTGGACTGCAACGAGTATATTTTCATCTCACAATTATGTGCTCTCAGGTATTGTTTTGGTCATATCTCCATGAAGGATTATCCAATCATAATGAAATTTCGACCAGTTATTTGAGGACTTAATAACTTTCATTTGGCACCTAAATAAACTAAAAGCGGTACACAAATAGCTCAGTATGTTATCGGAGACTAAACTGTTTGATTACTATTATAATAGGCCGTCAAGTACTGTTTCGTTCATATCTTCGTAACGAAATGTCCGAATAAAAAAAATCAATAGCGTTCTATGGGAATGTTGTAGCTTTCATTTGCCTTCAACAGAACTGAAATCGGTTCACAAATGGCTGAGAAACCGAGGTGACATTATTTGTAACGCACACACACATACACACATACCGGCTGGAAGAGATTTACACCCCGCTCACATAACAACTTATTTCACGTGAAATAGACTATATTGATATCAGCATCTATAAATTAATTGGCGAACATGAACATACATGTCAGGAAGCGGAAGTCACGTCTACTGGTTTCGGAGCTGCAGGCAATGACGCAACGGCAGCGGCTGAACAAGATGGTCAACTCGATTTTCCCGGCGAATCGTGACGTGGTGGTGGTGATGGACGACGAGACCTATCTCACCCTGGATGGCAACGACTTCGTATTTTACTTCCCCACGAAGGAAGTGAGCTCCGAGGTGAAGTTCATTGCACACACCAAGTTCCCCAAGAAGGTGCTGCTGTGGCTGACAATCTGCGAGAAGGGGATGTCAAAGCCGCTCTTCTTTCGCTCCGGACTGGCCGTGAACGGGGAAATTTATAGTACGAAATGCCTGCCGGAAGTTGCGTCGTTCATCAAGAAATACCATAAGGGCGAAGACGCAGTGTTCTGGCTGGATCTGGCGTCGGCCCACTACTCGAAGCAATCGTTGGAGGAGATGGAGCGGCTGAATATCGATGTGGTACCCAAGTCGGCGAACCCGCCCAACGTCCCCCAGCTGCGTCCCATCGTGAATTTGTAGGCCAACCTGAAGCGTAAGATCTACTCCAACAATTTTGTCGCGAAAACTGTTTTGATAAATAAAACGAAGAAAGAACTCAAAAACATGCCTACATGCATGTTTTCGTCCGCCATGGCGAATGTTCCGGTTAACTGACGGAAGGCCCCTCGCAAGGGCGTAGAATTTTTGTGCAAGTAAGCTTAAATAATTACCTTCCATGTGAAATTTATCAAAAGTACAGGTACCAACCCGAATCCCGGGATAAGATTTTTCGCCGTCCCGAAAATCCCGGGATAAAATAAACAAAATAATTTCAAATTCAATTTATTTTCAAATCGTTTTAACTACTGATTTTTATACACACAACCTTGAGTGTAGATTGAACCATATAGTTATTAAATATGATGATGATGATGTGATGATGATGTGAACTACCATCTAATCTAGCAAGGCAACTGCCTATAGGACTGGACTGTTTTAATTAAACGGTTTGATTAAGGTTGCAATGTAGTAAATGTTTCCTCATGTCCCTGTATAAAGTGCCAAAAACGTATTGTGGGCCCGTAAGTACATACACTTACGCGCAACCCAGAGCTACAGGGGCCTAGAGAGAATCTCCTTCCAGAAACAAGTTTGCAGAAACCACATCAAAACCTAGCCCTCGCCTAGTAAAAAGTTCCACTAGATGGAAAGAAGAGCCCGCCCTTTATTCACGAAATGTTAACAACGGCAAAGGGTAAATGCACCCTTCTTTTTGAGGAAATGCTCCTAAACTTTGGAAAAATGCTCCTTAGATGCGTTTGCCCGGCATAATGCAATCGGAGGTATTAACCCTCTGGTTAGCGCTTGCCGGGTGTTTTGACGGGTCTTCAGTTTCTTCAAGATTGTATAGTTTTGACGGGTTTTAAGTTTCTGAATTTAAGAGTCGTCAAAACGAAATAAGCTCAAAAAAATTAAGACTCGTCAAAATGAAATTTAAACCTGTCAAAACTACCTCGAAGATTGCGGAGCGAGGCTCCGCTATACAATCTTGAAGAAACTTAAGACCCGTCAAAACAACCGGCAAGCGCCAACCAGAAGATAAATACCTCCGATTGCATTATACCGGCAAACGCATCTAAGGAGCATTTTTCCAAAGTTTAAGAAGCATTTCCCAAAAAGAAGGGTGCATTTACCCTGCTGCCGTTAACAACAGGAAGTTGGCAGTCCCACCCTTTCGCTTCAATCGGGTGCTCTGATGGTCCCTCCATTTATCTCAGCATATGGTGTTGTATAAATAGATGCAAAATTTAGAGAAATAATGATTTTCTTACCGTGATTTTGAAATCATCTTACCTTGAAGCTTGTGTTAGAAAATTTGGCTGGTAAAATTGGTTAGGGTTATATACCATTCCCCACTTACTGCTTCAACCTCCCTTTGCTGTAGGGTCGTCTCGATGTTACTGCTTTTGAAGAGCTGCCTTCAGTAGCGAATATCGAAACTCACAATGTGTCATATGGCATCGCTCGTGGCCATGGGATAGGGAAGAGAATTGGAGAAAGGAGAGAAAGATTAAAAATTGGTAACATGACATGCGCATGTGAGCTTTTCATGGTGATATTCTCACAACGGCCGTTCAGAATGGTTCGACGGATGCATATCAGAAATCATTCCCGACGAGTTTCCACTAGTCTACTCCATTCCATAACGTTTAGTCATAGAAGACAAGAAACGTTTTACTACGTGCTACATTTGAGAATACTAGGGCAATGATCCATTTGGTTCAGGCACTTTTGAACGTTGATGTGGCAGCCTATTCACACATGAAATCTGCCGCGACTAACTCGGCAGAACGCCCCCATACCCCTTTCTGAACCAAAGGGCAGGGACCATAGAGTTATAAAATATTCCTCCCAAAACTGAAAACAACAGGTCTTCGGCTCCACAAGGCTTGGATATCAGCTAAGCTTAAAACGTATTTCAAAATCGATTATCCCTGCCTACCGGGAAATCATTTAATTTCCTGCCCCCTGTTCGCGAAAGCATTTTTTCATTCGCATCCCTGAAGGCTACCTTTCTCCTGATGAGTATTTCATGGAAGGATATCCTCCGCCTTCAAACGGAAGAAAAATGAGGTTGATATTGTTATGATTAGCTCCTGAAATTGAAAAATGCTGATGGATTTAATATTCTCGTAAAAAAAATAACCTTAACTGACGAATAAGAGTGTCGTTGTAGCATGCAAAACTTTTTACAAACAAAAGAAACTGTCGTCCTTGTTTGCGAGGAAGCAAATCTATGCATTGAACTCGTTGAATAAAAACGGCTCCTGTTCTTTATCGACTGAGCAAAATGTGCCGCATCACGTACTAATGCATTTCCTGGTTTCATCAGCGTGGTTTCCGCCATAGGAAGAATTGCTAAAACTGCTATTACTCGGAAGAAACGATGATTTTGCAACAAATATAACGCATCTCGATGGAACTGTGGACCTTCACAACCCATTTCTAGCCTGATACAAAAGTGCTGATTTGTATCCAACAATGAAAACATTTCTCTCAATAACGTGGTTCAATGTCCTTCCCAGGAGATGATTCGACGAATGATTGGAGAGTATTGAACCTCTACAGAAGCTTTCTAAATTGAAAATCAATGTTCCTGAAAAGAACAGTATCCTGAAAGTACAGGTTGCTATAAGGGTAAATTCTTAAATCGAGATTCTTCGGCATGGTGTCACCACATAAATCGATTCAGAATGGCAAGGAAATTTCCGGAAAACTACCGTCCACGTAATGTCTCAATCAAAATGAGTGAAAGGAAACACCGCCAGGCATGAATGGGCTTGGAACACGAACGTGCGAACATGTTTATGTAAATGCTAATTAAGAGGTACATATGCAACACTAGTCGGAGCTAGTCGGTTGTAGTGATGTTACAGGAAGAACATATTTCGGTGACTTGTTGAGTAGCCCTGACTGCTAAATGAAGTGATTTTAGTTTTCAGAAGGCTCTTTTTGATTTCTACTATTTAAACCCACCTCTCAAAGATTGCATGCTACCATCCCATAAACTGGAAAACCATTGTTGAAAAATCTGATAAGAATCTCACCATCGAGGAAAATTAAAATCGTTTAACACAAGCCAAATGCCGCAGAGTAAGACTCAACAGCTTTATTACAGCAGTCAGTCGAACGATAGGTTGCATGACTGCTCATGTGTTAATTATTATGCTACAAAGAAATCAATCCTGCTCTAACAAGGCTTGTTATACTTGTACCTACACAATTTCCAATCCCCAGTGTTAAGCTTCTCAACCACTTTCTTCCGCTTGGATTCTGGATCCCAGCTTCAACCGGGAATATTGTAAGTCCCTACCTGCTACACACTGTAAACTCTGAAAGCTCCCATCAAAAGCCGATGAAGTGAAACAAATTGTTCAATTAAATGCAAATCAGCAGTCATGTTCGGGTGGATACGCTTTGATTTTCCGATCAGTCGCACAAGTTCAAAATGGCGCAACTGATGTGCCGATGATGAGGCTTTCGTGGTATTTGAATCTAATTAAGGAACAATCAGAAGATGCCAGCCAGCAATAAACGGTCTGATCATCATTATCCCTCGTCGGTGCGTTGGCGATTGGCTTTGTCGGAAAAGCGACACATGGATGGAATGGGCATCCTGAGGTGGTGTTGGATTTATGATTGAACATGTTATTTATGTTACGATGAGAGTGAACCTATAGGGATGTTTGATTTTCTTTTGCTCGTTATAGACACATTCATTGCTTTGTAGATAATTCTAGAATAGGTTTTTTTTTCATATATTGCAAACATTGTACAAAACCATACATATATTTTGTACAATATTTTTTGACAGTCACTGGAATAACTTAATATTTGAATATTTATAAAAAATAAGATAATTATTCTTTCTTATTACGATTTTATCATGCTCCATATCTTAAGTTGATGGCTAAAACATTTTAAATGAGATAAGGCCTGTACTCGAAAAAAATGCACCATTTTTATCCGTGTGCAACTTTTTTGTCCGAGAGTCGAAATTGATGAAAGTCTATGCGTAACTAGTTTGAAGTAAATTGTTTACATGTGCCAAATTTCATAACAATCGGGTCAGTGGTTATTGAGATGTCATCGAAATAAGAAGAAAATCGCCGGAGAAGTTGCGCGCCGCCATGGAAAATCCGACTGCGACCATGAGATGGATCGGAAGACAACTGGGAATCACCCATACAACTGTGTCTCGGGTGGTAAAATCGTTTAAGAAGTCCGGGACGACCGAGCGGCGGGATGGAAGTGGAAGAAAATCAACAGCTGACCCTGTGAAGGCCCGGAAGGTGTTGGATTATTTCAAGTGTAATCCGAACCTTTCGGTTCGTTCGTTCAGCAAACTATGAAACGAGCTGGGCCTCATGTATTAAAGGTCCGCAAGGCCACAAACCGGCGTGATAAAAAAAAAACACGGCGGCCAAATCCCGCGAAAGGAAGCTGTATCGAGAGTGGTTAACGAAACCGATGTGTGTGGTTATGGATGACGAAACCTACATCAAGGCAGACGCAGAGCAGATACCGGACTGGAGTTCTACGTTGCCAAATCTCGGTTTGATGTTCCGGAAGATATAAGGAAGAAGAAAGTGGACAAGTTCGCCAAAAATTCTTGCTCTGGCAGGCCATATGCCAATGTGGTAAACTGAGTAAACCGTACATCACAACGGGTACCATCTACAGCGAAATTTACCGCACCGAGTGCCACCAGAAGCGTCTGTTGCCCTTGTTGCGGTCCCACGGAGACGATACATTATTTTGTCCGGACCTGGCATCATGCCATTACGCGCGATCGACGTTGGATTGGTACAGAGACAATAACGTTGTTTTTGTATCAAATACCACCAACCCCCCAAATAAACCAGAGATTCGTCCGGTGGACAGATTTTGGGCCATAACGAAGGTCAAAGTTCGAAAATCGTCCAAGGTGTTTAAGAACGAGCTGGAGTTGAAGAAAGAATGGATGAAAGTTACTAAAAAGGTCGGCTCCACCATAGCACAAAATGTAATCAGGGGTCTTAAGGGAAAGTTGCGGGTTTTCAGCGATGGAAAAGAAATTGAATAAAGTAATAATGCCGAAACATAATCCATACGTATGAATTCATTTTTTGGAAGTTTCAAGAAAATCTGACTTAACATAAATTTTTGGCGAACACTTTTGTCTGGTGCATTTTTTTTTCGAGTACAGGCCTTATGTACTTGTCAACATCATGTTCCAAATTTAATCTAATCTAATATCACACTAACGCAGCCAATTCATGAAAGCATCCTGGAAAATGATGATTTCTTGAATGCATCATTTCTCTTGTCACTGGCCAGGCCAAGTGCGTAGCATGTGCCGTAGATAGAAATAGAGCGACTCTAGAAAGAGTGAACGGAAGGAGAAATGCTGTCAGAATGGATGTTTTATTAGCGATCAGGATCACGAGCTTTTATTGAAATCGTTTAGGTGGGATTCCAATGCTTCGGTCAGGGATGTGGCCAAAAAGTTGAATCTGTCCATGTCTTTCGCTCCAAGCGCCAAGGACCGGGAGTGACTGCATACGTACAAAGTGCAAGAAGGCTCCAAATCGTGACGAATGGCAAAATACGGTGGGAAAGTCACGGGCCCGGAAACTGTACACCTAGTTGCTGACGAAGCGTCATTGTCGCATCATGGATGATGAGACTTACGCCAAGGCGGACTTCCAACAGCTTCCGGGGGCTACTGTTCTTCACCGACCAGTACAAGTTTGATGTTCCGGAGGAAGTAAGGAAGCAGAAACTTTCATAGTTTGGCAAAAAATGCGGGCCCTACGATCTTCTGGCCGGATCTAGCTTCGTGCCACTGTTCTAATCTAGCTTCGTGCCACAGGAACTAAGGCCCATCCAAAAATACAGGGCTATTACGAAGCAGGCACTGCGGAAGCATCCCAAGGAGGTCAAATTGTTTGTTTTAATTTTTCAGTTTGATCTAATTTCATGCTAATTTTCTACTATCATTTCTAGGGACTGCAATTTGATTCTGAACAACATCTTAATTTGCATTTGAAGTGAGGAAAATGTGAGGTTATGATTATGTTGATGAACATATTTAGGCGTCATTATATGAATAATGTTGCACTAGAAAATGGTGAACGTAATTTTTGAACGCGTTGCAGTTCCGTGTACATGCTCTTTCTCAAAATGTTTCTTCCAAGAGAAATTCGTGAGTCATTATGTTAGCATAACCTGTGGATTATATGTAGAAGAATTGTTTAGAAAATGCGGTGAACTATGCCTATTTCATTTTTATCAATTTTTGATTGAAATGTAATTCAATTTTCGTAAAAAGTGGATCTACTTATAAATTGACTAGCATTTTCCTCCCTTCAAATAAGCAAGCATCACACGCAGCAAACAAGGCTATGTTTCGGATCACAAATATACCTTAGATTATACTCAATAAAATTGAGTTATTGTTTAGAAAAAGCTGAAATTTATCTCAATAATTGGTTTTATCAAGTAGCGTGTAATATTTTGGAACGGTATTTTTCTTGTTCCAAATTGCTGCAAGAATACATCAAATACCAGTTTTAAAATGATGCAAAATAGATCCAGTTTAATTTACAACATCGGTGCAGCGATATTTTTGCGTTTGATCTAAGGAAATAAATCCAATTCACGATTTGGATCACCGTTGAAGATGCCCTAAGGTGTATAATAAGCTTATGCTACATGTTTGTCAATTGCACTGAACATCATGTGACAAGGGTTGTCACAATTGCGCATTGGAAGTTGGAACTAACCGTGAGTATCCACTCTGTCAATACATCGCGCCAACCATCATTGCTACACGGTAATTGTGAGGTAGTCATTTTTTGAATACATTTTAATTCTATGCATTTTATACACAGCAAAAAAAGTTGTTGAATATTACACAGAATCAGATGCACATAGGTCATTCCATCGGTTGTGTAATGTTAGGTTGTCTCGATGTAGACAAAAAAATGATGCACTGCTTATCGATGTAATTTGGTTGATGTAAACGAGGCAACGTAGCTGATCGAGTCAACGTGAATCAATGCGACGTACTACATAGTCGCGACGCAAAGAGAGCAATGTTAAACTTATAGGGTTAATGTAATTTTCGGATGTTATTAAATAATAAATAAAAGGTTTACAAAGATGGTTTATATTTTATTAAAATAACACAGATATCTAATTGACAAACATAAACAAAATAAACTGTTACCGATCATCTAACCCTACATTATGAAGAATTACATGAGAACTACCATATTAATTCTTTATCATTGCGATTTGGTTAACAATGACATATGCAAACCCTTAATTTAACAACGATACATCCTAGGCATTAACGGGAATTATATTAATCTTGATCATGTCACAATAGACCTTCATTACGAAAGGAAGATGATATGAATGCATTTATAAAAATGTGAAATTTTACATTAACGGAAATTATGAATCAAACGTATTGCATTCGGTAAGGTCAGTTTATCCCCAGTGGGAGTTTGCGGTAGGCGTCCAATGTTTTCCACAGGGGCGCTTGGCGGCATCAACATTAACGAGAAGGAGCTGTTCGGAGGCCCAGCAAGAAGTCAGGAAGGTGACGCTGGTGTTGATACAAGATTTCCAAGAGCGCTTCCGAAACTGAAAGCACTATTACCAGGAACACTCAGGTTCAATTCTGCCATATTGCTTGCCAATTCGACCGATGGCCCTGGGAAGATTTGCCTGCCAAGAGCAGATGCACTGAAAGGACCTTCCAGAACACGATGCGGCCTGACCACACTTGGTGGGGGAGGCTGTTGTACTTGTTGGGCTCGGTTCTTACTAGACAATAGCAGGTTGCACTGAGTCACACTCATTATGATTTCAGATACTTCTTGGCTAACATTCCCGACACACAATATAGTGGTCAACGTATCTGGGGGTAGCTAGGCCGATTTTGGGATCTGTTCGTCGGCAAACATATTTTGCGGGAAACGTCGTTGGAGGAACTTGATGATCGTCATGAGGAACGGCTCTCCGTGTTCGCTAATTTTGTCCACTAGCCACTTCTCCAACTTCAGATATTCCCGCCAGCCTAACAAATAAACGAACTGATTAATAAAGATATTCCCGCCTGCGATCCGGACTAGCCAAATCGATAATGAATATGAACGACCGCACGTTCAAGAGATTCGATAGGGCACACGATTCCGAGGGAAGTCTCGACACAGCTGCTGTACAAACCTGCTGTAAGTTACGTCCGATAAACCGAAGTCCAAGAGGTTTTCGTGGTGTTTCGAAAAAACGGCCGCAACGACGAAGAAAAATTTCGGTGTATCAAATTCGTTTTTGAACCAAGGTTGGAACTGGTTCCAACCTGCGATTCCCGAACTTAGTGTCAGCGCAAACCTCAACCCGATAGGAGTTATTAGGTGCGCAACTAAGTTCCCGCTGTTTAGCAATAGATGGCGCCAGTAGTAAGTGCTGGTCGAATGTTGTACATCTCAAGCGTCATAAAGCAAGCTCAGACATATGGTAATCAAACCGCTTTGCCAAATCAGTGATTTTGGTTTAGTGTTATATATTTTGGTTGTTTGAAGATGTCTGATTTCGTGCCAAATAATCGTCATTTGCGGGAAGTGTTGATTTTCTTCTTTCATTCGAAGAAAACGGCGGCTGAAGCACATCCAGAGCTCCAAAAAGTTTACGGTGATGCTGCTCTGAGTGAAACAACGTGTCGTGATTGGTTTTGTCGCTTCAAAAATGGTGATTTCAGTGTTGATGATCGTCCGCGTGAAGGAAGGCCAAAAAACTTCGAAGACTCTGAATTGGAGGCATTGCGATGAGGATCCGTGTCAAACGCAAGAAGAGCTTGATTCAGGATTAGGAGTTTCCCGCCAAGCCGTTTCTAAGCGATTGCATGCGTTGGGAATGATTCAAAAGCAAGGAACTTGGGTTCCTTACGATTTGAAGCCAAGAGATGTTGAGCGTCGTTTTTTCGTCTGTGAACAACTGTTCCAGCGGCAAAAAAGGAAGAGTTTTCAACATCGCATTGTGACGGGTGACGAAAAATGGATTCATTACAGTAACCCAAAACGGAAACATTCATGGGGACTGCCCGGGCATGCTTCAACATCGTCGCCTAGGCCGAATATTCACGCTGCGAAGGTTATGCTGTGTATTTGGTGGGACCAAGTTGGTGTTATTTATTATGAGCTGTTGAAACCAAACGAAACCATTACCGGGGAACGGTATCGAACTCAATTGATGCGATTGAGCCGAGCACTGCACGAAAAACGGCCACAATACGAGCACAGACACGAAAAAGTGATTCTTCAGCATGACAACGCTCGACCTCAAGTTGCGAAACCCGTGAAAACCTACTTGGAAACGCTCAAATGGGAAGTCCTACCCCATCTGCCATATTCTCCTGAAATTGCACCGTCCGATTATTACTTGTTCCATTCGATGGCACATGGTCTCACTGGTCAGCAATTCCACTCATATGATGACATCTCAAAATGGCTTGATTCTTGGATAGCATCAAAAGACGAACAGTTCTATCGAAATGGTATTCACGTTCTACCAGAAAGATGGGAAAAAGTCGTAGCTAGTGATGGGCAATACTTTGAATAATTCGTTTGTAACCTTTGTTTTCAAAATAAAGTTCCCTTTTCACCAAAAAACAGCGAGAACTTAGTTGCGCACCTAATAAAGGGTGTCTACGATGAAATTGCCACACACAAAATTGATTCGCAAAATTCGAGTTTTCATCCGATTGCCATCAAATTTTCAGGGATTGAGAAATAACTATTAAACTTCATTTTACCATTTTACTCGTATTTTATTTACAGTCCATACGCAAATGCCCGCACCTTGGCCTTAACCCCGGCCATAAGATTCTGCACAACCTGTGAATCAACCGTTTTTTGCATGTAAACCCATACTTTCTTCAGTTCCTCGACTGTCTTCACTACCTTAGGTCGTTTAAGAAGGTGCTGCTTCATAATCGCCCAGTACTTCTCGATGGGGCGGAGCTCCGGAGTGTTGGGAGGGTTGAACATTTTCGGCACGAAATTGACCTTATTGTCCGCATACCACTTCAGCACGTCCTTGGAGTAGTGGCATGAGGCCAAATCCGGCCAAAAGATTGTTGGGACGTTGTGAGCCTTCAGGAGAGGAAGCAGCCGCTTCTGGAGGCACTCTTTTATGTACACCTGTCCGTTCATCGTGTCCTGGGTCACGAAAGGTGCACTCCGCTTCCCTCACGTGCAGATGGCTTGCCAAACCAGGAATTTCTTCGCAAATTTGGACATCTTCTGAGTGCGGACATGCTCCGGAACGCTGAACTTATCCTTGGCCGTGAAAAACAGGTTGCCGGGGATCAGTTTGAAGTCGGCCTTCACATATGTTTCGTCGTCCATGATGCAGCATTCAACTTTCGTCAGCATGTTGAGGTACAACTTCCTGGCACGGGTTTTGGCGGACTTGTTCTGCTTCTCGTCGCGATTAGGGGCCTTTTGTACCTTGAACGTTCGAAGCCCAGCCTTAGTTTTGGCCTTCTGGACAAAACTTCGGCTTAGGTGCAGCTTCTTAGCCACATCCCGAACGGAGGCGTTCGGATTTCGGTTGAAGGCCCCAACTACGCGGTTGTGATTTTTGGTGTTGTACGGAATACTTTTTCCTTCACTTCTGGGCTTCCGATCGGTGGTCAACCACCGTTCCTCGAACCGCTTAATCACTCGCGACACCGTGGAATTCGCGATTCCCAACGTTTTTGCGATGGAACAATGCGAGAGATCCTTGTTCTCGTGATGAATGCGCAAGATTTTATCATGCACGAGCTGTTCTTTCGACTCCATTTCCGCGTTTTGATCACAGGACTTTAAAACTTGCAGGATGTAAATAATGCACTATGAACTAAATCCACCCAAATTTTCATTAAATTCTACCCAACGGTTAAAAAGTTAGAGCAATTTCATAGTGTGGCAATTTCATCGTGGACACCCTTTACAAATAAAACAGTATACACTGATGTTTAACACACAAAAAGCCAACCCAATTTTGATACCCAATCCAGTTTGGAACTGAATCGAAAACGAATTTGCTAAAAAAAAGAACAAGTTTGGCAGTGTTGCGAGATTGAATTTTACATAAAACAAAATGCGATAAAACATCAAAATCGTGTTATATTTAACATTTTTTGCTGAGTTCTTTATGTGCATTGGTTTTTGTGTAATATTTATGTTTTTAATATGTGATTATTACATTCATGCAACTAATATTTTTTTCTGATGGAATTTGAAGACCGATGTAATATTCCACTAAGTGGATGTTATTGTGCATCGTATTTCCTTGATTACATCAATTTTTAATACGTTAGAGTCAATTACGTTGATGTATACTACATTTTTTTTTTGCTGTGTAGAACATCCTCCATTCATCAAATAATGCCTGCTTTTTAATCCCAAAAAATGAATAATGTTTAGTCCTTTCTAAATGCCATTGTGATAGCAAAAAATGCATAAAAACATTGCTGTCAACAAAGTGAAAATTTCAATTTGTGCTCTACAGCAAATAAAGTTGATGAATATTACATAGAATCAGATGCACATAGGTCATTCCATCGGTTGTGTAATATTAGCTTGTCTCGATGTACACCATAAAATGATGGACTGCGTATCGATGTAATTTGGTCGATGTAAACGAGACAACGTAACTCATCGAGGCAACGTGAATCGTCGCGACGTACTACATAGTCGCGAAGTAAAGGGAGCAATGTGAAAATTATAATGTAAATGAAATTTTCGGATATTATTAAATGAAAGAAAAAAATAGTTACAGCGGAAATTAAAACAAGGTCAATATAAGAGTTGTTGAAAACGAATTGGTCCCCTGAAACGCCGGGACCAACGCATTCCTGACCAAGCATGTTGTCAACAGTTGACTGTGGAGCTGTAGAATATGTTAAAAATGTGAGTCTCAGACACATGAATAGACAAACAAGACTTACTCAAAACAGTCTTCTCCTTATCCGTTTCAAGCAGCTTGCGATCGTCGCGTGGCTTCAGCTTACCAGGAGCGTCGGATGTCGGAAGCGAAGAATGGGACACATATAATTTACCAGCACATTCGGAAGCTTTCGGGGCTTCGAGACCAGCTTGCATTGCAATTTATACTATCTCTTTTTCAATACGAAAATTGAGTAACATTTCCGTGAGATAAAAAGAGATAGTATACAATTGTAATCAAAAATTGAGTAAAATAAAACGGGCGTATATACAAATAAAAATGAATTTCTGTCTGTCTGTCTGAACCTTATAGAGTCGGACACTACTGAACCGATCGGCGTGAAATTTTGGCGTGGAGATTTTGGGACCAGGAAAGGTTCTAAAGATAGTAAAAAACCCCTCACTTCTCTGAAAGGGGGGCTCCCATACTAATGAAACACATATTTCTGCATAACTTGAGAACTAATCAAGCACAGGAAACCCAATTATGCATGTGAGAGTTTTTAGAAACAAGAAATGTTTCCATGGTGAGGAGATTTGAGAGCCCTCCCCTCTCTGAAAAGGGAGGCTCCCAAACAAATGAAACAGAATTTTCCGCATAACTCAAGAGCGAATCAAATAAATAGAACCATATTTTACATGTGGAGTTTTCTGGAAGCAAGAAATGTTTTTATGGTGGTTTGAGACCCCTCCTCTCTCTAGACGTGTGATTCACAGTTATTACTGTTCGTAAAAGACTTCGAAATACTATGTGGCATTGATGAGATAAAGTATCATGTCTATCATTTAGCTCACATTGCAGCATATGTCCGTCATTATGGAACTTTGTGGGCATTTTCTTTGTTCGAACAATCGATTATTATAGCATGAATGGTGTGCTTAAAAAATATTGAGCCTATCATACACTGAGCCAACAAATCGAGAGGAATTCATAGGAATATCGTAAGAAAATTTGGCAGAAGATATTATTGCAAATTTCATACGATTCTCTAATGCAACGAAGTCCATAGGATGATCGTATGAACATTTTCCTCGTAAAAAAAGTTGTTATCGGGATTCGAAACATGAACCACGAGCCACAATCCCTCGAGGCTATAAACGCTTGATAAGTTATGTCAATTGAAAAGGTATAAGAAGCATGTTTTTCTCAACCAATGCAACAATAATCACTTCATACGATTTCGAATGGAATGAGTCTTGGACCCTTGTTTTAGTTGGTTCATAGTTACGATCGTATAAAAATCGTTGAGATAATCTCCTGAGTGTACAGATAGCCACTCGTTTTAATCTTGCTAATGTCAAAGAAAATGTTGATTTTACATATCATACTTAGCAACAGTTTCAAAAATTGTATGAACATATAAACAAAAAAACACAAATACAGAGCGAAATGCATCAATTCTAATTTAACATATCAAACTTGAATAAACCACTCGGCACAAAGTGCGCCTTACCTACCCGGTGGTTGGTGTTAGAAGCCTCGTTCTGCGGTAAACGATAAATCTGAAGTATGCAATTATGACTCCATAGTAAGCACTTTGCTAGAAGACTGGAATTACGAGACAACCTAATATTACACAACCGATGGAATGACCTATGTGCATCTGATTCTGTGTAATATTCATCAACTTTATTTGCTGTAGAGCACAAACTGAAATTTTCACTTTGTTGACAGCAATGTTTTTATGCATTTTTTGCAATCATGTAGCATAAGCTTATTATACACCTAAGGTCATCGTCAACGGTGATCCAAATCGTGGATTGGATTTATTTCCTTGGACCAAATGCAAAAACATCGCTGCACCGATGTTGTAAATTAAACTGGATCTATTTTGCATCATTTTAAAACTGGTATTTGTTTTGATCTATTCTTGCAGCAATTTGGAACCAGAAAAATACCGTTCCAAAGCACTACACGCTACTTGATAAAACCAATTATTGAGTAAAATTTCAGCTTTTTCTAAACAATAACTCAATTTTATTGTGTATAATCTAAGGTATATTTGTGAGCCGAAACGTAACCGTGTTTGCTGTTTGTGATGCTGGCGGCTGACAAAAAGTTGTGTTGCTTGCCTCGGATGCTGATAATTACCTCAAGTTGCTCCCGGTGCTAGTGAATTGCCTTTTCGTTTCATTTCTGAATTACGAATGCTTGTCTTAGTTTTTTTACAGCCATGCGGAGGTTCCGAGATGCCGGATAGTATTTCGATTGCTTGAAAATGAAAAGATATGAAGTTTTTAATGTAGACATTGGGTTCATTGATAGATTGGTCATGATCAGCACTTGCAAATAGCCCATACAGATAAATTTTGGAGAAGCCTCTAGTTGACACTAGTTGTCGCATAATGTCCAGGAACACCTCCCCTGGCATGCGGAAACGCAGAAAGTGCTTCTCGTTGTAGGTTTGCGTGTCGCTCAAGTAGTCCTGGAACAGCTTCTGATGACCGGAACGGAAATCACGGTCAACGTTGGGGCGTTATCCAGTACGTGACCCTCTCCGTTTTGACTCTTGTTTATCGGCTGCCAAACTACAAATCAGCATTATCTAATATTGTTTTAATGAAATGCATGCATTCACACACTCACCTTCAGCCAAACGAAAGAACAAGTATTCCTTGTCGTCAGCTAACGACGCACTACTGGCATTAACAACTATTTGGTCAAACCAATCAATGGCAAAATGTTTGTGAAAAATCTGCGATGTCTGAAAAACAAAACTTCTGATCTGTGATGTTGAATGATCGACAGGAAGACAGGTGTTGGTGGGTTTTACAAAAAGAAATACAACACCAGTGCGGGGAACGCAAAGTTGGTCTATTTTAGCTAGTTCTATTCAAGTTTCGCTGATGCAAATCAGGTATAAAGTTGAGCTAAAAATAGGCCCCCACTAAAGATGCCCTTACAGGTATTTATATAAGAAACAGAAAGTTGCCTTTGATATCTTTGAATAAATATAAAACTGACGATCAATGTTCACTACAGAGTGTTTTGATCAAAATTTGGTCGACTTAAACATTACGCATTTCCTTTCATCGTGCATTAAACAATTTTGCACACCCCTTATTTTGAAGATGTGTGCGTGTCATGCCTGTATTTTGATTTTGAGATTAGCACTTCAGTTATCAAAATGTCGTCAAAGGAAGAGAAGCAACGCATCTAAATTTTGCACGTGCATGGCGCAAAATCCAAACTGCTCTTACGCCAAGTTGGCGAAATTGTTGAATATGGCTAAATCAACTGTTGCCAACGTATTCCAACATAAGAGTGTTCGGTGAACGTTTGTCGACAGCCAGGAAAGCTGGATCGGTGGGGAAATCGAAAGCCGGAGGCCACAGCGACGACAAAAAGAATTGCCCGCTATTTCGAGCGGAACCCCAACCTCTCCGTCCGAGATGTCACGAAGAAGCTGGGAGTAGCGCCTTCAACCGTGAATAGAGCTACAAAACGAGCTGGACTGTCGACTTACAAGAAATTGGTGACTCCAAATCGCGACGATAAACAAAACACGTCGGCCAAAGCACGATCGCGAAAGTTGTACACGACTATGCTGACGAAGTTTGATTGCGTGGTATAGGACGATGAAACTTACGCCAAGGCAGACATTAAACAGCTTTCTGGACAGGAATTTTGTACGGCAACCGGATGGGGAAATGGTGGCAGATATTTTCAAGCACATTAAACTGTCAAAGTTCGTGAAGAAATACCAGGTGTGGCAGGCCATCTGTACCTGTGGCTTGAAAAGCAACGTTTAAATTGCGACCGGAACCGTCAACCAGGAAATTTATCTAAGCGAGTGCCTACAAAAACGTCTAATACCTTTCCTGAAGCGACACAATTGTTCCGTTCTATTTTGGCCGGATTTGGCATCTCCCCATTACGGAAAAAAGGCCATGGAGTGGTATGCTGCCAACAACGTTCAAGTTGTGCCCAAGGATAAGAACCCTCCCAACACGCCAGAGCACCGCGCAATCGAACAATATTGGGCCATCGTCAAGCGGAACCTTAAGAAGACTCAAAAAGCTGTTGTGAGCGAGAAACAGGTCAAGGCAAACTGGCTTTCTGCGGCAAATAAAGTGGACAAGAAGACTGTACGAAATCTTATGGCTTCGAATACAAAGCATTATTTGTTGTATAAACCAATTGCTATTCATAACGAAAATGAAACAGCATTGATTGAAATAGAGTTAGTGGACATAAAATCAATAGAGGTAAATGATATATTACAAAAATGTATTTCAATTTTCACCCTTGATAATAGGTTTGTTCGTAAAATTGGTTTTGTTCCATGGATAGATGAAGCAATAATAAAAGTGTAAATATAAAAAAAAATTATGTCGAAAGAATAAAAATATTCGTGATATTCTTTTATTTTTAAGTGTTTGTTTACACAAAAATAAAAACTGTAAGATTTGTAGCGTGTATGTCAGGTGGTATCGAATAACTATCAAATATATTGAAATATAATGAACTTCATAAGAATAATATCATAAATTGTAAATTAATTGCTGTACCATAAGATCATGGAGAACTATTACAGTATTAAAACAATTAATGTCATTGTCAAGAATAAAATTAATTGTTAACTATCAACCGCTAATTGTAGGGTTGTTTTTTATTCGGTTTCTGATCCTTATTTTTTGGGCATTTTGATTGCTTTGCTGAATATCGAATCGTATATTTCGACAGTCATTTTAATCGAAACATTGAAAACTCAAAGCATAGAGTGACAACTCCGTGTTTGTTTTCATCACTTTCGCATCGGATAACGGTTCCCGGTGTATCGTCTGTAACGAATCAGTCAAGTTTTTCATTTTATTACAGTATATCCTTCACGCCCGGGTTGCTTTTGCTCCCTTGTTACCACTTGCCCGGAATGTTCATTTTAAAATAATATAACTTTTCCACTACAAGGATCAATTGAAAACCCACACCTCCACACTCCGCACCGGGGTGCGTTCGCCATCATGGCCACAACTATAAACCACCCAACCGATTTCTCCGTCTGAAAAGTTGTGGCAAAAAGTTGGTGAATATATTTGTGTTGGTCTGTGTGTGGGGATGGTTGTGGTTGTGGGCTGTCTGCACTGCGCCAGCTATGAGCCATAAAGTTCAATCTATCAATTTGATATCAGACACGATTCTCTCTCTCTCGCTGCTCGAATGGGATGGGGCGTCCGTTGAATGGTGGCGGCAGTCGTTCGGTGAGGGTGTTTGAGCGAAAGGGACTGTTATTTACCGATTTGAGGAAAAACATCCGAATTGTGCGGTTGAACCGATGCAGAGTTTGAGAGCAAAGCGAGCACAAGAAGAAAGTAGTAGGAAAAACTTTTATTGAGTTCAAATTGGTTAGTTTGTACAACAATTTGCTCACGTTCGACGAGTTGAGGCACGGCTGGGAGATGGCTAGGTACAAGAAGTGCAAGTTTCTATTTAATGGTCTTATCAATTTCTTTTCATCGTTTGTTTTTCCCAATTTTGATGTATCGACTTGGATGATTTTTTTTTGTTCTGTTTGCGCTGAAAAATACTTCATGTTGAGTTTGAGGCAAACTGACAACAATCAAACTGAATTATTTCGGGCAATCAATCCAACAAATTCGAACCGAGCACTTTTAAAGGTCATTCAGCAGCAGCGACGAATATTGCTCCAGACGCAAGGATAACACAAAAGATTTTATCCTGGCCCGTCGGGAAGAATAACGATGGGAAACCGTTTATCTTGCGGCTTTAATTTATGTGCATAATTACGACTGTTGCTTTTAATTAGGAAATAATGAAATTTTCTCCACTTTCCGTTTTGCGTTGTACGCTCAATAAATTTCAATTATCGTTTCCGTACCTTTTCCGCTGGTTTGTCGGAATCCTGTCCGATGGGCACTCGGATCGAATGAATGGCGTGGTATTTGGCCAAGGGCAATTCGTTTCAATTGTTTTCCGCTTAGGAGTAGTTCGACTGATATGCTGAAAATTAGAGGGAGAGAGAACAGTTGAATCAATCCTGCAATGCAAGCCATTCATTATGCTGTGGAAGGGTTGATTCATTGATTATAATTCAAAGGAACATCAGCGATGATCAATGTTTAGTTAGTTGCGATGTTGCATGCTGCTTGTGAAGTGATTAAGTTATTTTAATAACAAGGGTCAATCGTTCTCGAATGATTTACTTTTACCTTGTGGATTTTATAACGTCTGAATCAATATCACAATCTTCACTAAATGAAGCAAATTTGAGCCAGCAGCATTTGCATAAGCACTGACGTTTGCACACCTCGTGGAGGGAGCTACGCTGAGGAATAATTCTTTGAAGACAGTGCATGTTACCATGAAACGGCTCCAGTTACTTATACGTTTCTTCACGCAATAATCTTCACAAAGACACTCCTCGATTGCTCACCTGGCCACGTCCATGCAAACGTGTGAGATAAAGGGTGTCCACGATGAAATTGCCACACACAAAATTGATTCGCAAAATTCGAGTTTTCATCCGATTGCCATCAAATTTTCAGGGATTGAGAAATAACTATTAAACTTCATTTTACCATTTTACTCGTATTTTATTTACAGTCCATACGCAAATGCCCGCACCTTGGCCTTAACCCCGGCCATAAGATTCTGCACAACCTGTGAATCAACCGTTTTTTGCATGTAAACCCATACTTTCTTCAGTTCCTCGACTGTCTTCACTACCTTAGGTCGTTTAAGAAGGTGCTGCTTCATAATCGCCCAGTACTTCTCGATGGGGCGGAGCTCCGGAGTGTTGGGAGGGTTGAACATTTTCGGCACGAAATTGACCTTATTGTCCGCATACCACTTCAGCACGTCCTTGGAGTAGTGGCATGAGGCCAAATCCGGCCAGAAGATTGTTGGGACGTTGTGGGCCTTTAGGAGAGGAAGCAGCCGCTTCTGGAGGCACTCTTTTATGTACACCTGTCCGTTCATCGTGTCCTGGGTCACGAAAGGTGCACTCCGCAAACGTGTCCTGGGTTACGAAAGGTGCACTCCGCACGTGCAGATGGCTTGCCAAACCAGGAATTTCTTCGCAAATTTGGACATCTTCTGAGTGCGGACATGCTCCGGAACGCTGAACTTATCCTTGGCCGTGAAAAACAGGTTGCCGGGGATCTGTTTGAAGTCGGCCTTCACATATGTTTCGTCGTCCATGATGCAGCATTCAACTTTCGTCAGCATGTTGAGGTACAACTTCCTGGCACGGGTTTTGGCGGACTTGTTCTGCTTCTCGTCGCGATTAGGGGCCTTTTGTACCTTGAATGTTCGAAGCCCAGCCTTAGTTTTGGCCTTCTGGACAAAACTTCGGCTTAGGTGCAGCTTCTTAGCCACATCCCGAACGGAGGCGTTCGGATTTCGGTTGAAGGCCCCAACTACGCGGTTGTGATTTTTGGTGTTGTACGGAATACTTTTTCCTTCACTTCTGGGCTTCCGATCGGTGGTCAACCCGTTCCTCGAACCGCTTTATCACTCGCGACACCGTGGAATTCGCGATTCCCAACGTTTTAGCGATGGAACGATGCGAGAGATCCTTGTTCTCGTGATGAATGCGCAAGATTTTATCACGCACGAGCTGTTCTTTCGACTCCATTTCCGCGAGTTTTGATCACAGGACTTTAAAACTTGCAGGATGTAAAAAATGCACTATGAACTAAATCCACCCAAATTTTCATTGAATTCTACCCAACGGTTAAAAAGTTAGAGCAATTTCATAGTGTGGCAATTTCATCGTGGACACCCTTTAGAGAAGATTTGGTATCTACCTTGAAAAGATACGGAGAACCCACGCAGCCTTCAGTAGATATCAAAGAAAAAGGAAAATGAATAGTCAGATAGAACAATTGAACAGAATACACTGTTTGGTGTATAGGAAAAAATGGTCGTTGGGAGCATCTAGTCTAAGAAAGTTAAGTGATGCTCCATTTTTCTACAAACGATTGGGACTTGAACATTAACTCTAGCCCTAGCCCTACATGACTTATAGTTATAGCGCCATTACTTGCTCTCTGAAAAGAGAACAATGTCTGAGAATATCCCAAGTAACCCGGCTTTGTTCTACTACATTGTAAAGCTGTTTTATCTATCAACACCTCCTCTATGCTTCTTTAAAGCCGAAATTTGTACAAAGCGGCCCACTCTTTAGACGGCAGTGAAAACAAGTTAATCAAAGCTTTATGAGATCATAAGAAAATTTTCTAGTGAAAAATGTTATGACCACTTGAGAACCTTCATGAAACCTATTGGCTGCCACGAAAACCAGAATACGGCTAAAAGGCCACAGCTGACAAACTTCAATGTGATATCGTGGTTGACTTTTGTTGTTCTGCTTTGTTCGATTCTCTGCGCTTTTTTTTATTAGCTCATTTATTTGGGAGGCTCAATTGCGTTAGCTTTACGGAGCCGATAGCTGATTGTTTTTTTAACCATTATGTACCCGGGTATCTTTGCATGTTTTACATTACGAAATTGCATAGTTTATTTTTAAACAAGAAGATTAAATTCAAAGACATCTTAATAAAAGTTGAAAGGCAATTTCTTGCATAAAAACATTTCGTATAGAAGCAAGGGGGACCGAAAGGAAGGACTTCGATTTTTTTACCCCTTGAGTGATTGACAGGGTACCCGGGTACCCACCAAATCCAAATGATTATAAATCTGGCAATTATTGACCGATTGTAATTTTTTGGGCACGGTAAGATTCAAAAACTCATTCGCTTTAGGAAAATTATCAGCAATGACCATTTGAATTCATCTGGTTCTTGTAATTCCAGGTTTCCAGGGATGTGCTCCAGTACGGGAACATAATTTCGAAACATCAATTGAATTTCCAGGAATGGATGTCAAAATCTTTGGAATAATTCCTAGAAACTCTATTCTATTCTATTGTGGGAGATCGATTTTTTTTTTGTCGAACACATAAGGGTTAATATAATGAGTGACTTAATACTAGGGTTAGTGGGACTTGGGCCGTTCACTCGCGGTTTACCTGAGGTTAAAATAGGTGACATTTTTGGGGATAAGTTGAACTGAGGAACATGGAAATAGGATTGTGTAGTCTCATCACATAGTTGTCGCCAGCACTTAACGAACTGGTCAAGGCTCTATATTTGTGTTCGGCCGATTGTGGTTACCATTGGGCGACGATGAGACCCCTCAAGATGCCGTAACAGAAAAAAACATAAACTAATGAATAAAGAAAATTAAAAAACACAAGCAGATTAAACTCTTATACCAGACATTTGAAGAAACACATAAATCGATTGCACATAACACAGATCGCGAGATCCTATAACATATCTGATAGAAACATATGGTTGGCTTATTTGGGCCTCTAGGGTATTCAGAAGGCGTGTTCTGGCGGCGTCATTATCCGTGCATTACCAGACTCGTGTACATCTAACTGGTAGTGGTTGGACATAAGCCTACTCATCAGACGTATGAAATCACGACCTACGTGCAGGTCCTTGAAACACGCCGCCCTCGATGAAACAATAGGAACTATGGAATGTAACGGCCATTCTAGAATTTCGGTTTGCCAACTCGATAGGGTACTCTGACGTATTAACCGTTGTGTGGCCGAATGGGTACCCGGGTACCTTTTCGGATTTCAATTCACGAGATTTAAATGGTTTTTCATTGTACAAGATTTAAACTCGGTTAGATCCAAGAAAATGACGGTCAAAATCGATTGCACAATTTTCCGGAATTTTTCAGCAAGCAGGGGTGAAATGAGGGGCTATTACTTTTTTTAACTACGTAGATGGCCGGATGGGTACCCGGGTACCCACGAAACTGAAATGCTTATATCTCAGGTGATTTTAGGCCGATTTGAACAATTTTGGAATCAATTGATTCAAAATTTATTCTTCTATCAAGTTGTTATCGGAATGGATCGATCCGGTCATTCTGATTTCCGAAAAATCCAGATTTCCATGGACATGTCTTGATTTGATGAACTGATCGTGGAATTCGGTAAATAATCAGCAATGTTGGTGAGCGGTTCCATATCATTTCAGCAACGAGTAATTTTCATATTTTTTTATTTGCATGAAACCTTGCATACAAGTTTTCGGGAAAGAAAAACGCCGTTTTGCATACTTGGTTCGCCATTTTGAATCTAGCCTTACTTATGAGAAGGGCCTATGAAAAATGCACATGATATCTTCAAAAAATTGTATCTCGGTTTGGTGTCTTCGGCGAAGTTTTAGACAATTGTTTGTGCTATATGGAAAAAATATGCACGGTAAAAAAAAAGTTTGTTTTTTGTGTTTTGAACCAAAATATAGATTTTCCCTTAAAAGTTACATGTCAATAATTTTTTAATTATCCTTATGTTATAGCTGATTGAAAATGCTATCTAGTGCATAGTGGGTTGTTCTGGAGAAAAATAGGTTACAATGAAAGAAATTTAAAAAAAAAATACAATTTTCAAAAAAGCTATTAAAAAAAGTCAAAAAAGTTTGTCACCCTAATTTTATGAAAGAACATTAAATTTGCAAGCCAAAAGTACTTCGGTAAAATTTTTCTAAGATGCACCGTTTAGAAGATATTACTGATTCAATATTGATTTTTTTGATAACTTAATAAGTTTTGGCCCTTTTCGGATGTACTCCGTGTTTTTCCAGTTTCAAAAGTATTTTTTTCGGAAAGATTGGAAAATTTTGAGTTAAAATGACACTGACAGCTTGAAGATTCGAGTGAAATTCTCTGCCTTAAAAGTATTTTGAAAAACAAGTTACAAAATCCCACTATCAGGAACAATGATTTCTTCCAGTTATTTTTGGTGTATTGTGTTGAAAATGTGCATAGCTTAAAAAAATACAATGTCTTGAATGATATTAAAAACATTAACGAATAGATTACTTTGCGAAAATAAGACAACTCATTGCCATCTACGAAGATGTAAAAACTGCCCAGATACCTCAGTTTTAGAAGACAGTTTATTGAAACAACTGGAAGAAAACTTTGTTGAAAAGCTTTCATTCGAACAATGGGTTACCACTGACAGATGTGATTTAGAAACTATTGTAAAGCAAACCGATGAGTTTGTTTCATTTTTCAGCTCAAAATTAGAAAGTTTGATTCCGCATGATTTTGTAAAAACCGAACAATCCAATTTTTTGAAAACTACAAAACAAAACTTGCAAGATGGTGAATTTTTAGCTATTTGTGACTTTTCGGAAAATTACAGCTTCATTTTGCAGGATGAAGTTCAATCACACCATTGGAACGAGCAACAGGCCACAATCCATCCTTTCGTAATATATTATACTGAAAATATGCAAATTAAACATTTTAGCTTCATTATAATTTCTGAAGAACTAAGACATGATTCAATCTCTGTTAATTTGTTTATTGATAAAATGATAAACTTTTTACAAATTGATCAAAATAAAAAAAATAAAAATTATTT
The DNA here is from genome assembly GCA_024533555.2 of Aedes koreicus. Taxonomy (NCBI): domain Eukaryota; kingdom Metazoa; phylum Arthropoda; class Insecta; order Diptera; family Culicidae; genus Aedes; species Aedes koreicus. Next base: position 111,475 of record JAHHFK020002259.1, on the reverse strand, counting down.
TTTGTCAGATGGTGCTGCTTCACAGTATAAAAACCGAAAAAACTTTTCTAGCCTTTGTAAATTTAAGTCAAAGTATGGTATTGACGCTGAATGGCTGTGTATATCTATATACATATATATATATATATATATATATATATATATATATATATATATATATATATATATATATATATATATATATATATATATATATATATATATATATATATATATATATATATATATATAATATATATATATATGTGTATATATACATAAACATTTATATAGCATGATAGCATATCTGATGGACACATAATAATAAAATTCAACCTGTTTGACATCCATTTGACATATTGTTGGGGTTCCATGAAAAATGTTTATGACCACCCACGGCCCGACGGGGAACCTGTTCCGGAATGGCAACTAGAATGATAACACGTCTGATGGACCCAATATATAGAAATTCAACCTTTTGATGAAATTTCAAGAAGATTGATGCCCATATTGTTGGTCTTCCATGGAAAAATGTTTATGACCACCTATGGCCCCGCGGGGAACCAGTTCCGGAATGGTCACTAGGATGTTTATACGTCTGATGGACCGGAGATAGTAAAATTCAACCTGATGATGAAATTTGAAGAAGTTTGATACCCATATTGCTGATTATTTACCGAAATCCACGATCAGTATTATCGTATAAAGACATGTCCTTGAAAATCCGGGTTTCCCGAAAACCAGAATGACCAGATCGATTCATTCCGATAACAGCTCGATAGAAAAGGTTATTTCGATTCGATGGAGCCCAGAATTGTTCAAATCGGCCTAAAATGACCTGAGATATAAGCATTTCAGTTTCGTGGGTACCCGGGTACCCATCCGGCCATCGACGGTTGTTGTTTTTTTCGGTCACACAACGGTTAAATGGAAGAGCCATAGAGAATTCCAGCATTGGAAATGGACTGTCCAGAGATCCACCGCTTGGAAACGTTTCTCAAAAAAATATGTATTGCTGGGACAGAATACGGACAGACCTCTTTCGCGATATCGAATATCCATCGGTTGGAGTATCCATCATTATCATTAGAAGATGATTAGAAGAAGATATTGCTTTGACTAGTTGTTCTAGCTTTGCCTCAAGCTTTTAATATTCCTCGAAGTATGTGGAAGTCATGTGTCTACGAAAAGTTTTTAAAGCGTCAGATTTTTGTAAATACAATTTTGTGCATTCATCTTCCCCGCCAGGTGTAGCTGGTTTCCTTTTGAAAGATGCACTTGGAACTTGTTTGTGTGCTTCAAATGAGCTTTTGTAGATCAGATCGGCAAGGAATCGATATTCTTCTAAAGGTGGTAGTGTATCGACGGATTCAGTACCGATTGTCACCGCCGTTGCAAATTTTTGTCCGTCAAATGGAGCTCGAGATGATTGTGAAAGTTGAGGGCCACACTTAATTGAACTGATGATTGGTAAGTGATCGCTACCATGGGGATCATTAAGGACTTTCCACAGGCATTACAATGAAAGCCTACTAGAATAGAACGATAGGTCGAGTCTGCTTTCTTGGGCAGGAGGTTTAGGTATGCGTGTCGCTTAACAAGTGTTCAAAATTGTCAAACTGAAATCGTCACATGAATCGTAAAAAAATAGCCGCCCTATTGTCATCCTATAGTTCCCCCCCACTCTGTAACCATGGGAATTCATGTCACCCAGCATCAATACAGGAGACGGTAAAATAAAAACTAAATTCCAGAGTTGACTACGACTAATGTAATTTCTTGGAGGAACGTAAATTGAAACTATGCAAAGGTGTTTGTTCTTTGCATTTACTTGACAAGCAACGATTTCGACACCTGAAAGAGGTGGTAGAGAAATTTTGTAGAAAGGGTAGCATTTTTGGATTCCTAAAAGCACTTCTCCATAAGAATCGTCTCAATTCAGGCGAATAATATTAAAATCGTGAGGGTTGAGTTAATTTTTTGGAATAGTTTCACAAAGAGCAAATATATATAATCGGAACTAAAAACTTTAACGAGTCTAGCTTTGGCACCAAGCTACGGCCGTTCGACTGTAGTGCATTAATCATATCTCCGACCTGATTTGATTAATTATCCATCGAAAGATATGATCGATGCTAGGAGGGGCAATGAAACAGTCAATTGCATAAGGTATGACCAATGTCGGAAGCAAAGCAGAATCTTCTAAGAGTCTTGTATATTGAACATGTCTTACATGACTGCTACAATGTCCGAAAAAGCTATCAATCCTCTTTCGGGCTTAGACTCTCTCTCTGAGAAGTTCGATTAGCATTTTGACTTATTTTGTTGTTTTTAGGTTATGGCGGGAAGCTATTACTGCAGTCAGGAATTGGTAGCAGAGGCCGTCCTTTTCGTTATTTCTTCCCTATTAGCCTGTACATTTTGCAATCTTTTGGAGGTGACTTTTGTTATCTTACAGAGGATACGGTTGCGTATACCACTGAAAAACCACCTTCATCAGATAAGTCAGTGTCCCATCAACTGACAATATCGAACATTGGTTTTCATCTTGAACGGCTGTTGCTGACTTCAGTAATTCTGCATAAGTTTGCCTGGAGCGTCCAGAGATGGTACGCTGCACTTTATCGGATTGCCTTTTGTACCGTGGGCACTCCAGCAAAAGGTGAATATTATCACCACAATAGATTCTCTTCTGTACAGCTTGAGTGCAAGACTCCTCTGTGTGGTTTTCACCACACTTGCCCCAACGAGATGTGTTGCCGCAACGATTGGCCATTTGCAGTTGGTACAAATGTATACCCTTTGTTTATATAAGAACACCGAGAAAAAAGCTCCATCTAATTTTACATTGTTTGGAAGAACTGAACTGGCGAAGGTCATCCAAAATGTGTCTGAAATTGGATAGAAAATGTTTCGTCTTGCAATTATGCTGAACTTAGTTGCTTTACATCCATTATAGTTACAAGCTCACGAGCGACTTAAGAGTTCTCAAAACAACCAGAAGCTCATTTTAAGTCCTCAACAGTCAGACTTGCATCGGAGACAATGCCAATATTCGATATTGAATACTTCCTGGTCCGCACTTTTATTTGTTATTTCATAATGTGTCGCTTCTATACGCAGCCTATTAAAGGGTGTAACGATCAAAAATAGGTCAACCATGATTAAATGCACACTGATTAGTTTATTACATAAATGGTCAATCTTTGTCTCTTTTTGAAACTCATCGTCTACAATACACACGACAATTATTTGATTGGGCTTCCGATTTTCCAAATGCGAACTGTTGGGCTTTACGTTTCACACCTTCCATCATGTTTTCTACCGCTGTGATATCCATGTTATTTAATGCTGAACGCCAATTTGCCTTGAACTGTTTTTCACGTCCAACTAGTTTTTGAGTTCTCTTGAGGTTTATTTTTACGATTTCCCAATATTTTTCAATTGGGCACAGTTCCTGCGAGTTTGGAGGGTTTTTCTTCTTGGGTACCATTTGCACACTTTTGGCGGTATACCGTTCCTGAGCCATTTTTCCGTAGTGGCAAGAAGTGAGGTCTGGCCAGAACAGCACGGAACAACTATGTTTCTTCAAAAATGCAATAAGCGTTTTTTCAAGCATTCCTCTACAAGATATTTAATCTTGATTGACAGTGCATTTCCCAATTTGTTTCCGATATCTCTGATGGAAAGTTTGGGATTGCGTTTGAAAATTCGGTTTCCTCCTGATTCCGGCTTCCTGGCAGTCGTCAGACAATCTCCGAACACTCTTATGACATTCGTCACGGTGGATTTGGCAATATTAAGTGATGTTGCCAAGTCGGCGTGGGAATAATTTGGATTTTGCTTATCCGCGTGCAAAATTTTAATACGCTGCTCTTCTTGCTTCTTCGCCATTTTGACAACTAAATAGAAAACGACAAAAACAAAATACACAGGACTGAAGCGGCTGTCATCCACGAACAACAATCGTGAAGCCGAAAACTTGGTGCTGCGTGTGGTGCTAATTTGACAGCTCGGTTTTCTTGAAGGCTATATGCAGCAAACACAATATTCGCGGCGGAAGTTGTCGTGTTTTGTCGTTAATTTGATTCGAGAGAAAAATCTTCCGTGTTGTACTTAGTGCAGTGGTTATCACAACGATAGTATTTTTTTCATTGTTTATCAGCCAGGTATTATAATGTTTTATCTAAATTACTGATACTAGTAGTTTGGTAGAAGAAATATTGTAAAGAAATATAATCCATTGTGAACCGAGCTTAAAATGTTAAAATCGTCACTAGCGCCACACCAAAAGTGGCAGGCTTCAAGAACTAACGCTTTCTTCAGTCCTCTGTTCCCTTTACTTCTATATATCCCCTGTTCGTCTTTTGATGCTATCCAAGAATCAAGCCATTTTTGAAATGTCATCATATGAGTGGAATTGCTGACCAGTGAGACCATGTGCCATCGAACGGAACAAGTAATAATCGGACGGTGCAATATCAGGAGAATACGGCGGGTGGGGTAGGACTTCCCATTTGAGCGTTTCCAAGTAGGTTTTCACGGGTTTCGCAACGTGAGGTCGAGCGTTGTCATGCTGAAGAATCACTTTTTCGTGTCGGTGCTCGTATTGTGGCCGTTTTTCGTGCAGTGCTCGGCTCAATCGCATCAACTGAGTTCGATACCGTTCCCCGGTAATGGTTTCGTTTGGTTTCAACAGCTCATAATAAATAACACCAACTTGGTCCCACCAAATACACAGCATAACCTTCGCAGCGTGAATATTCGGCCTAGGCGACGATGTTGAAGCATGCCCGGGCAGTCCCCATGAATATTTCCGTTTTGGGTTACTGTAATGAATCCATTTTTCGTCACCCGTCACAATGCGATGAAGAAAACTCTTCCTTTTTTGCCGCTGGAGCAGTTGTTCACAGACGAAAAAACGACGCTCAACATCTCTTGGCTTCAAATCGTAAGGAACCTAAGTTCCTTGCTTTTTTGAATCATTCCCAACGCATGCAATCGCTTAGAAACGGCTTGGCGGGAAACTCCTAATCCTGAACCAAGCTCTTCTTGCGTTTGACACGGATCCTCATCGAGCTTAGAAATGCCTCCAATTCAGAGTCTTCGAAGTTTTTTTGGCCTTCCTTCACGCGGACGATCATCAACACTGAAATCACCGTTTTTGAAGCGACGAAACCAATCACGACACGTTGTTTCACTCAGAGCAGCATCACCGTAAACTTTTTGAATCTCTCGATGTGCTTCAGCCGCCGTTTTCTTCGAATGAAAGAAGAAAATCAACACTACCCGGCAAATGACGATTATTTGGCACGAAATCGGACATCTTCAAACAACCAAAATATATAACACTAAACCAAAATCACACCATTTTCATCACCCCAAATTATACTTTTAAACCGAATATCTAATACAATTTCCAAAAAATTTCTATAAAACTAATAAATCTCTACATAAATTTTATTATTCACCTCCCCCATAAATTAATTTATAATAAATTTACTAAAATACCTTCAAAAACAAAAAATAATAATTCAACTAAACCAAAAAACAAACTATCTCCAATTCCAAAACCCATTAATCAAACCATAAATAATATTTACTTTTTCCAATAATCACAAAAACAACCAAAATGCACGTATATTGAATGTTGTGTTTATGATATAGAAACATATATGTAGGTACACAAATCGTATAGAATGCAAAAATATGGCTTATACATGCAAAAGTGGAGGCCATATAGGTGCCAATTCTATTGTTTTCTTAAGTGAGTTGATTTGATATCGTATGCGATTAAATTTGTAATAAAAAATTCGACTTAAAAAGTTTAGCGATGTATATCCGATTTAGATTGTGACGCAGTACGATGAATAAATGACACATCGTATAAAAGTCGAAAATTTACACTCTTTACGATTTAACTCAAACATAATACGATAAAGGCCACAATAAATAGCGATATTGACTTAAAATAGAGGAATATACGATACTCTTTGAACAATGTTATACAACTTGTGGTTGTCTGGCACGGCCATATTGGGCCATTAACCATTTCAAAGGTTACTTATATGGGATGAAATTCACATTTCGTACCGATCATAAGCCATAAGCTTATTTATTTGGCATGAAGAACCCTACGAGCAGATTATCGCGAATGCATCTAGCCTTAGCAGAATTCGACTTTTCAATTGAATATGTTCCTGGTAAAAATAATGTAGGAGCAGACGCTCTTTCGCGTATTCCTTCGAACTCAAAAGAATGAAAAAAATTATCGATTTTAACAGTCAACACCAGGGCAATGACGAGAAACCAACAAAGAACCCAATCAATGAGTAAAAGAAGGCCAGAACAACTGAGCGATAAGATTAATCACCTTAACGGTTGGCAAACTGAAAACCCTTCAGAGACTATAAAACTTCTTAAGCTTGGTTGCGAAGTGCACCGAAACCAGCTAAGATTCAATTTATACAATCACAATTATACACAACTGTTGAGCAATGAAGAAATAACAATGAATAACGGAAGTCATACACTAGAGTATGCTCTTCTGAAAATTTAAGAAATGATGTTAGGGTAAATGTAATGTCAGCCTAGCTCCTTCATTCGGCCATGTACCAAAAATGTCATTAATTCGCCGATAATCAACAAAATTATATTCCTATTAGGATGACCGATTCATTTCAAAGCAGTTGAGACATTATTAATCAATTAATAGTTGCTCACGTTTTTCGATCGCAGCTCAACTTTTTAGACAATATGACTTTACTGGTTAAGCTGAACAGATTAACTACACGATCTTTGAATGATCTTAATTTGCAGAAATTGAACCTAAAAACCGAATAATACAGCAAGATGTACAGAAAATAGTAACTTTGCTATAACAGGTCACATAGGTAAAATCAATGATTTAACAAGAAAACCACAGACCCAATGTTAGGAACATATTTTTTTCCACGTTCCCATTTTGGCCTGTTATATGGAAGCATAGTAAAAAATGTTGTTATTGGTAAAATTTACAATAAAAATGTTTGAGTTGAAAAAGTTTTCCATATGGGTCATCTTAACACAAGAACAAAATTGTGTAGAGTGAATTATAATGTTTGTTATCAAATGGTCGCTAAATCATATCTGAAAATCACTTAGGTGTTTCTTAGCAGTTTTAGTATAGTTTGATTTATGAAATTTTTATTATAAACGAATACAGCTGGGAAACGCATTGAATCAGAAAATCAGTACGCAGACAACATTTAATAACACATCTGTCGAATGGGACGAACTTGCATCCATGAATAGACCCAATTTGGCGCTTATAGACCGACATTACATCCATATCCCTCGAAAGTTTCTGACTTTATAAAATGAGTTGTGTAACTTTTCGTGATACATACTACCAAATGGCATATTGAATATATCCAAACAAGTGTATAACTAGTTAAATATCGCTTCCAGCTCAAATACTTTAAAGTTAAATATGGTATACACGGTATTATTCCTTAACTCCGCCTAATGTGCAGCGGTCGATTACAATTTTCATTGCAACATGTGAAATAATTGAGTCGTAAAACATATTCAACTGATTATAAGCCAGATAAGACGCTTGTTATTATGTACCCCGAAAAGATACAAAACTGGCTTTACAAAGACGAAAGCCCTCGAATAAAATCGATGTAATGTTGATCTATAAGCACCAGATTTTACCTCAATACAACTTGATCTCGCCCATTTTATGTATTTTATATTTAACTAGCTGAATCCGGTGCGAGCCTAGCTACGCTTGCAACTAAATGAATAAAAATTTAATAGAACTGGTGTTTTTATGGTTTTTTAAGGAATTTGAAGGAGTTTTGTTAAAATATTTTCGTTTGCTAATGCGTGCAATTTCTGCAAAATAAAACGTAAGTGTGTGTGTTTTTAATTTAACCCTCGGATCGTTAGTTTCTTCTAGTTTTTCTGTGTAGAAGTATTTCATAGACAATATATTTATCTTCTAGCTACGCCGTATCCTATCAGTTTGAACATAATTTTCTCTTGTATGTAATCTAGATTAACTTCTTGTGCCTAATGTAGCACTGAAAGTAACTAGAGCATCCCGCATTCTTGACTTGAACCCCTTTTTAGTCTGCCTTCTGCCTCGATACTTCTCATGTTTGGTTGAAATTTCTGTTTCATTTGTATGAGAGTCCCCCGTTGTCAGACGGGGGAGAAGTTTCGGAACCATCATAAGAACCTTCTCCGGCCTTCAAAATCCCCTATGGTTTGGTTTAAATTTGTGTTCCATTTGTATGAGGATCCACCCTTACCAGAGAGAGAGGAGGGGTCTCGAATCACAGTAGAAACATTGCTTAATTAATTCTCGGAGTCATGCTGAACTTTTTAGTTTCATTCTTTGTATGAGAATCCACCATAAAAAAAACATCACTTGCCTCAAAAGAACCCCTCATGCCAAATTTGGTTCCGTTTGCTTGATTAGTTCTCGAGTTATGTAGAAATTTGTGTTTAATTTGTATGGGAGCCTCCTTTTTCAGAGAGTGGAGGGGTCTCGAACCACCATAGAAAAAAATCCTGCCACCAAAAACCCCCAGATGCTTTATTTGGTTCCATTTGCTTGATTTGTTCTTGAGTTATGCAGAAATTTGTGTTTCTTTTTATGGGAGCCCCCCTTCCAAAGAGGGGAGGCATCTCGAACTACCGCCCAAACATTTCTTGCCTTTAAAAACCTCCACATGGCAATTTTGGTGCCATTTGCTTAATTAGTGCTTGAGTTATGCCGAAAATTCTCTGTCCATCATTTATATGAGAGCCATCCCTTCGTATTATAAGGTAGGGGTCTCTAAACCACCATATAGAAACATTTCTCGTTTCCAAAAAAACCCCACATGCCAAATTTGATTCTATTTGCTTGATTAAGTTCTCAAGTTAGTTATCTACACATTTTTTCAGCATTTCAGCATGGAGAAGCTGGTTGGCGTAGCCTGGGCAATGTTGTCAACTTGACAATAGGGAAGTGAGTGGCTGCGACTGAAGATCGTGTTCAAGCAGGGTATATTTTCCATTCTCATTTAATTAATAATTTCAGCACGCTTTGGGACATCTTTGCATTTCAAATTACTTTTGCATTTCAGAGTATGGAGCAGCATGACAATTTAATGCTTGTAATGCTCAATTTGTTTTTCAGCATTTCAGCATAACATTTTCATTAAAATTCTATTTCTGAACTTCAACTACTATTCCATAAAAAGACTGGCATGTGATTATAAGCAGTATAGGATTGTATTTAAATATATGTGTTTAGTGGTATTATGATAAGATATTCCATTTATTTCAGAAATCATCAAACCAGGCTCTTCGATCACTAAAACTGCTTTCTTCGACCTATAGAATAGTCTGTTGATTCTCAAAAAATAAAACAAATCAAATATCTTTTCATTGAAATTTTATCTTTGTTGAAAGGACTGATCTACTCTGCTTTTCAGCTTTTCCAGGACTATTAAGATATTAATACATATCCAATTTTTATTTTGCAGTAACAATCCAGTGGCTGTCAGTTATATTTTGTAAATACATATATTATATTCTATTACGTACATTACATACATACAATCATTAACAAAGGGTAAGGGGGGAATACAGGGTGCCAGACGAAGTGTAGGCTGGATGAGGGATTCGTGGTTATCTGGCCCAAGTCATGGATGACAATTATGCCTTCCTTGATGGAAATCGTCAGATCGAGATCAGCGAAGGTCTAATTATCTTCCGACAGTCTACAGTGAGTTTGCTAACCCTATTTTTAACAAACCACCAGACGGAAATCCTAATGTGTATTGCTTACTGTTCATTTCCTGTAATAAGAGCGTTTCGTTGGAAGGAGACTCTCTATCCTTTCCGTGGGTTTCGTGTAAGTGCTTCTGCTTACGGGTCCACACCCCCGTTTTTGGCCCTTCATACAACGGAATAGTGAGGATTACAGGTATGTACAGTTTGATCTTGCCATTAGGAGGAACTGTACGCCATGGCAAGTCCTGCACTGGTGGTGGCTTCCTATCACATCACATCAACATAATTAAAAATCCATTCTACATCGTTGACAAACAAAATAAACAGTAATGATCCAAGATGAGAACCTTGTGGCACCCCAGATGCAAGTCACATTCACTACTGATGACAAAATACCACCTAAATCTTACCCTTTGTGTCTCTAAATTTCAGTCAAGTACTATTGGACCCATTTTAGTAATTCCGATTGAAATCTATCCTCGATAATTTAAACAGCAATAAAAGAATATCAATCCATCAAACGCTTTACTAAAGTCAGTATACAACGCTTCAACATAATTTCCTTTATCCATTGCGTTTATAGAAAATGTTACAAAATTCAAGAAATTGGTAGTCGTTGATCGCCCTTTAACAAAGCCGTGTTGTTTGTTAGATAATAAATTTTTAACTTGTGAGAAAATGTTTTTGTTGACTATCGATTCAAATAACTTAGGAATGAAAGATAATATCGCAATTCCACGATAATTTTTAATGTCAGATTTTTTGCCGCATTTAAAAATCGGCATCAGAAAGGATTCCTTCCAAACTGACGGAAGATTACTTGATTCAAGGGATGAATTGAATAGCCAAAACAAATGTTTCACTTATCTCTTCTTTCGATACTGCTTTTTAGAAAAGCTGGCGGCAGACCATCAGGTCCAGCTCCCTTAGAAGCATCTAATGTATTTATTGAATGTAGAATTTCGTTAAGTGATGTGTTATTAACTGTTACATCACTGATTGTTTCAGGAAGGTACGAGAAATACTGATAATCCCGATCATTGTCGTCATGAGTAGAGTAAACATCCTGGAAGAAGTCTGCGAATAAGTTGCTGATTTCGTTTGCGGCTTTGCCTGTTTTACTGTCTAATTGCATTTTTGATGGAAAATTATTCGACTGCTGTTTGGTCTTAACGAAACTGAAAAAAGATTTTGGGTCTAACTTTATATTATTATCTACTTCAATGTTGTAATCCTCATAAGCTATTTTTAATTTCTAAGTTCAACTGGTCACATATGGTTAAATATTTTGTAAGGTAGGTAAATCATTTTTATCTATTTTATAAGCCTTATGTGCTTTTTGTTTTCTATTTTTCAGGTTGATTATTTTTCTATTATACCATGCTGGAGCATTAGATTTGTTTGATTTTTTTCCTTGCTTCTCTAGGTATTGTCGTCTCTAAAATCTCGTATATTACTTGGTAGAACTTGTTCACAGCTAGCTCTATGTTCAAATTACGAATCACATTTTGCCAATCAAAGGGGCTTGTTTTATTTTTGATAACATCGTATTTTTCGTTTTTAAAGTCATAATAGGTTTCGGTTAAATCCCCCCCAACATTGTGGTGTTGTCATGTAGAAATATGGAGTATTCAATCGCGGTGTGGAATACCTCATTTTTCCATAAAGGATACCAAACATACTATTTTTCAATACCTTTGTGTTAAGTCATCGAAATATATCGAAAAATAAATCTCACTCGTCGGCAAATGAAATGGCACACTTAACAAGGTTATTTGTAAATTTGTAATAACGTTTCCAACGATATTTAAATAAGAAATGGTTTTCAACAATATAATACTCGGCACTGAATTAATTACATATTAATGTTATAAATCCGTTCTAATTATGATGATTGAATAGGGGCAATATGAATACACCACCTAATCTCAATCAAATCTGCTATCTTGACAAGCACTTCATGTCATACGGCAGTTGAAAGTTATTGGTTCTATGATTAAGGGTCCAAAAATGAATATTCAGAGTTTTCATCCAAATAATTCTTTTTGAAACATCATGCATACAAAGTATTGGGAGAGTTCGCTTATTAATCCTTCCGGTCCGCATCCTGGCATCTTGCTATGAGGTACCTGGTGGTCACTCACCCACCGATTACCTGTCGATGATGATGATGATGATGATGATGATGATGATGATACCATCTAATGTAGCAAGGCAACTGCCTATAGCACTGCCATTAGGATAGTATCTTAAACATACAAATTAAGTTAACAATATACAATTAAAACATGTTAAAACAAAAGATCTTAAATACACATTTCCTTCGGCTCATCACAGGAATACATTAAGTGTATTATCATAATTTTATAGGCAATAATCATAAAGTTTGAAATTCTAAGAAATTAGTAATTAAGAGCTTTCGATGCCAGTATCATTTTGCAATGGTATGATTGTGTGTCAAGAAGAATCGTACTCCATGGAGTCAAGAAACTTTTCCTACCAAAACATTCCTTGTCCAGTCTTAAAATTGAAACTAGCCATCTCCAACATGGTGTTGCTTCGTAGCTGCGTCTTTACCGACTGAGCTTGGGGAGGACCTAACTCTCTAACTTATAAATGCAGCACTAAAATGTCAATATGTACAATAATACTACAATCTGTTTCACTACTGGTGTTTGTATCATGTGAGATGAATGTAATAAAGTAGTATCTATTTACATCCCCCAACGTTTTAGGGATGGAGAAATTGATCAAATAAAAAAGTCTATGAAACTATATCATTAACTTACTTATTGTAACATAAGCGGCGGTATATTAATGCAGGGGTTTTTCCAAATTTGGGCAGGTTGGTAACGATCTGATGAGATCGGTAAACTTAAAAGCTAGCTGGACAAAACATTCTGTGTTTCCCTAAACATCTATATTTGCAAAGTTCCTTACCAGGATTCTGTTTACGACATTCTCGAGATTGTTAGATAACATTTTGGTAACAATAATTGACAATTGTTAGCAATTATTGACAATATTCTAGTTGATAATCTAAAAATTACACCTATGAAAACACATCCGGCCTTACAGGAGATCAGCATTGAATAAAAAAGAATATTACCGGGTGAAAATATGAATGCATTAACTGAAAACACGTGCGAAAACTTATGCAAATAGGATTAGAGGAAACATTATCTGTGGTCAACCATCTCCTGGAAGTCCTCATACATTGAAAAAGTCTGCAAAATCGAAAATTCAAAACTAATTGTATTAACCTTTTTTGTCAAGAGTAAGCAAACATGTTATTTGAAACCCACATAAACACTCCTGCAAACATTCAAGATGTCGAAATATGAAATCGAATACCGAAGAAGTTCGATCGAATAGCGCACCGTCGATGACGAAAATTCTTGTCATGCTCCACAAGCTACCGCAATACCGGAACGGAAAAGTAGTTCTCCCGAAATTAGCACATCTAGTATCGCTTGCCGCTAAGGAAAAACACTCCCTACGAAACAAACTATTGAATCCAATTTCGACTCATTTGACAGTTCACGGGCTACAATTCAAATGAGTCTTGTGACGTCCCTTGGACGGTGCGACCCTTTATCACAACACCCTGCTTTAGTCGACTTCAACACAATAGATCTCACACTGACATTTGGATAGATAGGTCAACATGCTGACTCATCAGAATTGAATTGATTTGAGAAGCTATTGTGTTTTGCGATCAGTGTTCTGTAAGGTCGAGTAAGGTTTGATTTATTGGAGTGGTTGATAAATTAACGGTGAAGTAAATTAAGTTAGTATCTAAGATTTTTTCATCCAGCTTAAAATTAACTTATTCAATTCATGCAGTTCAAAATTAACTTATTCTATTCATATTAAAGCTATCGTTCAACATTGGCGGTTGTTATTATATAACCCCTAAAATTGTTTATTCTATAATTGACTATTCTAGTTCGGGTAAGAACAAAAGACCTAAGCATGCAATGAATTCAGTTAAACTTATCCTAAATTTATTGTTCCTATAATTTCATGCACATGCAGTACTGTCGATAATAAGAGAAGGATCTAGGAAAGGAATTGTGGTAGACGAGTTACGAGGAGGCACTAAACGTAAGAAAACAATTATTGAATTTAATTATTACATCTAAACTTTGTTCACATTAAAGGAAATTTTAACCAACCAATTATTCCTGTGGTGGTTCATCTTTTCGGAAACATATCCTCCAGTTGGCGCGGCAAGCCATATTAAAATTTCGTTTAACCAAAAAACGATGTCAGATCCAGGCATGAATGCTGCGAATAGAGCGAAGGGTAAGCAGTTCAAGTCTTCTCCCAGTCCGAACTCAGCCAACAAACAGATCGCAAAAGACGCAAAAGGAAACGTCGATGTAAGTTCGACCCCTATTTCGCCAAATCCCCCCTATCCTGTGCATACGGCCACCCCGCTGGTGGCTCAGAAAAGTTGTAAGTTATGCGATAAACCGGACGTTGAGCGTATGGTGCAGTGTGATATGTGTAATGTGAAGCATCATTTCTCGTGTGTGGATATTTCCGATGATATCGAGAATTACGCTTGGACCTGCTTGAAATGCGGTACCGCGAAAGCAACCAAGGGCAAGACATCTAAACGGAAGAGCGCGACACAGAAGAAATTGACCTTAACGTTACGGAAGGTAACGACTCGATCTGCAGCAGCAAAAGGGGCGAAAAAGGAAACCGCTAAGGCGGAGCGAAACAATATTGAAGGTGAGGAGGTGCATGCAGAACGTGATGATATTCCTATCACAGCTGCAAGTAGAAACAGAAATGTTGTGCAGCCAGTATCAAGTGCAAATGTAAAAAAGCCCGGTTCCGTGATATCAGCAACATCGCGCAAGTCAGTCAAAGCTCGCCTGGACGTGGAACTGCAACAAATTGAAGCTGAGGAAGCGTTAATGCAAGAAGAGATGCGTCGTAAGCGGGAATTGTCGATGAAGAAGTTTTGTGTACTGAAGGAGATGGCCGATCTGGAAGCCAGTGACGAGTCCGTCGTTGAACAGCAAATAACGCATCGTGAAGTGGAGCATTGGTTGAAGCATCTTAACGACAACCAAGCAGAGGAATCTCATTTGTGGACAGAGAAGTAAGCGTAGTTGATTCCCAGAATGACGTAAACACCGATGTCTCAAGTGAGGAAAATACGTCCGACGTTGAATCGGATAGCGAAGACTCTGAACTTGAAGATAGTGATCTGGAATTACAGTCCGGTGGAGAAAACGCATATGGTAGACAACGCAAACCGATGAAAACACCGATCAGGAAAATTACACACTGTGTAGCAAGCTACAACAATCTTCGCGAAGCAAACGAAAATTGTCCAAGGACGAGCTAGCGGCACGACAGGTTGTTCCCCGCGAGCTACCCAAATTCAGTGGTAATCCGGAGGAATGGCCAATGTTTTTATCGACGTACGAGGACACGACGGCCATGTGTGGATGTTCAGAAGCCGGAAATATGATTCGCCTGAGAAATTGTCTGAAAGCGGATGCGTTCAATGCTGTTCGAAGTTTCTTGATGCGACCTGAAACCGTTCAAAGGGCGATTAGTGCACTGAAGTTGCGATTCGGTAGACCAGAGACGATCATAGAGTATTTGAAGGAGAAAATCATTTCAATGCCTACCATCAAGCTGGACGCGATGGACAAGCTGATCGACTATGCCCTGGAAGTACAAAATCTTTGCGCTACGATAGAAACTTGCGGGGAGGAGGAGTAAATGTGTGATACGACCCTGTTGAAGGAATTTGTCAAGAAACTGCCACCACAAATTAGGCTAGACTGGGTGCGTCACACAAAGAAGATGAAAAAGGTGAAGCTGTCTACATTTAGTCGATGGATTTACAACCTAGCGGAGGATGTGAATGTGGTTTTTGAGCCTCAGTGCCGTAGTATCAAGAACCAGGAGTTTCGTGCCATTCGGAAGGAGAAATACGTTAATACTCATTCGGAAGTTGCCATAAAGGAAATAAATCAGCCAGCTCATTTAGCTCAAAGTGGTTCGATATTGCCCGAAGTAACTGGAGGATTCAAACCATGTCCGGCATGTAAAGGTGACTGCAAATATTTGGGAAAATGCAAGTGATTTTTGGATTTGTCGTGTCGTGTCGAAGTGCGTTCGCCAGCACAAAGATGGTTGCAATTCTCGAGAATGTGGGAAAAACGGATGCACCTTCAAGCATCATGCGCTGCTTCACAAAGACTTGGCTGTGCCAGCTGCTTCCAGCAGCGGTATAACCAACAAAGGTGGACTTCCAAAGCAGAATGAGGAGCGAAATTTTAATACACACCAATCAGATGCAGGCCCGGGCTCATTCCGGTACCTGCTTGTGACATTGTTTGGAGGAGGAGTTCAGGTTCAGTGCTACGCCTTTTTAGATGATGGATCAGAGCTTACACTCATTGATCAGCAGCTTGCCCAAGACCTATCTGGGAAAGCCCTTCCACTGTGTCTCAAGTGGACTGGAGGCACACATCGTTATGAAGCTGACTCACAAAGCATCAATGTTGGAATTTGTGGGCAGGAAGGAAAGCGCATGATTCTTCAGGATGTAAGAACAGTCGAAGAGCTTCAGCTACCTTTCCAATCTTTAGATGTGATTCAACTCTCAGAAAAATACAAATATCTACAGGGCTTGCCTGTGGAATCATATGCAAATGTTTGTCTGCGAATATTGATTGGCTTAAAACACGCCAATTTTATGTTGGTACGTAAAAGTCGTGAAGGAAACATGAGTGAGCCGATTGCCGTAAAAACTAATCTCGGCTGGACGTTATACGGTGGATGGACAGCGAGAAACTCTTTGACAAGTCACACCTATCACATTTGTACCTGTAATGAACAAGCTGTGATGCATTTGAACCAGATGGTTAAAGATTATTTTACCATCGATAATTCAGTTGCCAAATCGGAACTGAAAAAGATACGGAATTGGCAAAGACTATGAATGAGAAAATTGCGGAGTACAAGTCAAAACACTACATCCGCCTATTAACCTCGGAGGAGCTTTCGGAAAAGTACGAGAGGGTATGGTACCTGCTGATTTTTCCGGTATACAACCCGAATAAACCAGGAAAAGTGCGAATTGTTTGGGATGCGGCTGCCCCAGCGTTTGGCACATCTCTCAACTCAGCACTTCTTCCCGGTCCAGATCAGTTGGCTTCATTAGTGGGCATCTTGTACCAGATTCGTGAGCATCATATTGGCTTGTGTGCTGATATCCGCGAGATGTTCCACCAAGTAGGAATTACTCCCGAAGATCAGCATTGTAAGCGATTTCTGTGGCGTGATGAACAAGGCGAGCCGAGCACGTATGTCATGCAAGTGATGACGTTTGGGGCATGCTGTTCCCCTGCAACGGCTCAGTTCGTAAAAAACAAAAATGCCGATAGGTTTGAAGAAGAATATCCGGAAGCGGTGGAGGTTATCAAAAAAGGACACTACGTGGACGACATGGTGTTAAGCGTAAAAACGGAGCAGAAAGCACTTACATTGGCTGAGTCCATCCGTTTTATTGGTTTTGAAATCCACAACTGGGTGTCCAACTCAACGTTGGTACTCTCAAAAATGAATGCTGAAAAGTCTACCGAAAAGGATTTAAACATAACCTCAGACCCGGTGAGTCAGAAAATCCTTGGCATGTGGTGGGATACACAGGACGATGTATTCAAATACAAGATCTGCTGGGCGAGATTTGATTCTGCGCTACTCGAAGGAAGTCGATGCCCAACTAAACGGGAGATTCTTCGCACATTGATGACCATCTATGACCCCTTAGGACTCATCGATCACTTCTTAATCCGGCTTAAATATGTACTCCAAGATGTATGGCGTGCAAACATTGATTGGAACGAGCACATTCCTGAACATTTGTTTGCAAAATGGCGTAATTGGCTACGTCTGCTCCCAGAGTTAGAGAATCTACGAGTTCCTAGGTATTACGGGAAATCGTATCGTTGATGGAAGCTGCAACGATCGAAATGCACATTTTCGTCGATGCAAGCGAAAGTGCCATGGCAGCGGCTGTGTTCTTGCGATTTGTGAAAGGTGACCAGGTAGAATGTTCTCTAGTTGGAGCCAAGACAAGAGTAGCACCGTTAAAATACACATTAATCCCACGCTTAGAGCTGCAAGCCGCAGTTCTTGGGTGCATATTGATAGCAAGCGTTTCGCGAAATCTGACGATGGAAATCTCTAAGCGTATATTTTGGACAGATTCAAGAAACGTTCTATGCTGGCTTCAAGCTGACCATAAACGCTATAATGCTTTCGTCGGATCGAGAATTAGCGAAATTCTAGAGTCCACAGATAATCAAAAGTGGAGATGGGTTCCAACCTGATCTAACGTAGCCGATGACGGAGCTAGATGGCAAGATCGCCCTGATTTATCATCGAAAAGTAGGTGGTTCAAGGGACCCGAATTTTTGATGCAAGGAGAAGAAGCATGGCCAACACTTCAAAAGAAGTCCATGGTTACCATGGAAGAAATGAGGCCCAGTATTCTACTCCACTTTCAAATTCCAGAGGCGGCAATCGACGTAAACCGATTTTCGAGTTGGCGCCGATTGTTAGCAGGGACTGGCTACGTCTTTCGTTTTAGCTTGAATCTTCAGAGACGTCGTAGGAAGCATGCACTGGGCCTCTATCCCAAGAAGAACTTCGTAGAGCAGAAGAATTCCATTACCGACGATTGCAACGGGACGTATACCAGGATGAAGTCGCTATCTTAGACACAAAAGCAGCATCAGTAAAACGAATTCCAAAAACGAGTCCCCTGTACAAGCTCTCCCCATTCTTAGATGCATCTGGCGTATTGAGGATGAAAGGTAGAACCGATGTTTGCACATATTTGCATAGTGACGCAAAAAATCCAGTTGTTCTTCCACCAAAGCACCCAGTAACATCACTACTCCTAGTCTACTATCATGAAAAATTCCTTCACCGCAACTATGAGATCGTTGTCAACGAAATCCGCCAGAAATACAGCATTTTTCGTCTAAGACAAACACTCGCTACGATCCGAAAAATATGCCAGTATTGCAAAAATCGAAACGCTCTTCCTCAACCACCAGAAATGGCAGATCTTCCTGCGGCTAGACTGTCCGCGTTCACAAGGCCGTTTGCACACGTTAGTGTCGATTATTTTGGCCCAATAGAGGTAACTGTTGGCCGAAAGGTCGAGAAAATATGGGGAGTTTTACTGACTTGTCTGACTATAAGAGCCGTCCATGTCGAAGTAGCTCACTCATTGTCAACCAGTTCCTGCATAATGGCATTGAGGAACTTCACGGCACGGAGTGGAACGCCTGTCAGCTTCTACAGTGACAGGGGTACGAACTTCGTGGGTGCAAACCGGGTGCTTAAGGAGATTTTTGAAGCTATCGACCAAAACCAACTAATTCGTGAGTTCGTCACTTCATCCACGGCTTGGCAGTTTAACCCACCAGCGTCACCGCATATGGGAGATAGTTGGAAACGTCTCGTGCAATCGGTCAAACGGAACCTAGCTGAAGTCCTACATGCACGGCGGGCAACGGATGAGGAGCTGAGGAATGCGCTGACGGAAATCGAAGGCTTGCTTAACACACGTCCACTGACACACGTGCCCCTTGATGACGAGGCGGCGCCAGCGCTAACACCCAATCACTTTCTTTTGGGTCCTTCTGATGGTTCGAAGCCGTTGACAACGTATGACTCGAACACAGTGGTTTTAAGGCGAGGAGTTCCGACGTCTCAGTGGTTGGCGAATCTGTTTTGGAGACGTTGGGTCAGGGACTACCTCCCTGACATAACACGGCGCACAAAATGGCATGAGAAGGTAAAACCTCTTGAGGTAGGTGATGTTGTAGTAATTGTGAACCATGAGCACCCCAGAAACTGTTGGCCGAAGGGACGGGTCATTGGAGTGACCAGTAATGGAGGACAAACTCGTAAAGCTACCGTGCAAACAGCACATGGAGTCTACGAACAAACAATGAAGTTAGCGGTATTGGATATTCGGTGCGAGGTGGAGTAAGCGGAACCGGAAGACCAGGTCCACATACCGGGGGGGATTGTGACGTCCCCCGGACGGTGCGCACCTTTATCACAACACCCTGCTTTACTCGACTTCAACAAAATAGATCTCACACTGACATTTGGATAGATAGGTCAATATGCTGACTCATCAGAATTGAATTGATTTGAGAAGCTATTGTGTTTTGCGATCAGTGTTCTGTAAGGTCGAGTAAGATTTGATTTATTGGAGTAGTTTGAATTAACGGTGAAGTAAATAAAGTTAGTATCTAAGATTTTTTCATGCAGCTTAAAATTAACTTATTCAATTCATGCAGTTCAAAATTAACTTATTGTATTCATATTAAAGCTATAGTTCAACATTGGCGGTTGTTATTATACAACCCCTAAAATTGTTTATTCTATAATTGACTATTCTAGTTCGGATAAGAACAAAAGACCTAAGCATGCAATGAATTCAGTTAAACTTATCCTAAATTTATTATTCCTATAATTTCATGCACATGCAGTACTGTCGATAATAAGAGAAGGATCTAGGAAAGGAATTGTGGTAGACGAGTTACGAGGAGGCACTAAACGTAAGAAAACAATTATTGAATTTAATTATTACATCTAAACTTTGTTCACATTAAAGGAAATTTAAACCAACCAAATATTCCTGTGGTGGTTCATCTTTTCGGAAACATATCCTCCAGTTGGCGCGGCAAGCCATAAGTCTGTTTCGAAACATAAACAACTCTTTTGATCATCGTTTTTTTTTTTCGAATACGAATATTATCTGACCCATCGTAATGAGAAGATGTAGATTTACCGGGTAATAAAGTTTTAGTGCGAATCTGTGCTGTACATTCAATGCAATTAATGATGAAAGTCATTGTTTATGTTTCGAGTTAGGCTCTTCCGACTTGTTGTTCGATTGTTTGTGTCTACAGCAACAGAAAGAAACTCTTTCACACACAGGCACATATATGCTACAGGAATGCACTCACACATACGCGTTAAGAATACGCGTTAAGAATGGAACGTCCATTAATTATGTCACGGAAAAAGGTGACTTTTTATAATCCCCCCCCCCCCCCGTCACGTTTTTTGTATGGACCTTCAAATTTTTTGTATGGATTGTAACGTTTTATCAAACCCCCCTCCCCCCTTACTGCGTGACATAATTAATGGACCTTCCCCAATACATACTTAGTTCAATGTTATAGTTTATTATACACTCATACATATAACATGAACGAGCAAAACAATATTATTTATGGCGTGTGCTTTTAGAGGTTGTTATCTTAGCTACCTCCGTTTTTGATCTATCGCCAACGATCAATTGTTGTAATACGGCATTCATAATAAAACAGTTGTGGGTATTCCTGTCACCAATGCAGCAAAAACTGCCAACGAGTATTTTGGGTGTACATTTAAGAAAATCTCCAACAGAGCCATTTCCAGGTATGAGATAGTTTTGTTCAATCCTCTAAAAATATTGACAGCATACGAGAAAATTAATAAAGTACTTCAGAATTTCCAAATGACCCCGAAGTCAAGTCATATTAGACAACATAGAATGTATCTGAAAATACAGAGATGACAGAGAGATGCAAATGGAAGAACATGAAACAAATTTGGTTAAAGCATGTACTATGTGCAAAATAAACAAAATTCATTGACATACCAGAGAAAAATAAGTTGCTACTATCACACCGTCAAAGCCTTTTTAAGTTCTTTCTGCTGACAAAGTAGGACCTTTGATAAGAACGAGCATCGGCAATCGATATATTCTAACGCTTCAATGTAATCTAACTAAATATGTAATTTGTATACCAATCCCTACAAAAGAAGCCACAGTAACAGCAAAAGCGCTGGTTGAACGCTTTATTCTGATTTACGGAAATTTCATGGAACTTAGAACAGATCAAGGTACAGAAAATAAAAACCAAGTCCTTGAACAAATCTGTAAACTTTGATCCATAAAGCAAATTTTTTCAACAGCATACCATCCGGAAACCATCGGAGCATTGAAGAGAAATCACAGATCCTTAAAAGAGTATTTTCGATGTTTCAATAACGCTCACAGAGATGATTGGGATGAATGGATTCAATATTACACATTCAGCTATAACACAACGCTGCATACCGAACACAGCTACACTCCGTTTGAATTAGTATTTGGATGTAAAGCAAATTTACCAATTGATTTTCAAAAAACAGTAAACTACGAGCCAGTTTATAACATTGAAGAATTTTATTTATGAACTCATTTATTTGTACAGGCTCAATCGAATCAACTTTACAGAGTACAGTTTTCATGTTTATATACATCAGTTATCTTAGAACTAAGGTTAAGGGGGTGGAACCGATTACTCGCGACCGTCTCGAGGTTAATAGGAATTACAATTTTATGGATGGGAAAATTGCGGTGGAAATTTTAAACAAAGCATGAGGAACAATGGTTTTCATATATCTAGAATTTCAAATTACAATTTTTTAATTGAACGTTTTCAATTTAAAAAAAAATCACTCACTCACACACACAACAACACTCACACACACAACCACAATCACATACCGATGCACACAATCCTCAAAAATTTAACCTAAACAAGTAAGTTAATCAAACTGCAATCTAAGGCTAATGTTAGTCAAAAACACATAAATGAGTTTCATAAACTCCAGATCGCGTGCAGCCAAAATGTCTCGAATCGGTACATTGGGTTGTCCGCCTCGAGCCCGAAGGGAATCATAAAGCTCAGATCTGACTCCACGATGCTCAGCACAAAACCAAATAACGTGATCTGCGTACTGGTAGCCTTGTCCACATTCACAGAGATTGCTGTCTCCCAGCCCAACACGGAACAAATGATCGTTTAAAGAATAATGATTGGAAATGAGGCGAGACATCACACGAATGAAATCTCGACCCACATCCAATCCCCTGAACAAACATTTCTTAGACACCTTAGGAGTGATAGAATGTAGCCATCGCCCCAAATCTCCTTTACTCCATTTATACTGCCAGCTATCGAGTGATATCTGACGAAAAATATAGAAAAATTCGTTGAAGGCGATTTGTCGGTCATAAATATCGCCTTCCATAGCGCCCATCCTTGCAAGCGAGTCCGCTTTCTCATTGTCAGGAATCGAACAATGAGAAGGGACCCACACAAAGGTGATAATAAAAGAACGTAAAGATAAAGCACTTAGAAGACCTCGTATTTTTATAAGAAAATAAGAGGTGTGCTTTACAGGCCTCAAGGAGCGAATAGCCTCTATAGAACTAAGACAATCCGTGAAAATTAAGTATTGATCCGGTGTAAAAGAGGCAACAGTTTCTAAAGAAAAATGAAACAAGGTGCTTGAAGTTTATGAGCGACGCTATAATTTTCATTGTATACACCAAAGCCAGCGGAGTCCTCTATCTATCAAAAACCCGTCAGTGAAAAACG
The DNA here is from genome assembly GCA_024533555.2 of Aedes koreicus. NCBI lineage: Eukaryota > Metazoa > Arthropoda > Insecta > Diptera > Culicidae > Aedes > Aedes koreicus. Next base: position 88,235 of record JAHHFK020002259.1, on the reverse strand, counting down.
TTTTGGTGGAATCAACTAGGCCAAACTTTGCAGCAAATATCACCGGAGCAATCATAGGACGATGATGTTCTGGGATTCCACGAAGGTCTTGTTTCATGGTTGAATCAAAATGAACCGAATTTCCAAAATCGGAGAACACGATTGTGAATATTCAGCGAAGGGCTGACATCCTGTGTTATGTACAAATGGTACAAAGTCATGAAGCGGGTTTGAGGATTCAACTTAAGGAGCTTCTCAAAATTTTCGATCACCTGGGGGTTCATAACTTCACACCTGGTGAGGAGCATGAGAGATAATTCTGAAAACCGAACCGAGAGTAGCAACATGCTAGCCAGCACTTCCAAGACTCATGGTATGAGTCGAGTGCATATAACCTAAAGCGATACGAAGACACCGATACTGAATACGTTCCAGTTTGATGATGTGCGACCGAGCCGCTGACTGAAAACAAAAACTACCGTATTCTATAGTCGACAAAATCGTTGTCCGGTACAACGTTAGAAGATCTTACGGATGCGCTCCCCACCAGGTCCCAGTAATTGTGCTCAGAAAGTTTATCCTTTGTTGGCACTTTCGCTTCAGATACTCAATGTGGAATCTCCAGGTGCCCATTGAATCGAATCAGACCCCAAGATATTTAAATGACATACAATGAGTTATCGGTGTACCCAAAATTTGAAGCTTCGATTGTGCAGGGTTATGCTTCTTAGAAAAAACTACCAACTCAGTTTTCTCCGTAGAGAATTCGATACCTAGCTCTAGAGCCCAAGTAGACAAATTGTCTAAGGTATCCTGTAAGGGTCCTTGCAGATCGACCCTATTGGGTCCCGTGACAGACACTACGCCGTCATCTGCAAGTTGTCTCAACGTACAGTTGTCACTTAGACAACCGTCAATGTCTTTGACATAAAAATTATACAAAAGGGGGCTTAAACATGATCCCTGGGGGAGACCCATGTAGCTAAATCGAAAAGCTGTAGAGTTTCCATGAGAAAAGCGCATATGTTTCTTTGACAGCAAATTGTACAAAAAATTGTTCATTAATGGTGAAAAACCACTACTCTCACCCGTCTCCAGTCATCCGGTACAATGTTGAGTTCCAGAAACTGATTAAACAAATGCAACATGCGCCTCTTTACGAGGTCTGGAAGGTTCTTAAGCAAGTTGAACTTGATTCTATCAGCCCCTGGAGCCGTATTGCCACACGAAAGGAGTGCGAGAGAGAGAGAGAGTTCTACCACTGAAAAAGGTTGGCTGATTTCATCTATCGAATTCGTGGTTTCGGGAGGAAACATTTGTGCTGGCACAGAATCTGGACAAACTTTTCGCGCGAACTTGAGGATCCATTGGTCCGAATACTCCTCGCTCTCGTTGTTCGTAATTCTGTTACGCAATCTCCGCGCCGTATTCCAAAGGGTATTCATCGACGTTTCACGCGATAGCCCGTCCACGAATTGTCGCCACTAACCGCGTTTCTTGGTCTTGATGAGGCTCTTAAATTCTCGTTCGAGAGCCGTGTACCTTTCGAAGTGCTCAGGTGTTCCACGTCTACGAAAAAATTTGAACGCGTCGGACTTTTTGCGGTAAACCTCGGTGCATTGCTGATCCCACCATGGGGAAGGAGGTTTCCTGCGAAATGACGTTCCTGTAACTGGTCGAGTTTGAGCTTGAAGCGCGCTGTCTAAGATCAGGTTGGAGAGAAAGATATATTCCTCCAGCGGTGCAAGCCCTTTTACCGTCGTTACGGCTTCAGCTACTGCTGTCCTGAACTTTGTCTAATCAAAGTAACGGGTAAGATCATACGTGACGTTGATGAATTCCGGTTGAGTGAGCCCAGTCGCCACCGAAATTTTAATAGGCAAATGATCACTACCGTGGGGATCTTGGATCACATTCCACGTGCAGTCCAACGATAATGAATTCGAGCAAAGTGTGAGGTCTAACCTACTGCCAAGTGAGGATGGACCAGCCAAGCGTGTAATTTCTCCATTGTTGAGAACGGTCATATTGAAGTTATCACAAAGATCTCATATTAAAGAAGACCGGTTATCATCGTACAGTTCTCCCCAGCCTGTACCGTGAGAGTTAAAATCTCCCATGACCAACCGCGGAGCAGGAAGAACCAAACAAATATCTGAAAGTTGTTTCTGGTTTATTGAGGCTCTAGTAGGAATATAAACGGAAGCAATGCAAAGGCTTTTATTTTTAATAACAGCCTAACATGCGACAACTTCGATACCTAGAATAGGAGGAAAATTCACTCTATAGAACGAGTAGCACTTTTTGATCCCCAAAAGTACTCCTCCTCCACGTGAATCCTCACGATCAAGCCGAATAATGTTGAAATCGTGAATCGGAAGATCGATTTCGGGTGAAAGCCATGTTTCACAAAGAGCAAATGCATCACAACCGATATTGTGAGCTAGAAATTTAAATGATTCCAATTTAGGAATAAGACTTCGGCAATTCCACTGTAGAACAGTGATCAAATCCCCGACCTCTTTTGGCAAATTATCCATCGAAGGAAATGATAGCTGCAATAATGCTTTTAAGAGGGTCAGACATTTCGAGGTATTTGAAAATACCTTCCACAATATCATCAAATGAGAACAGCCCAGAGATTCTGTTCTTAAAATCGGGGCATCAGGGGTTTTGGATGTCCCCGGGAGAGATGGGAAATCCTGTGTGTAGTTGGCACTTCGAAAACCAGGAGGATTTGGATTATCCTTATTTCCACTGCTCTTTGAATTGGGCATGTTGATTTGGGGCTTCTGTTCAGCTACTTTCCCTGCTCGGATGCGTCTTCGCTTCCGTGAAGCACCTTCTGGAAAACTGAAAGCTGTTCCCTCCTCAACCAAGTCCGAATCAGACTCGTCATCTGACAGAGGAGCAAAAGGATCTGTATTGATATCGGGTGGCGAGGCTTTCTTAAGCATTTCTGCAAAAGATTGCCTTGAACGTTGTTTCAGAGAACGTTCCAATTTTCCCCCGCATTGTTTGTACGACGGGCATGACGAGAGAGCATGGGGAGGAGTTCCCTTGCAGAAAACGCATTTTAGTGTGTTATCTGCACAGGGACCAGCCTCATGTTTCTCCCCGCAAGTTGAGCAGCGTGCCTTATTGCCGCAATGGGAGGCCGTATGCCCCATCTGCTTGCAGTTTTGGCAGATCATTACCCAGGGTACAAACAACCGCACAGGTAGCCGAAGTTTGTCCAGTTCTAAGTAGTGAGGAAGGGCAGAGCCAGAAAAGGTCACCCGAAACGAGTCTGTGGGGGTAACTTTTTTCTAACCCTCGCTGTGCGATATTTTAACTAACTTTCTTACTTCCAGTATCTGAACTGGGGGGAGCAGAGGGTTCTTAAATCGGCCAACCGCCCGCTTCTCCAAAATTTCAGGGCACAGACTAGCCTCTGTGACGACTCCTACAATCTCCACATCACGAGCTGGAATATAAGCTCGATATTCCAGTGTAAAATGCTGGGAGGAAGTAATCTCATTATCCTGCTTCAGGTTAGAGACGACAACACGGAGTTTATTAAATTTAACTTTCGTGATCTCTGTCACGGCTGAGAATCGCTCCGTCAAATCAGTAGTTATTTGATGCACATTCAGAGGTTTAATTTTGGGCTGAAAGTAGACAACCCATGGACCGACCGAGTCCATTGGATACGATCGCGGTTGGAATTTTGTTTGTGCCTCCCCTCAGGTGGCAAAGGCACTTTTTCAGCCAAACCGTCCATGTCGAAAAAACCTCTTCAACATGCACGATTTGCCTTACTCATGGGAGCGTTGAACGCCCCCAAAAATTTAAATCAGACACAAACACAAAATAGGAACACACACAAATTAACGCAAAACTCTAGTGGGATGAGAGACAGAGGAAAAAATAACATAACTAATATAACTGATCTGTTGCTGCTGCTGCTGCTGACGCACCGTATGCCTGAACGTCGCACTGCGGTGCGCTGCGTGGGTGTACGGGTGAATCCGATCGCCTTCGGGTGCACTCGCTCGACGATGTCGGATGACCGTTGGAGATGTAGTAGTGTATCGCTGGTTAGCATCACGACGCGGAGATGAAGCGAAAATGAGCGGGATGATAATTCGCCAGCAAGCACTGCTTATTTCACTGGAAAACCACACTGCCTTCTTAGAAAAAAAAACTCATTTTCACTCCTTTCACTGAAGTGAATAGATTTTGAGAAAAAAACTAATTATTTCCAAGGATTGCACTCGAATTAATCTTCCAAAATAACGGAGCGCTGGATCGAACGAACTTTCTTCTTTCGCTGAACGAAGTGAGATGAGAAGAATATTATAACGAACTAAAATTTAAACATAATTTGACAAACAAATAAGCTAGAAAAAAATATTAAAAAGAAAACAAACCAGACAACAATCGGACAATGTAAAAATTAACCAAATAGATCTGAAAATCGGTGACAACATTTATATAACAAACGAAAATCGAAAAAAAATAGACCCATTCTATCTAGGACCATACATTGTAATAGAAATCAACAACCCAAATTGTACTATTTTGAATAAAAATACAAACAAGCAAAAAGTGATTCACAAAAATATAATTGTAAAAACATAAAACAAAGTTGTAAAATAACAAAAACAAGAAGAAGAAAATCCGAAGAATTTTCAAAATTTTGATAGCAATCAAATAAAATGAACATTCGATAGTCAAAAGAGTAGCCAAAAACATACATGCCACTGTAACAGCAAACGAACCGAATTCTCCAATCAGTCATAAAAAAGCACATTATGCAATTACAGCCATATATAGCCTTACCAACCAAATAAGTCATTTACCTACTCAGTCATTCAGAACAGCGAACCCGAATGCGCGAATCGTGTTACACCGTCCAACGTGCTAAAAAGCAAAGTATGCACATTGACACACGTAGACAAAAACTCACGCCAATAAAGGCATCCTATTCTGACTACAGTAATTAAATGTAGATCACACCAAATCAATGCAACAATTTAAAATGTAGCACGACAACAATTCCATTTACAAACCCCATCAATTTTTTGAATAAAAACCAGAAATTTTCGACTAACGAATCTCTTTGGATTGCGATCCACTCCTGGAAAAGAAAATCCCCCAAAGGTTCTGCGAATTGAGGACACCGCTTCCACTCTGGATTATGCCATGAGCCTGCAAACATTAGTAAAGGCATAATAGTCGTTATTGATTGGTGTCCCCATTCTATTGGGTCCCCCCTTCGCACCGCTATCGCCATCCGTTGTACCTAGTCGTTTTCGTGATCTCTTGGTTTTCTATGAAACAGGGAGGCCAAGTGAGGGTTGAACACGTTCCTTCATGAGGTTCGTGTCCAGAGCCAGATCAGCGTAAGTCGAGAATTTTACATCCGAGCCTAGTACCCATCGACTTGATGGATAGATGGTGAACGTATCCGGAGGCCTTCCAAGGTTTTACCGGGACGGAGGCAAACGTACCATAAGCCCACTCGCCGCTTCAAGTTGGTGTCACCCTTCTTTACTCAGGGAGCAGAATAGCACGATTGTCAGCACATCGTCGCCATCCGGATCGTATTCCGTAGTCCGTTGTCGTTTGCGTTGGCCAGTATGCCATAGTCAAGATGTTACTGGCATCGATCCTGATGTGCCAGTTGGCACTCCGGGTGTTGGGCTAAGGCACTTTGGAAGCGGTACCAGGTCGCTTGTACGGAGTTGCTAACAAATATGTGGTTTTTTTTATAGGGGTCCAACAGAGCCCACTGTTGAATCCCCGCCACATCTAAGGCGCCCTCTGCTTGAGCTGTCTGGAGCCCAGAATCTCGGTGACTCCCCGAAGGAAGAGCCAAAGGTGGTAATCCACACGGGTGTGTGAACGGTTTTCGCTAAGGAAAGATTCCCAAGCTTCCACCCGACTCGCAGAAGGGGGGGTGGGGGGCGTCAAGACCCTGGACTCCTATCCCTGCTGCCTCTGTGTGTGTGTGTGTGTGTGTGTGTGTGTGTGGGGGGGGGGGTGTGGGTGTGTGTGTGTGTGTGTGTGGGGGGGGGGTGTTTTTTTATATACGAGTTTCGGGAAATCCTTATGGACTGCCCTAACACAGAGGCCTGCACTTGATCATCGCCGTTTCACCCTTGTTACACAATCGGAGCCCCCGGGACTGCCCTATGGTATTTCTTCGAGGAGGGTCTTGGCCATTTGGCTACATAGAGCCATTTAGCTCCTACTCCTTACCACAACCATTTTGCGCTCGTCTTACTTGGTGGAGCCATTCCGCTCCTACCCTCAACGTCATAAAATTCAGTTGTCACTGACGTCGGATCTACCCTTTTCTGACGGAGGAATAACCCGCCTGTGGGCCCCAAAAGCGAACAACGGTGAGCCATTTAGCTCCTACATACTGACGCAATCGACTCGAGTAATCTCGACTGTGAAACTACCATACAACATCATCCAAGATCGACAACCCGCTACACCATTCAATCACTAGCTTCTTGATTCTCCCGCCATTTTCGCTGTAGAGCCGACATGATTTGCTTAATGGCTCCGTTGATCGCATTCCAAACACTTTCGTCACGGCACATTCTATAGACGATGTTAACTGGGCTGGTCTCTGTCCCACTGATGGCAAGCATATCGCTTCGCAATGGTCCAAATCGTGGGCAGTCAAAGACCACGTGCTCCGGTATCTCTTGGACATCTGCACACTCCGGACAAAAGGGTGACGCTGCGTGTCCGAATCGATGCAAATATTGCCTGAAGCAACCATGGCCAGACAGAAACTGCGTAAGGTAGAAGTTTACCTTTCCGTGCTTCCTTTTCATCCAGATCGACAAATCCGGTATGTACAGGTGGGTCCATCGACCGTTCACCCCCGTGTCCCATTCTCATTGCCATTTAGTCATCGACTCCGCTCTCACTAGCTTTCGAACTCCTCTGATATTTCTCCTCTGGTAACATTCACTGTCCTCCGCGATAGTGATGCCAATCGGTATCATTCCGGCAATTACGCATACTGCATCCGATGAAATAGTTCGGTACGCACTCACGACTCGGATGGCCATGAGCCTAAACGTACTGTTCAACTTCACCCGGTTTCGCTTGGTTTCCAGCGCTGCGACCCAGGCTGGACCTCCGTATCTAAGTATCGATGATGATACACTAGCCAGTAGACGCCGCTTACTACTTCTAGGTCCGTAGCTATTCGGCATGATTCTGGCTACCGCATTGATGGCCTTCCCACCTTCCCACAGGCATAATCTACGTGGCTGTTGAAATTTAGCCGGTTGTCGATCATCACACCCAAATACTTCAGCACGCGCTTCGATGCTATGGCGAGCCCTCTGATGACAATTTCTGCTCGCTGTACCGCTTTGCAGTTGTTGACAACAGCACCTCCGTTTTGTTGTTGGCTATCTGCAGCTTCGATCCCTGCATCCAGTTTTCAATTATGCCGATTTCTTCGGTCACCAGTATTTCCACTTCTTCCAGTGTCTCGCCTTTCACTGATAATACGATGTAATCTGCAAAGCCACCAATCATTATGCCTTTGGGAAGCTTCAGCGTTAGCACACCGTTGTACATCCCGTTCCAAAGTGTTGGGCCAAGGATGGAACCTTGTGGAATTTCCGCCGTGATGTTCACCGATTTCCGCCCCACGGAGGTTTCGTAGATCAGCACCCGGTTCTGAAAGTAACTCTTCAGAATTCTGCACAGGTAATCAGGGACAATCATTCTGTGCAGCGACTCGGCAATAGCCACCCAACTATTGAAGGCGTTCTTAGCGTCGATCGTTACAACATCGCCTCTCCGCGTCTGTTTGGACGCCTTCACGACTGTCTCGACCACTGTACGAATGGCATCCACCGTAGACTTCCCTTTCCGGAAACCGAATTGCATCGTCGATAGCTCGTGCTTGCTCTCAGTAAATTTCGTCAGCTCGGAGGATGATTCTCTCCAGGAGTTTTCCAAGCGTATCCAATAGGCATATTGGCCTATACGATGCTGGTTCCCCCGGAGGCTTTCCTGGCTTCGGCAACCACATTAATTTCTGTATTTTCCACCTGTCCGGGAAATGGCCTTCCTCTAGACATTTCTGTAACACATCCCTGAACATTTCCTGGAATGCCTGAATCACCACTTTCAGAGCCACGTAAGGGATTCCATCTAGTCCGGGTGCCTTCCTCACCTTAAGCTTCACCTTCGCCAGTGCCACGAGTTCCTCGTTTAAGACTTGCATGTCCTCAAAATTACTTCTCTTTTCTTCGCCGTACGGTGAACGTGGCCACGTCGTTGGATCGTGCGTCGGGAAAAGTCCATCTACGATAACCTTCAGTTTTGCTGGACATAGCTCTGCAGCCATTGATGGGCCTTTGATCTTCGCCATGACAATACGGTACGTGTCACCCCAGGAGTCAACATCAGCGGCTCGTAGCAGTTCTTCTGGCTCAGTCATATCTCTCGTTTTAATTCGGTCGTAGCCGCTCGGAACACCACCCTATGTACCTCTCTGTCTGCTGCGGTTTTTGCTCTCTGAACGTCTTCTGGCTCTGAGAGTTCGTGTTCTTGCACGAGGGTTCGTCAAGCCCCTGGACTCCTATCCCTTCTGCCCCTGGGTATGTGTGAGCGCGCGTGTGTGTGTGCGCGTGCGTGTGTGTGTTTTTTTTTACTTGGTGTTAAAGCTTTTACTCCGACCTAGCACACGTTCGGTAGCTCGACTCCAGCTACCGAATTCGTCCATCGTGTGCCAGAGTGAGGGACTCTGAACAGAGAAGATGACTCTGAACCCTACTCCTCTAAACTCCACCAAGAGTCTGACGTTGCCTGTATCCCCCGGATTCCACTGGAAGTGACTACTTCGGGAGGAGGCTGTGCTCATGCACTTCTCTTGTTGCCAGGCCTAGCTAGTCGCGCTAGTTCGCTGATCTCATCACCATAAAACTTCTGCTGCTGCGCACTCCGGTTGTAGATGTACTACTCTTCTTGTTGACCAGTTGGATGCCGAGGTCGGTCCAGCGATTCCGGTTGGAGGGTGACTTCTGGTTCACTGGCGCCCCGATGACCCTGAACTGGTGGTTTGTCACAATCGGTGCTACTCGGCATACTCCCCGACGGTGGAGATAGCCTACTCCGGCGGAGGGTTCCCCGACGAAAGAATTCTTCCGAAACCGATGCAATCTAGGCAGATGTCTAGGTCGGTCCTGCGGTTCTGGTTGGAGAATGACTTCCAGTCCACAGGCGCCCGACGACCAATTGCCGGTGCTTCTTCACGATCTACTCAGACTAGTCCCCGACAGTGGACCTAGCCTACTCGGACGGAGAATTTCCCGACGACGAAAGTTCTCCCGAAACCGTTTTTTAGATGCTGATACGTGACGCTCGGTCTAGTCCCCGGCGGTGGATCTAGCCTACTTCGGTCACGCCCGATGGTGCGCTTTTTCTTCTCTCATACACATGCTGGTGAGTACCCAGGTCGGTCATCGACTCAAAACCTGTACTGCTACGACACTTGTCGCTGCTCCTCTCGCCAACTTCGTTGCAGTGCAGACACAATCTGAACGACTGTTCTGTTCACCGCGTCCCATTTTTCTTCGTCAGCGCACATTTTTTGAACAATGTTGTCCACGTTTACGTCGTCACCGACGATGGATCTCATGCCGTTTCGCACGTTCTCGATCCGTGGACGTGTGTGTGTGTGTGTTTTTTTTTTTTTTTTATAAGGTTGAAAAAAGCTTCAAAAGCCTGGCCTGTAGTGTTATTGGCACTGTGTGGGACTCACTCAAGCGGTAATGGGACTCGCTTCCGTCGTGCCTAACCACTAAAAAACATTCCTTATTTCTCTTTGCCTTCTCCCCCGGGACCACGATGAAGCGACTACTTCAGGGGGCGGCTGTGCTCATGCACTTCTCTGTTGTATTGACTCTTGCCGCGTTATTTTGTGCTGCTTTATGTGCCCATCGAGACGTGTACCGATATGGAGTAGCCGACCATCATAACGTGCTCTCCTCACGGTCACCCTCGTAGCACCCTCTTCTGCTCCAGCGCTACTGACCATCAATCTTCACTCCACCATAGAACCACTACACTGTTTACAGGGATCCAGATGCTCTCAATGTTGTCCTCTCTATTGCTGACGTTACTTTGCGCTGTTCGGTGTACCCATTGAGACGTGTACCGATATGGAGTAGCCGGCCGTCATAACGTGCCCTCATTCACAGTCACCCTCGTGGGACATCAACGCTGCTTGATCGCTGATGTTCCCTCCATTCGCGCTGCAACTTAGTCATAATTTGCGTCACTACACTATTAACGGCATTCCAGGTGCTCTCCTCACGACTCATTTCCTCGATGATGTTCTCCGTATTAAGCACCGGCATCTCCCTTCGAACTTCCTCAAACCTTGGGCAATCGAAGATCACGTGCTCCGCTGTTTCTTCTGCTTTCCACACACTGGACAGACGGGTGACGTTGCGTGTCCGAACCGATGCAGATACTTTCTGAAGCATCCATGACCAGATAGGAACTGCGTCAAGTGAAAGTTAATTTCGCCATGTTTTCTGTTTGTCCAACACGACAGAACTGGTATAAGCCGGTGTGTCCACCTACCGTTTCTCGCCGTGTTCCACTCCTGCTGCCATTTCTCTATCGATGTCGCACGCACGATCTTCCGAACCCCTTTGGTTTCCTTCCTCGTGTAGCACTCACTGTCCTCGGCCAGGATAATGTCGATAGGAATCATTCCGGCGATGACACATACTACTTCCAACGAGATGGTCCTGTATGCGCTCGCAACTCGCATGGCCATGAGACGATACGCTCTGTTTAACTTAACACGATTCTTCTTGCTTTCCAACGCTGAAATCCAGGCTGGCCCACCGTACCTCAGTATTGAAGAGGAAACGGTAGCTAGTACACGTCGCTTACTACTGGTAGGTCCGTTACTATTCGGCATGATTCTGGCTATCGCGTTAATAGCCTTTGCCGCTTTTTCGCAGGCATAATCGACGTGGCTGTTGAAGTTCAGCCGGTCGTTGATCATCACACCCAAGTACTTCAGTGCTCGCTTCGAGGCTATGACATGCCCTCCTATGACGATTTCCGCCCGTTGCACCGCTTTGCAATTGCTGACCACTAGCAACTCCGTTTTATGGTGTGCTATCTGCAGTTTAGCTTAGCGCATCAAGTTCTCGACCGTGTTAATCGCTTCGGTCGCCAACATCTCTACTTCCTCTATCGTCTCGCCTGAAACTATCAGGACAATATCGTCTGCAAAACCAACGATCTTGACTCCCGTTGGCAACTTCAGTGTTAACACCCCATTATACATTGCGTTCCAAAGCGTCGGTCCCAGGATGGACCCTTGTGGCACTCCCGCCGTGATCCTAATCGACTTCTGGCCCATTTCTGTATCGTACAGCAAACCCCGGTTCTGGAAGTAGCTACTGAAAATCTTGCACAGATAGTCAGGAACCCTGATTCTGTGTAGCGCTTCGGCGATGGCTTCCCAGCTAGCGCTGTTAAAGGCATTCTTGACGTCTATCGTTATCACCGCACAATATCGATTACCTCTCCTCTGCTGCTTGAGTGCCTTATAAGCACTGTCGACGACAATCCGAATTGCATCCACCGTTGACCTTCCTTTCCGGAAGCTGAATTGGTTTGATGACAAGCCATGGTCGCTCTCTGTGCACTTTATCAACCTGTTTAGGATGATCTTTTCCAAAAGCTTGCCAAGTATATCCAACAAGCATATGGGTCGATACGATGCTGGATCCCCTGGCGTCTTTCCTGGCTTTGGCAGTAGCACCAGCTTTTGAATCTTCCACCTGTCTGGAAATCTCCCCTCTTCTAGACAATTCTGCAACACATTCCTAAACGTGTCGGGATACCTCTGTAGCGCCGCTTTTAATGCCACGTTGGGAATTCCATCCGGACCCGGAGCTTTGTTCACCTTCAGCCCTTTTGCTACTGACAAGAGCTCATCGTTGGAGACTCGTGTACCACCAGTTGCTGCTGCATCTTCATTACCGTACGGTGTCGGTGGCCATGCCGTAGGTTCGTGCTGTGGGAAGAGACCATCCACGATCGTCTTCAGCTTATCCGGGCATCTTTCAACCAGTGTCACTTGACCCTTAAACTTTGCCATCACTATTCGGTAAGCGTTGCCCCAGGGATTTGCATCGACATCTCGGCACAGTTCTACGAAACAGCTGGACTTGCTTCTCCGTATTTCTCGTTTTAATGCGGTTCTGGCCGCCCGGAATGCTACCCTACGCTCTTCTCTAACCGCTTCCGTTTTTGCTCGCTGAACTCGTCTTCTGGCTTTGAGACAACTAGCACGAAGGTTACTGAGTGCCTCGTTCCACCAGTATACTAGGCGCCGTTCATTTCTTGGCTTCAACTTCCTCGGCATGGTGGTATCACATGCCGCAGTCAACCATGTTGTCAGCTCTTCCGCGTCCGAGGGGGCACTTCCTACACGCAGTGCTTCTGTAAAGAGGTCGCTATCGAACTCCTTTGCCTTCCAGTTTCGTTCGCTCGTATTCATCCGTCGTACTGATACTGAGTTCCCTTTGCCGATTGTGTACCTGATTGCCTGATGATCGCTATTTGTGTACTCCTCGCTTACTCTCCAATTCATGTTTCTCATCAGCGATGGACTGCAAAAAAGTAACGTCGATAATGGACTCACGACCATCTCTGCGAAAAGTGCTGACGGTACCTTCATTGACCAGCTGAACCTCTAACTTTACCAGCGCTTCCAGAAGGCTGAACCCACGGGCGTTGGTACACCTGCTGCCCCACTCCTCTGCCCAAGCATTAAAGTCTCCTGCGATGATGACAGGTTTCCGCCCGATCAGATGTACGGTGAGTTCATCCAACATCTGGTGATACTGTTCCGCCGTCCATCGAGGTGGTGCGTAGCAACTGCATATAAAGACTCCATTGATTTTGGCTATCACGAAACCTTCATGCGTGCTCGAAACCAGTTCTTGGATAGGATATCTACCCATAACATGTATGGCAGCCATTCCTGCTCTATCTACCACCCACTTGCCGCTATCCGAGGGTACTCGATACGGCTCTGCAATGATTGCAACGTCGCACATGGTTTCCGTTGTTGACTGCGACAACAGTTGCTGCGCGATGTCACAATGATTCAGATTTATCTGGATTATCTCGATCATTGTTGGCTCGCCCTCACTTTCTGATACACCGGGCATTTGTAGCTTCCCGTGATGTGGTCGCTGTCGTCCTCATTTGTACAGAGCATGCACCTAGGTCGCTTCTTGCAGTCGCTAGCGATATGACCCTACTCTCCGCACCTTCGGCACCGATCCGATCTATCAGGACCCTCGCAGTTTCTCGACAGGTGGCCAAATCCCATGCACTTATAGCACCGTTCCATCTCTTTTGTGACTCGAGGGGTGACTTTTAGCGGACATACTGACCACCCAACTTTTACTTTACCTACCGCCAACAGTTTTTTGGCAGAGGCTGTAGCCAAACGGATCACCGCCGTCTGCATGCCACCGTATTTCTTTCTCAACCGGATTGTCATCGGCTCATCTCCTAGTTCACCCTGCACCTGCAGCGCACTTCTTACTTCATCTACTGTCGTTACCTCATCTAGATCGCGGCACTCAACCACCGTCTCCTGTGATAAGGCCCTAACGTTTGCACCGTCACCAAGAGACTTTTCGACGAGTGACTTGAACGTCGCGCTTTTGACCGAAGGATCTTTCTTTAGCTCGAATAGCATGTCCCCCTTCTGGGTGCGCCTGGTTTTTATCACGTTTGCTCCTAGCTCCCTTAGCTCCGGATCGTCTTTAACTCTTCTGAGGATTTCAGCATGTGTTGTTTACAACTAAGGCATCTCCTTTCCATTTTTGCCGGTCCACTTTTTTCTTCTCTCCATTATTCCTAGCCTCGTCCATCTCCTGCTCTTCTTTCTTCTTCTCTGCCTTCTTCTTTTCTTCCTTCGTCTCGTTTTTATGTCGCACGATTTGCCATTTGCTACCCTTGCCTTCCATTATCACCACTTCGCCGATGTCTTCTTTTTGTTTCTTGGACGCTTCTTCCTCACCTGGTGTTTCGCGATCTCTTTTACTGCCCGCATGATAGTTTACTGACATTTCCTTCACTTCTTTTTCAGCCTTTTCCGCCCTATCTCTCCAAACTTGCTGCTCACGTTCGACCGCTAACATTGTAGACTTAATACCCGTCACTAGTGACCTTGGCAACATTCCACTTTTTGCAAACGGATTGGCTTTTTCATGCGCGGTCTCTATACCACCACCTTCATCGCACGTATTTGAGGGTGGACGATCATCCTCCTCCATCATTTTGCAAGACGACCGAAATCTTCACGGCCTGATTCGAAGATACGATCACTTGACAACACGCGACGAAAACCCGGCTAACTGAGAACGACGGGACACCACACAATCGACGCACTGATTTCCGCTGGCGTGCGAACACGACTTCTAAGCGCGATCGAACCACCAAATATTGAATTATGGAGAGTGTGAGCTGTTTAGTGGAATACCTGTAACTAGAAAATAAGAAGAATGATTAGTAATTTCCATTTAATTCCAACTAGCTTTATTGCTTATCTTGACAGATACGCGTATTTCGTCTACAATGTGCAAACTTCTTCAGTGTTGTGTACTAATACTCGGCAGTCGAGTATTAGTACACGACACTGAAGAAGTCTGCACATTGTAGACGAAATACAAGTATCTGTCAAGATAAGCAATAAAGGTAGTTGGAATTAAATGGAAATTACTAATCATTCTTCTTATTTTCTAGTCACCAAATATTGTTTTTTGAACTTTTTTTTCATGCGCCGTGAATTGAAAAAATAAATAAAAATGCACCAGCTTAATTTTGGACCAGCTTATTTCTTCTACACACTCTGCACTTTGCTAATTAATTAGCCTGATTACACACGCGACGGTGAAATAAACTTCGACCGAGTATAATCGCTACTATCCGTAACAGAGACACTCTCTGTTCTCGTGTGTGTGTGTGTGTGTGTGTGTGTGTGTGTGTGTGTGTGTGTGTGTGTGTGTGTGTGTGTGTGTGTGTGTGTGTGTGTGTGTGTGTGTGTGTGTGTGTGTGTGTGTGTGTGGTTTAATACAAGGTTCGGGAAGTCCTTATGAACTGACCAAATACAGAGGCCTGCACTTGGTCACCGTGGACTGTGTTAGAGTGTGGTACTAATATAAACAGGTCGTTTAGCAAGGTTAATGCCAATATTTCAATTTACGTTCAGGATTGTCATATAGTTCATTTTATAAATTGAATATATGACACATCGTATATTAAGGCCTGTACTCCAAAAAAAATGCACCATTTTTATCCGTGTGTAACTTTTTTGTCCGTGGGTAAAAATTGATGAAAATCTAAGTAGAACTAGTTTAGTGGTTATTGAGATGTCATCGAAACAAGAAGAAAATCACCGGAGAATTTTACGCGCCGTCATGCTAAATCCGACTGCGACCATGAAATGGATCGGAAGACAACTGGGAATCACCCATACAACTGTGTCACGGGTGGTAAAATCGTTTAAGGAGACCCAGGCGACCGAGCGGCGGGCTGGAAGTGGAAGAAAATCGAAGACAGCTGACCCTATGAAGGCTCGGAAGTTGTTGGATTATTTCAAGTGTAATCCGAACCTTTCGATTTGCGGCTCTGAATGCAAAGTGTTCCGCCTGGTTCGTTCAGCAAACCATGAAACGAGCTGGGCTCCGTATATTTAAGGTCCGCAAGGCATCAAACCGGCGTGATCAACAAAACACGGCGGCTAAATCCCGCGCAAGGAAGCTGTATCGAGAGTGGTTAACGAAACCGATGTGTGTGGTTATGGATGACGAAACCTGCATCAAGGCAGACGCAAAGCAGATAACGGGGCTAGAGTTCTACGTTGCCAAATCACGGTTTGATGTTCCGGAAGACATAAGGAAGAAGAAAGTGGACAAATTCGCCAAAAAATACTTGCTCTGGCAGGCCATATGCCAATGCGGTAGACTGAGTAAACCGTACATCACAACGGGTACCATCAACAGCGAAATTTACCGCACCGAGTGCCTCCAGAAGCGTCTGTTGCCCTTCGTGCGGTCCCACGGAGGCGAAATATTATTTTAGCTGGACCTGGCATCATGCCATTACGCGCGATCGACGTTGGATTGGTACAGAGACAATAACGTTGTTTTTGTACCAAAAATCGCCAACCCCCCAAATTCACCAGAGATTCGTCCGGTGGACAAATTTTGGGCCATTATGAAGGTCAAAGATTAAAGTGGATGGATTAAAGTAACCAAAAAGCTCGGCTCCACCATTGCACAAAATGTAATGAGGGGTCTTAAGGGAAAGGTGCGGGCTTTCGGCGATGAAAAAAAAATTAATAAAGTAATGATGCCGAAAAATAATGCATATAAATTATTTTCTTCAGCTCACTTGCTACCGACAACTAGTGCTATGGTATGCAATGACGATGATGGTGATAGTTCCACTCGTGAGTACCATCATTCGGAGATCGACGATACGATAAGAGCGAAAGGAGGAGACGACGACGGAAACAAAGAGCTGACGGCGTCGAGGACCACGATGCGTCTGAATGTTCTTACTTCAAAGATACGCGTCAACGATGCGCATCGAGAAGATTCGACTACGTGATCAGCATCATTATAAAAGCGGTAGCGCTTTGCGCATAGCGCATCAGTTTTGTATAAAGGGTTAACCAAGTGACATTGAAATAAAGTGTTATCTTAGAAAAAACTAGTACACGACACTGAAGAAGTCTGCACATTGCAGACGAAATACGCGTATACGCGATAAGCAATAAAGGTAGTTGGAATAAAATGGAAATAACTAATCATTCTTCTCATTTTCTAGTTACAGGTATTCCACTAAACAGCTCACACTCTCCAGGATTCACTTAAAGAAAACTGTTCATCATCTAGTGAAGATTTTCCTACTCCACTATAGGCATTGGATTTTTGCTGCTACTGAATCGTCGACGAATAAGTAAGCAATAAGCGTTAGTCCCTTCGTTCAGATCCACAAATTGATCCCACCCGCGGTAGTCAATTATGGACACCGGTCCGACTGCACTCGGACAACCTATTGCTTTGCATTAAACCCCATCGCTTCTGGAGCACCAACATAGAATTTGATTGCACATCCGAAAGGGATACGTTTCTGTTCCTTCACTCTGATTCGGATCGCAGCAGTAGTGCCTTCCAATTAGCAACATAAAGAACAAGTTTGATAGTGAATTTTATGAATTGTTCTTTCGACAGTTGTTTGTGAATAGACGTATAGGAAAGTGGATCAGAATGGACAAAAACAAGTTATTCAGTGCACTGTACAACGCATTTGTTAAAACGTATCCGGAAAAGAAAAAAAACAGCATGTCAAGCTGATACCGTGACGTTTTGGCATCGGGCAAAAGGTAAGGAACCTGGTGAAAAGCTCGAAGCATTGGTTCAGTCAAAAATACGTGATCTTGAGGCAATCTCGTTAAAGCGACATGGCAAATTGTTGCAATTCTGAGGCAAGGCTGCAGTCAAACCTGCAAAAGTTGTTTCTGACGATATGGTGTCGCCAAAGCGTAAAGAAACTCCCATCAAAGTTCCACAGCAGCTAAGTACATCGAGTTGCCCCAAGCCTCCTGCGCCTGTACAAGAGAAGATTAAAATTGAACTGAACGATGTTTCAAAACAAGTTCTGCGACTCAAAGAGCGTGATTCAGCGGGTTTAATGAGAAATGAAGAATTCCAAGAGCTTCGTAAATTATCAAATAAAAAATTGAAACTGGAGAATGATTTGAAAACAATAATTTCTGAACCGGAGAGGCAGCAAAAACGTAGGGATCAAGTTAAGTCTTCGAAGCTGAAATTGATTGAAGCAATCCCAGAAGTAGGTATATAGCAATAAAAATAACCATGTATCAAAATTAAACAATAAAATTTTGCACAATTACAGCAAACTTCCTCAGTACAAGGACAACTATTGGTCGGCCCTGTCTGGAGGAACATTAATCAGATCTACTGAAATCAATTTGTGACATTGCACTGCACGGTTCAGCAGCTCAAGAAAAAAACGACAGTTCGAAAGCGTCAGAAGCATAAAAACACTGGATGAGCTCACATTGGCACTACATGAACAAGGATTTCATCTCAGTAGATCTGCAACGTACCTTTGATTACTACCTCGTCGATTTAATACAACAGAGGGAAAAAAGCACGTCAAAACGGTACCAGTAAAATTGCTTCGTGCGAGTAATTCAAAGCATGTTGACCATCAAGATGGTCGATTTTGTACCGCCACCATCAGATCTCTTGATTAGATGACGTCATTAGTTGAACCAGATGAAGTTGCTTTTCTCAGCCATGATGATAAAGCCTGAGTCGTGATCGGATGGACAGCAGCCAACAAACAAGCTCCTCTGCTTATGCACGTCGAATTCAAGGTTACTCTTCCGGATCATGATTGGGTAGTGGCTTCACGCCATTAGCTGATCCCATCTGTTACAGCTGGTATAGGGGCGAAACACAACGGATCAGGGCAACCAGAAGCTGTTGGCTACTCCGGTCCCACTTATCAACTGCTTACTTCTGCTTACTACTTTAAGCGTCTATTAGAATTGGAGGAATTCGATTCGATTATGAAAAAGGATGGTCTAGTAAAGCCTTTAGTCATCATCATAGTCGAAGTGGTCCGGATGAAAATCCGCGATACCGAAAAGTTGTACAGGTAGCTGTTTATCACTTTTTGGAACATAATTTGGATGCAATTTTCATCGCTACGAATGCTCCCGGGAGAGGCAAAGAGTTAGCTGGTCTGATCATACCTCGCGATCATAATGGATCGCACTTGGATTCACAACTTCGCACTATAGACGAGGACCTGGAAAAAAGAACTTCATGTTTGCTGGAACAACATTGGCTGAAGTGTGTAGTGATCTGACCATTGGTGGTTTTCCTACAGTGGCTGAGTATGTTCATTCAGATTCTTCTGAAGTAGATCCTGAATCTCTCGAGCTTCGTGATCAATGTTGGTTCGACATGCCCGTTAGAACAATCCAATATTGCATTATAGTGAAATGTGACAACAGGTATTTCTTTATGCAATGTAAACAAATTATGTTCCCAAAATTAGTTCAATTTGTTTCCAGGACGTGCTGTACACCAATGAGAAGCTCTTTGTCTACGGTGTAGCAGAACAGATTTTTGCCACGACCAATTCTGTTAGTACAATCATCTGAGGGGCTGAAAAGTGCTCTCAGAGAGATCAAATCCAAAGCTTTCCATCGGTATTTGTACTGAACTCAATCGATCCATGCATAATTTTGCCTAAAGCCTAAAGTTCATTGAAAGACAGAGTGTGTGTCTTTTGCGGACTTTATTTCGCATCCCAGGTTATGTTTTTTTTTAAAAATCATTTATTTGTACAGGCTCAATCGAATTAACTTTACAGAGCCAAGATTTCATTTTTGTATATATCAATTATCTTAAAACTAACGTTAAGGGGACAGAACCGATTACTAGCGGCCGTCTCGAGGTTAATAGGAATAACAATATACAATGGGAAGAGGGGCGGGAATTTAAAGTATGTTTAACATAACACTTGTAATTTAAATTCTAAATTGTCAAAAAACTTAAAACTATACAACTTTCGGCTTCTTTTGACTTTGACTTGATCATTTTTGAGAAAGAAAAAAAACACACAAACACAGATAACAAAAAAACATAAAGTAAGCATAAAGGTTAATTTAGGTCATTTAGACAACTGTCAATGTCTTTGACATAAACATTATACAAAAGGGGGCTTAAACATGATCCCTGGGGGAGACCCATGCAGCTAAATCGAGAAGCTGTAGAGGTTCCATGAGAGAAGCTCATATGTTTCTCTGACAGCAAATTGTACAAAAAATTGTTCATTAGGGTGAAAAGCCACAAGCGTGGAGTTTATCTGAAAGAACTTCAACAGATACTGAATCAAAAGCCCCCTTGATATCCAAGAAAACAGAAGCCATTTGCTCTTTTTTAGCAAACGCTAACTGAATATCTGTGGAAAGCAACGCGAGACAGTCATTCGTTCCCTTACCCCTACGGAAACCATATTGAGTATCTGACAGCAGGTTGCTCGTCTCAACCCATTTGTCGAGACGGAAGAGGATCATTTTCTCCAACAACTTTCGAATACAAGATAACATCGCGATGGGTCGATAGGAGTTGTGTCGGACGCGGGCTTACCAGGTTTTTAATGGAAATAACACTCACTCGTCTCCAATTATCCGGTACAATGTTTAGTTCCAGAAACTGATTAAAACAAGTGCAACATGCGCCTATTAGTGACGTCTGGGAGGTTTTTAAGCAAGTTGAACTTGATCCGGTCAGCTCCAGGAGCCGTATTGCCACACGAAAGGAGTGTGAGAGAGAGTTCTACCATTGAAAAGGGTTGGCTGATCTCATCTATCGAATTAGTTGTTTTGCGAGGAATCATCCGTGCCGGCACAGAATCTGGACAAACTTTTCGCGCGAATTTGAGGATCGATTGGTCCGAGTACTCCTCGCTCTCGTTGTTCGTAGTTCGGTTACGCAGTCTTCGCGCCGTGTTCCAAAGAGTACTCATCGGAGTCTCGCACGATAGCCCGTCCACGAATCTTCGATAGTATCCGCGTTTCTTGGCCTTGATGAGGCTCTTAAGTTCACGTTCGAGAGCCGTGTATACTTCGAAGTGCTCAGGTGTTCCACGTCTACGGAAAACTTTGAACGCGTCGGACTTTTTACGGTAAACCTCGGTGCACTGTTGATCCCACCATGGAGAAGAAGGTTTCCTGCGAAATGACGTTCCTAGAACTGGTCGAGTTTGAGCTTGAAGCACGCTGTCCAAGATAAGGTTGGAGAGGAAGTTATATTCTTCCAGCGGTGGAAGCCCTTCTACCGTCGTTACGCCTTCATCTATAGTTATTCTGAACTTTGTCCAATCAATATTACGAGTTAGGTCATACGCGACGTTGATGGATCGTACCCGATGGCAACCGAAATTTTAATAGGCAAATGATCACTACCGTGGGGATCTTGAATCACATTCCATGTGCTATCCAACGATAATGAATTCGAACAAAGTGTGAGGTCTAATCTACTGCCAAGTGAGGATGGACCAGCCAAACGTGTTACTTCTCCATTGTTAAGAACTGTCATATTGAAGTTGTCACAGAGGTCATATATCAAGGAAGACCGGTTGTCATCGTACAGTTCTCCCCAGCCTGTACCGTGAGAGTTAAAATCTCCCATGATCAACCGTGGAGTTGGAAGGACCGAACAAATAGCTGAAAGTTGTTTTCGGTTTATTGAGGCTCTAGGAGGAATATACACAGAAGCAATACAGAGGCTTTATTTTTTATGACAGCCTGACATGCGACAACTTCAATACCTGGAATTGGAGGAAAATTTATTCTATAGAAGGAGTAGAACTTTTTGATCCCCCAAAAGTACTCCTCCTCCACGTGAATCCTCACGATCAAGACGAATAATATTGAAGTCATGAAAAGGAAGATCGATTTCGGAAGAGAGCCATGTTTCACAAAGAGCGAATGCATCACAACCGGTATTGTGAGCTAAAAATTTAAAAGATTCCAATTTAGGAACAAGACTTCGACAATTCCACTGCAGAACAGTGATCAAATCCCCGACCTCATTTGGAAAATTATCCATCGAAGGAAATGATAGCTGCAAGGAGGGGCCACTTAATTGTCAATTGCTTCAAAAAAAAGTCTTCACTGTTGGAAGCATTGCCATAACAATGCTCTTAAGAGGGTCAGAAATTTCGAGGTACTTAAAGAAAACCTTCGACAATGTCATCAAATGAGAACAGCCCATTTGAGAAAGGGGCTTCAGTTCTTAAAATCGGGGCATCCGGGGTTTTCGATGTCCCCCGGAAGAGATGGAAAGTCCTGGGTGTAGTTAGTACTACGAAAAACAGTTGGAATTGTTTTTTCCTTTTTCGCATCTTTCCTTGAAATGGGCAAGCTGGTTTCGGGCTTCTGTTCAGAAACTCTCCGTGGGCGGACGCGTCTTCGCTTCCTTGAAGCACCTTCCGGAAAACAGACAAATCAAAGTCAGACTCGTCATCTGACAGAAGAGCAAAGGGATTTGTATTGGCATCGGGTGATGGTGAGGCTTTTTTCACCATTTCGGCGAAAGATTGCCTGGAACGCTGTTTTAGCGAGCGTTCTTATTTTTTCCCGCGTTGTTTGTACGCCGGGCACAACGAGAGAGCATGAGGAGGAGTTCAATTGATTGATGGTTGTGTTTTTCGCTCTCTTGTTACGAGGTTTTTTTTCTAGGTTTTTTTTTATCTCATTCGTTTTCTTGCGATTGCGCGTCTGGCTCCTAAATTATTGCCTGCGCATCCTGCAGAGGAAAGCGTTTTTCAGGTTTCCCTGCTCGACCTAAAATGACAATCCACGCGGGCGCCATCTGCTTCAGAAGCCTTACCGGAGCCGGGCACTACTAGATTAATGGAATCACCCCAACTATTTTGCCGTCGGCCATTCACAGCGATGAGGAGTTTAATAAACTACTATCCGGATTGATAACAGCACATTATGGTATCATGCTGGCCAAATAAACCAAAAATAGAACTTAATTTCTTAGGCGTATTATAATCATCGTCTAATTTCATTTTGCAACAAAAGAGTTAGCGTTTAATTTTGCAACAAAAGAGTTAGCGTGACCGTTTCAGCGGGACGAAATCATAAGTCTCTAAATTATTTGTTAGGGAAAATCTGGGAAAACCAAAATTTCACGCATGACAGTTTCTATAATTATCAATACCTTTCATTTGGTGTAAACAAATTTTTGAAATATTTTGTAAATTTCGGAGTCTTATCAAATTTGGTGACCGGACTTCAGGTTTTTCTTTCCTACCCCAATCATAGCAAAATGATGTTAGCTCACTTTGTGAATTTCTTTCAAAGTCAGCGTGGTGTGCATCCAAACATTGAAAGTAAAAAGCAATTTTTGTTTGATCAACATAGAGAACCTCGAGGTAGACAACCCAATGTGCCAATTCGAGATTTTTTTCTTGTACGTGATTTTGAGTACATGAAACTCATTTATGTGTTTTTGACTAACATTGGCCTTAGATTGTAGTTAGTTTAACCTGTATGTTTACTGTAAGTTTTTTTTTATCTGTGTATGTGAGTATGTGTGTGTAGTTTTTTTTTTCAAAAAAATGTTCAAGTCAAAAGAAAACCATAAATTGTATAGTTATAAGTTTTTAGATAATTTAGAATTTAAATTTAATGTTTCATGTAAACCATACTTTAAATTCCCACCCTCTTTCCCATCCGTAATTTGTAATTCCCCTATTAACCTCGAGACGGTACGCTGCGAGTAATCGGCTCTATCCCTCTAACTTTAGTTTTAAGATAAATGATGTATAAAAAAATATGAACATTTGGCTCATGTAAAGTTGATTCGATTGAGCCTGTACAAATAAACGATTATTATAAAAAAAAACATTGAGAACCATGCTGGGAATCATATGGCTCTCCAAAAGATAAGGAACGTCCGCAAAAGTGGCCAGTTCTTGGAATTAGTTTTTTTTTTTTGTCTTGATTATCGAGATTTTCAGCCTTAGGCTGGTTCATCTCCCGTCGTAGTTACTCAAATTCCCTCTTTTAGGTTTTTTCGTAACTTGTTCGGTGGTGAGATTCGAACTCGTGACTTTGGCGTGAGAGGTATGGATGTTAACCACTACGCCGGGGTCGCCCCCTCTTGGAATTAGTCCCAAATGGATGAAATTTTCTTTTTGCAATCAACATTCAGTTCATGAAAGTATAATAGAATGAACTTCAATTCTTGGTCTGAAAATGTTCCTTCAGAGGTCATATGGTGGCCACCCGGAAGATCCGGAACATCCGTAAAAGTGGCCAGTTCTTGAAATTAGTCCCAAAAGACAACTTCTTCTTCATTATCACCCAAAACTTTTCGATCGGACGAAATTCTGGTGTATTTGGCGGGTTCGCCTCCTTCGGAACCACATTAACGCCGTTCGCTTCGTACCAATCCATTACAGGCTTGGCGTAATGGCACGAAGCGAGATCAGGCCAGAACAGCGTGGGACCACGGTTAGAGCGGAGGAAGGGCAGCAAGCGCTTCTGCAAGCATTCCTCTCGATAAATTTGCCCGTTTATGGTGTCCGTTGTAACGAACGGCTTGCTGTGCCGTCCGCAATCGCAGATCGCCTGCCACAACAAGTACTTCTTCGCGAATTTGTCCATCTTTCTCTTCCGAAACTTTTCCGGAACTTCCATGCGGGACGTACCGACAAAAAACTCGAGGCCGGGGATTTGTTTGGTGTCCGCCTTGATATATGTCTCGTCGTCTATGACGAGACAGCCTGGCTTGACCAGCCACTCACGGTACAGCTTCCGCGCACGCTATTTTGGCCAACGTGTTTTGCTTGTCAGTCCGGTTTGGCGCCTTCCTGACCTTAAAAACACGTAGCCCAGCCCCTTTCATGGTCTGCTGGACGAACCACTTCGACGATTTGACCTTTTTGGCCACGTTGCAGGTGGAAAGGTTCGGGTTATTCTTAAAGTACTGCCTTATCTTCCGCGCCTTCTCCCGGTATTCCGTTTTCGGGTTTCGGCCGCTTCCAGCGCGCCGCTCGATGGTCTTCGTCTCCTGGAACATCTTCAAAACACGGGACACGGTGGAATGGTGGATTCCGAGCTATTTGCCGATCCATCTGTGCGACTGACCAGGATTATCGATCACCGCGCCCAAGATTTGCTGGCGTAGCTCTTCTTGTTTCGTATGCATCTTGAAAACTACTTGACAGATCGCAATAAAATTTTGCACACATTAATAAAACACTCTATTTCCAATAAAATTTTGCACACATTAATATAACACACTATTACCCAAAAATTTTAATTTTTACTCGCGCGATAAATAGTTACACCCAAAACAAAGTGTCGCATTTTTTCCGAGTCCAATCTTTAGTCCCAAAAAAAAGTTTTTTTTTGCATCAACATCTAGTTTGTGAAAGTAGTATGAACCTCAATTCGTGGTCTGAAGATGTCCCTTCAGAGGTCGTATGGTGGCAACCCGGATGATTCGGAACATCCGTGAAATATTCGTGATTTATCCTGAACAACCAGTGCATATTGTCAAAACTAGTACATTTTGGATTGTTTGAGGCATTCAATCGAGAGTGGAAAATTCGGTAGAGATTTTTCATCAAACCTGAACTGTATTTGTTTTTTTTTTTTTCATTGAACTGAACCGAATTTCACAAGAAAGGACGGGTCAAACAAAACATTAAAATACATTTTAATATCAACCAACTATATGTGTAAATAAGATGATACCATTATTACTATGCACCAACGCGGTCCTACGTGATCCTCGCGGTTATATCCCTGATATAACCCACCTTTAATTTTTATTTTCAATATTTCATCGTCATTCTCATAACCACCTCAGTTTACATCGTCACTATCGTCGGTGTAGTGGGTACTTATTTATTACTTCTGTTATCATCGCTACTTTCTTCATTGCCATCACTACTATCACTACTGCTCTTGTCACTATCACTGGAATAGCCATGTGAGCAAATCTCCACACTGGAAGACATGCTTGGAAGCTCACCTGCTCCAATGGCCACATATTCATTCATTAGAACTTCGAAAGGTTCACCCTTAGTTTTCCTGGATTTCATAACTCCAAGACCCCTTGTGTAAGCTAAATACGTTATTTTGGGGTCTAACCATGCTAAAGCTACACGCATCATATCCGTCAAAATATCCACTGCGGAAGTCTTTCTTGAAAGATGCGTCTTGAGAAAACTCATGCCTTTTATGGCACCTTTCACCAGCCTGCTTGTCTATACAATTTAACGAGAATGGCGGACAAAATTAAACGGAACTGGTTCATTTAGCATCCTTGAAATTTTGTTGAATTAGAAGGCTGAACCGAATTTAAACCACCTCCGGCAGGTGTTTATGCTAATGGATGCTTGGTGGGAGCCGTTTCACAAATGGAAATTCATCCATAATTTGTATTTCAATACGTTCGTACAGCTGTCTTTACTTCTCAGGATCCTATTTCCTTGATGATAGTGCCAATCGAGATATCAAACGTAAATTCTTTACAAGCTCTACATTGATGTTGAGAACCAGGTTGATCAACTAGTCTCCGTGCCATATTCCCGGTATTCGAACTCCCACTTCCTCCAATTTGCGGTCGAATAATGTTGAGGTTGTTGCTCGCAGTCCTTCGGATCGAGCTTTAGAAAAAAAAACAATCCCAAAGTAAGGTTTCACCGGTACTCGAACTAAAATTTTAATGATCAATTAACTTAGGAAAATTACAATTTAGAAAAACAACTTACATTTAGTTTTTCCCCTAACAACTACTCTTATTCTCTGGCAACACTAGCTTTATCGGTAGGTCCTATATTGCAAACAAATAAATTAAACAAAGCAAAGCAAAACAAAGGGATTTGCACTACTTACGGTAATTACAGAAACTAATTATGCTACAAAACAAATCACGACTTTTCGTACGTTTAGTAGGAACAAAACTGTAACAATAAACATAATTAACACAAAATTACAACAAATAATTCAATCTAAAAACACTACTCAACATACTATAATCAATCTGCGCACTAATCACATAAATGTAGACATGCAGACAAACACAACTTTACTAATGAATTTTTCTCCATTGCTTTTCGCACTGGTAGATTGATCAACCAAAACTGTGATGGCTGATCGCACGGTACGATCAGCTGCATGTGAGTGTATATGTTTTGTCTCGTTCGTTGTCTGCCGTCGCAAACTGTCAGTCAGCAGAGGCGCGTTCGCAACTAGCCGTTCGTTCGCAGCTCGCTACTTGCTTTGTCGACGGTAACCCTTTCGTGACCGGGTGTTGGTTTTGCCGACGGCAACATTCCCCCACCCGTAAACCCTGTAGCTGATTCACTCGTGAACAGTACGGGGATTACTTTCTTCCACGTCGATCTCCAAAACGGCTAGCTTTGATACTGGTCGCAGCTTCTCACCTTTGCTGGTCTTCACAGACGCTGAGCGGATTCTCCCATCGCTACCTGCGTACACTTGCGTTACGATGCCTCGCTCCCAGGTATTCCGCTTCTCGCCATCAGCCACGAACACCAGATCTCCGATTTTCACTCTTCGATGATCCAAGTGCCACTTCGACCGTCGATTCAGCGTCGGTAGGTACTCCCGTTGCCAACGCTCCCAGAAACCATTCGCTAACTGCTGTGCTCGGCTATAGCTGCTCCGCAACGTATCAGCCAAATCCACCGGAGTCCTCGATGGTAAACATTGAACTGACGACCGACCAAGTAGGAAATGATTCGGTGTCAGTGCTTCTTTGTCCTCCTTCACGTTGGTTGACACATACGTGAGCGGACGCGAGTTGACCAGGTTCTCCGCCTCAATCAGCGCAGTCTGCAGGATCTCATCCGTCAGTTTCCGACCATCCATGATTACATTCAGTGCCTCTTTCACCGAGCGCACCATTCTCTCCCACGCACCTCCCATGTGTGGTGCCGAAGGTGGGTTGAACGTCCAACGGGTCTTCACACCAGTGAATGTATCGGCACACGCAACGTTGATTTCCTTCAGCAGGTCTCGGTTGGCACCAACAAAGTTCGTGCCGTTGTCCGACCATATCTCGACCGGACTGCCACGTCGCTTCGAAAATCTCCTTATCGCCATTTTGCACGACTCCGTTGTCAGGCTGTACACCACCTCCAGATGCACCGCTCGCACGGTTAAACACGTGAAGAGTGCAACCCATCGTTTCTCCTTCCTTCTTCCAACCGTAACTTCTAACGGCCCAAAATAGTCGATGCCCACGTTCGAAAATGGATCGATTTTTGCCGCTAGACGTTGTTCGGGTAGTGGTGCCATCCTGGGTACTGTTGGCTTCACCTTCCGAATCTTACACCACACACAAGCTCGCATTACCTGATCCACCAACACTCGCAGACACGGAACGTAGAATCGCTGCTGAACTTCGTTCACAACGGTTTCTCGGCTACTGTGCCCATGTGCCGATGATAATGTTCTAGCAACCTTCTTGTCACGAGGTGGTTCTTCGGCAAAATAATTGGGAACCTCGTATCAAACCCAACGTACTCAGCCGCCTCAGTCCGACCTTCCATCCGCAGAACTCCATCTTCATCCAGAAACGGTGACAAGCGGTATATCGGACTCGATTTCTCCAGCGGCAACTCCCCCCCCCCCCCCCCCCCCCCCCCCCCCCCCCCCCCCCCCCCCCCCTGTGCTACGGATGAATCCCGATTCTTCACAAGCGTCTTGACCTCATCTGCGAAATCTTCTGCTTGCACCATTCTCCACAACAAGGTTTCTGCTGCTCGATATTCCCTCCTGCCGCAACGGTACCTTTCCTGCTACATTTGCTTCTCTTCCAGCCTTTTCGTCTTGAATCGGCAAAGCTTCGATCGGCGTCTTCTTGATCCGGCGACGACAATTGGATATAAAACGATACATCGTAGCTACTGTTCGCACTATCACCGTCCAGCGAGAAATATGCTGCATACGCTCCATCAACCCCTCTGGCAACAGAATATGATACAACAGCACACTTGCACGCAACTCTTCTCGATGTTCCACAACAGGACGTTTCTGCTTCGGCCACTCCGACACTTCCTTATACGGGAACTCCGGTCCTTGGTACCATCGGCTTTTCGACTGGATTTTTGTTCCTTTTCCCCATTTCGTTAGGTCGTCAGCTGGATTGTCCTTCGTACCCACCCGGTCACCAGTCTTCAAGACGCGTAGCGCTAAGAATCTCTCCGATTCGGTGTACGACTTGAGCAACGTGTATCTTCGTTGATCGGACTTCACCCATGACACCACAGTATCCGAATCGCACCACAGGAACCGCTTCGAAATAGGAAAAAAATGACTCTCGCATATTGCCTTCATCAGTCGCGCACCCAAAACCGCAGCCGATAACTCCATCCGGGGCGTAGATAGGTACTGCAATAGTGCCACCTTCGCTTTTGCCTCGATGAATGCGCAGTAAACGACTCCGCCGTGCTCGAACCTAAAAGTAGGCTACGCATCCATAAGCTGCATCTCCAGCGTCAGTGAACACATGTAGCTGCACCCGTCTCTTTTGGCTTCCGGAAACCAATTCACCGAGGTAGCATCGTGGAACTCGAATCTCGTCGATCAGATAGAATAGCTGTGTCCACTGTACCCATCGCTTGTAATGAGCTTCCGTCAGCTTTTCATCCCAACCGATTCCGCTACGCCACAAATCTTGCATGATAATCCGTCCGTGTATCAGCAACGGAGCCAGGAACTGCTTCGGATCGAACATGCTTGAAATACACCGTAAAGCAATTCTCTTTGTTGGCCAAGCACCTTCCCGAATGTATGGCTGAAGATCTGGTCGTATATCCGTCGAGAAGATGAAATTGTCTCCTTGCGGGTCCCACAACATCCCCCAAAACTCGTTCGGTTTCACAGGACATGTCCAACTCTAATGGCTTCGCCACGCACTTCGATTCTCCAAGCTCCTTCAGGACCACCTCCGAGCTGCTAACCCGGTTCGAATTTCAGAATCCGCCATTGGCGTGTACTTGCCGCACGTCCTTCGCCAGTTTCACTGCTTCTGCTTCGGTATCGGTACTGTCGAAATAGTCATCTACGTAGTGCTTCCGAACGATAGCATCTGCAGCCTCGGGATACTCATCGGAATGTTCACGTGCGTTCAGGTTCTTTACAAACTGGGCAGAGCATGGCGAGCAACTTGATCCGAAAATAATGACATCCATCACGTAGATTTCTATCTCTCCATTCGGACCCAGGAACAGAAACCTTTGGGCTTGACGATCTTCCAGTCGAACGTTTGCTTGGTGAAACATCTCTCGAATGTCACCTCCAAATGCCACCTTTTTCTCACGAAAACCATTGATTACTTCCGACAACTTGAAGTGACCATGTCCGGCCCCTTTAACAGCATGTCGTTCAACGATACTCCGTTCCCTTTTGCTGCTGCGTCCCAAACTAATCGTACCTTGCCTGGCTTCTTCGGATTAATGACATAGTTGAGGGGCAGGTGCCACACTTGTCCCTCGGCGTGTCAGCTAGCTCTGGCCCGGTGATTCGACGCGCGTATCTTTTTGCGAGATAGTCGTCCAACTGCTTCCGCAACTTTTCTCGAACTCCAGGATTCCGATTCATTCGAGACTCCAAGCTTCGCAAACGTTTCACTGCCATGTTGAAGCTTTCAGGAAATCGCACATCATCAACCTTCCAAAGTAATCCGGTTTCGAACCTCTCACCGACTCTCTTGGTAGTCCTTTCGAGAATTTCACGCGCTCTGCGATCCTCCGCTGACTCCTGTCGAATCGTCGAATTTCTGACCTCCTCCAGCTGATAGTGCCACTTCAACGCTTCATCCAGTTTCTTATCTGCCATGCTACATTCCTCACAGGCACAACGATGATGTCCCAGAAAATTGACACTAGTGACGACGTTCGGACGAGGGCCATATACCGTCCAACCGAGATGGCAACGAACTGCAACAGGCTCACCAGAATTTCCAACTCGAGATGCTAATGGTGCGATCAGGTGTGCGTTGTCGATTCCTATCAACACCTTCGGTGCGGCTACTCTGTAACTGGGAATCTGAATGTCCTGGAGATGCTCGAACTGTTTTTTCAGCTTTCGGGAATCTATCTGCTGTACAGGGAGGTCAAGTTTGTGCACCGTTCGAAGTTCAATCAAATTGTAGCGGTTCGGTGAATCTCTGGCAGAAATCTCGAGCATCACCTTCATCGACTGATTTTCTGTCCTCTGCACGCCATTTGTCCAGCACATCTGCAATGGTTCTATCGGTCCATCAGCTCCTAATGACTCTGCCAATTCGCTATCCACGAGAGTTATTGACGACCCTTCGTCGATTAGAGCAAGCGCATTAACCTTTTTCTTGCCATTGTACAGCGTAACTGGAGCCATCCTGAATAGCACTGCTCTTTCTTGTTGCCGATGACTGTTGCACTGCGCTCGGACTCGCGAGGTTCCTTCTCTTGGACCGCAATGTAGCAAAGCATTGTGGCGCCCCTGACAACCTTCCACTTTGCAGGTCATGCGAATACGACACGTTCGTTGCCCATGGTCGTACAGACAAAGCGGACACAGGTTCAGCCGCTTCACCGTCTTCCACCGCTCTTCTAAACTTTGCATCAGAAACTCCTTGCAATTCCTTCCAAAATGTCCAGGTTCTTGGCAGACCGAGCACCTCAGTTCTCGTTGCTGTGATGATTTCTGCTCTATCTTCCCTTTCGACTCCTTTCGGTTTTTCTGGCTGTCTTGATTCCCTTCGTCTGTAGAGTGGATGAAAGCCTTCACCTTCGATTTCTCTTTCTTTTTTGTCTTTCCGTCCAACTCTATGTTTTCGAAAGTAGCTTCAAGCGCCTTTTCTGCCCGACTCTCCATGAATGTTCCAAATGTTTCCAAATCAACCGTTTTAGCGTGACGTTTGTAGTCCACCCATTCCATGGCATAATACGACGGCAGCTTTTGAACCAGACTCTGCATCAAAATCGGGTTTTTTAGGTGGTCAACTAGTCCTGCCGCTTTGAGATGTTGAGTGAACTCTTCTACGGCGCTTCCGAACTCGATCACCGACTCCAAACTCTCCGAGTTTGGTCCGTCCAACTGTTGGATTTTCATCGCCAACCTCGTCAATAATATTTCAGGATTTCCGAATCTCTTCCGCAGCTTTTCGATGATCAACGGCACATTCTCGGGCAGCAGCAGTCGATTCCTTACCGTTTCCAAGGCTCGACCCTTCAATGCTTCTTGAAGCCGTACCAGATTCTCGGCGTTAGTAAACCCACACGAAGAGTTTGCTTGCTCGTACGCACTGATGAAAATCGGCCACTCTTCAACCGCTCCATTGAACTTCGGCAGAGCTCTCGGAAAGACCTGTCGAGATGCTATTTGGAGTCGTGTTGGTCCTTCTCGCACAACTTCACGATCGTTGGAACCTCCGGAACGGAAAATCGAAGTTAGGGTTTCTTCGTTCCCTTCGAAAGATGGGCGAGGCAATCCTGGCTTCGAAATCCTCTTTCTTGTGGTCCTTTTTGGCGTGAGCTTCACAGGCTTGCTTTCGTTTTGCTCTCCCAGCAACTTCATGAAACGATCACACAGTTCTTGAAGATCGTCTTCGGCTGACCTCTTTCGTGGAACCTTCGGAACCGCTCTTGAACTTCCCGGGCGCTGCTTCTCCGGCTGCTGTTCCCCGCTTCTGTCCATCGGTTCATCCACTCCTTCGGCCTCTGTATCCGATTCATCTTCAGTATCCTGGTTAATGATCTTCCTTAGCTGCATCCTTCGTTCGAGTGCTTCTTTCCGTCTGGCAATCCGCTTCCGTTGAAGTTCCAGGATTTTCAGTTGATTTTCCTCCTCGAGTTCATCCAACTGGTTCTTTTCCTCCAACTCGCGTAGCTCCTTCAACGCACGAGAACGTGTGGATGTAGACTTTTCCGACGGTACACTTTCACTTTTCCGAAACCCACGTTGACGGCTAGCGTGCGAATCTCGTGAATCATCTACGCGTACAGGTTGACTTTGACGACGGGTGAGAGCTTTCAAGAGCTCATTCAAGAACATTGCATTGTCTTCTACATGTTCTTGTACCACATCATCATGTCTGTGTGAAACAGAACTTTCCTGCTCCTGATTATCTGCACTATCTAATTTATTGCATTCATTATCTTGTGCTTGGGCCCTACTAATGCGACGTTTAGTCGACGTTTTGCTCTTATTTTCTACCTTACCGACCTCTTTACCGATGCTTTCGACCGTATCGCTAACTTCCGAGTTGTCTTCATCATTGGCTGGCTTATAATGAATCACCACCGGATGAATCCTCGTTCTGCCTGGTGCACCCAGCGATTCTCGGATCGATCTATCCTCACCGATGCACGTCGAGCAGTACCAAGTTACATCTGCTACGGATTCGTCGACACCTACGCACTCGAAGTGGTACCATTCCTCACACTTCTCGCATTGGACACTGGCATCGTAATCCTCGTCGCAGTCACAGCAAGGGTATTTGTAGGTAGGCGCCATTAAATTTCGAGAATGTTGCTCGCAGTCCTTCGGATCGAGCTTTAGAAAAAAACAATCCCAAAGTAAGGTTTCACCGGTACTCGAGCTAAAATTTTAATGATCAAATTAACTTAGGAAAATTACAATTTAGAAAAACAACTTACATTTTACAGTTTTTCCCCTAACAACTACTCTTATTCTCTGGCAACACTAGCTTTATCGGTAGGTCCTATATTGCAAACAAATAAATTAAACAAAGCAAAGCAAAACAAAGGGATTTGCACTACTTACGGTAATTACAGAAACTAATTATACTACAAAACAAATCACGACTTTTCGTACGTTTAGTAGGAACAAAACTGTAATAATAAACATAATTAACACAAAATTACAACAAATAATTCAATCTAAAAACACTACTCAACATACTATAATCAATCCGCGCACTAATCACATAAATGTAGACATGCAGACAAACACAACTTTACTAATGAATTTTTCTCCATTGCTTTTCGCACTGGTAGATTGATCAACCAAAACTGTGATGGCTGATCGCACGGTACGATCAGCTGCATGTGAGTGTATGTGTTTTGTCTCGTTCGTTGTCTGCCGTCGCAAACTGTCAGTCAGCAGAGGCGCGTTCGCAACTAGCCGTTCGTTCGCAGCTCGCTACTTGCTTTGTCGACGGTAACCCTTTCGTGACCGGGTGTTGGTTTTGCCGACGGCAACAATTATAGTGGCTGAATATGGACCTGTGTGAATGTAGTATATTTGTAAAATTTTCTTGTGATGGCTACGCAACAAAGGGCAAGATATAAGATTTGAAAATTTAGGTGGGCTATGTTATCAAGAATAACATAAATACCTGCAGAAACATGCATCACGCAGTCCACTATACCTTCAGATGCTACGCAACTTAGTTTATCCTTTACATTCTCGAGCTCCACTACACGTTCAACGTCCTTCTTGACCATGTCGCGTACCGAAACCTTGAGGTATCTTTAGTTTCATTCGGTTTAGAAAAACATAGAATTGTATGATTTCGATACTTCATCATATTTTCCCAGAGAACCAACTTTTGCCCCATTTCTAGCCGCAAGAATTTTGTAATTCCTCTGTATTTGTGTTTTGAAAGCCCTAGTTGGGTCTTCAACATAAGCGACTTCTCCAGCGAAGGTCGCGATGGGGTTTTCTGTGATGATAACTTTGGTATTGCATCTTTAGCCCATTTTTCGCTTCCATTTCTTAACCATTTCAAAATCTTCTTGGTAGCATGATTACCATCTTGGTAAGCAGACGCTTCGGCTGCTATTATGAATTCCTCCAGCGAATGATTGCGAGCCAAGGCTCAAGCATATTTTTGCTTTGTTTGTTCTTTGAGTTTATTAAACTCCACATGATCCCTACCACGTGCTTTCAACGAAGTATACGCTGAACCTGACTGGGAATCAGTTTGTGTTTATCGGACAGGTTGTTTCAAGGACTGTCGACGACAAGATAAAGCTGCTTTTTCTGTTTTGATGTTGAAGATGAAAAAGAAGAAACAAAATTTATCAAATATGAATTTTTAGTTTTTGCTTGTTGACTTCATGATTGTTTGTGTTCAACTTATAATGATTCGAATGTGGTGAATTTTCTGCATCTTTATGAAAGTTCATTCAGTTGAAGTGCAAATCAACACAATATCTATAAACTTTTCAAGAATACAGGGGGAAGTGGGGTTAAACTAGCCATATCTTCGTTCACAAAGCCGTGCGATATTTGAAACAGCTTTTATTCGATTTTCCAAGAAATTTCACATGGGATTAGCACTATTTTTTGTTGATCTTGAGCCTCTCCGTGCAAAGATGTCTATAAATTATTCAAGAATATAAGGGGAAGTGGGTTCTATAACTCCACAACCATATTCGTGCGGTAAAACCAGTTCCATTCGATTCCCCAGACACGCAAAAAAATACGTAGTTATACCAATACAAAAGAGGAATCAATTCAACTAAAATTTTGGTTTGAAAATGGACCAATAAAACTGATGAACTAATTCAACAAAACCTTTGAGTTGAAATAAAACATCATGCTTTATAGAATTGAACATCGTGTTTTATTGTTCAAAACAAAATGTTTTCTTAAATCAACTAAACGCATTTGTTGAAATAATAAACTTTGATTAACTAATATAATAAAACCATTTAATTGAAATAAAACTTCATGCTTTATAGAACTGAAAGTCGTGTTTTATTGTTTTTTCAACAATTACCGCACCATATTCCCCCAGCAGAACGGCGTTTCGGAACGCAAGAATCGGACTTTGCAGGAGTTGGCATCGTGCATGTTGTTGGATGCTGGACTCGGGAAGAAATATTGGGGAGAGGCAGTCATAATGGCAGCTTATTTGCAAAATAGTCTTCTGTCGGAAGTTGTGCTGTTTTTCCAGTTATCTGCAAAGAGAATAACTCGTTGATAATCTGTTTTACAAATTATAATATATAATGTTTAAACTTACATTAGGAAAGCAGAGGTCAGGGGTAGCAATATGGCTGCTATGAAATTTGCGCTCATACAACTATTTTTTTAAAACAATTAATTAAGGATTTTTGTTTAAAACGAAGTTTAAAATAAATGTGATTGTTATAAATCAAATATAATTTAAACGAGTATCACACAGCGGTAATTACGTCAAATAATTTGTTTGGTTTGATTTGAATTAAATTTTGAATTGATTTAGAACTTTTTTATGAATTGAAACAAATAGAAACCTTGTATTGAATAGCAGCAACATGTTTTGTTGATTCAAAACAGAGTGATTTTTTAGGGTGAAAAAGTATGTTGTTAAAACAATAAAATAATCATTTGAGTTTAATAATAAATGTAATTGTTATAAATCAAATATTATTTAAACTAATAACACACAGCAGTGATTACTTTAAATAATTTTATTTGTTTGATTTGAATGAAATTTTGAATTGATTTGGAACTTTTTTATGCATTGAAACAAAAAGAAACCTTGTATTGAATAGGAGCAAAATGTTTTGTTGATTCAAAACAGAGTGATTTCTTAGGGTGAAAAAATATTTTGTCAAAACAATAAATTAATCATTTGAGTTTAAAAATATATGTGATTGTTTTAAATCACACAGCAGTGATCACTTTGAATACATTTTTTTGGTTTGATTTGAATAAAATTTTGAATTGATTGGGAACTTTCTTATGAATTGAAACAAAAAGAACCTTTGAATTGAACCCAACAAAATTTTTTTTTTATTAAAAAAAGAATTTTTTTTTTTGCCAAAAAAGACTTTTTGGGGGAGAAACACACCCCTTTTCTCTCCGCTTCTTCCCCACCCCCATGATGAGACACCACCAACAACGCAGCAAATTTTTTTTCCCCCCAAAATGGAGTAAAACAATTCCAATTTTCAGTCCCCGCCCCAAGGAACAAATTTAATGGTTTAAACAAGGACCTGACTGGCAGCCATTTTCCTGTAGCCAACATCTCTAACATCCAAACATCAGAAGATTCATTGTTTGTAAACAATGCAGGTGTTCGTACCCGTAGTAACAAACGTCGGACGGGCCTTATTCAAATAAGGCCCGTGATATGTTGCATACTGTCAAACGCTAGTAACTGGGATAGGGTTGCCAGGCCCCTGGGTTTAAACTAAGATTTGAGTATATTGGGCAGGGGCCTGGAAAATGGCTGCCAGTCAGGTCCCTGATATTGGGTGTTAGAAAAATATCGGCCTAACAATTGGCTACACGCTATTTCTAAACAACCCAAATTTGAGTACGATTGACTTAAATTCGTCGGAAGTATGGCTACTCAAAATTGAGTAAAGATAGTTAATGTAGGATCGTAGCCTTTATAAGTAAACTGGCAACCCTGCGAGAAAAAAGAATGATTAAGGAGAGAGAACCGGAAGAGGGAGAACGTGATTGACACCGAGCAGGGGTGGACGTGAATTCGTTGCGTGTTGTGCGTGTTTAATAGTTTGCGGAAATAAAGCGAAGGGAAGCATAATTTACAGTGCATATTTATTTAGGTCTGAGAGAAATCAAGAGGATTCAACAATCTGGTGACGGGGATAAAGCAAAGTAAACGTTATTGTGTTTTTTTTCTCTTTTGAGCATGAAAAACAAAATTGAAATCGGTCACAAAGAACACGGACGAATTTTTTTCAGAATGGCCGAATGTATATAGGTGCATTCCAATACATCGAATGAAGAGTCTTTTTTTTTAATTAATCATTTATTTGTACAGGCTCAATCGAATCAACTTTACAGAGCCAAGTTTTCATATTTTTATACATCATTTATCTTAAAACTAAAGTTAGGGGGATAGAACCGATTACTCGCGGCCGTCTCTAGGTTAAAAGGAATGACAAATTACGGATGGGAAGATGGGTGGGAATTTAAAGTATGGTTTACATAACACATTAAATTTAAATTCTAAATTGTCTTAACCCTTATAACTATACAATGTATGGATTTCTTTTAACTTGAACATCTTGAAATCACGCAAAGCCAAAATATCTCGAATTGGCACATTGGGTTGCCTACCTCGAGCCCGAACGGAATCATAAAGCTCCGATCTGACTCCACGATGCTCAATACAAGACCAAATAACGTGATCTGCGTCCTGATAGCCTTGTCCACACTCACAGAGATTGCTGTCACTCAGCCCAACCCGGTATAAATGAGCGTTCAAAGAATAATGATTGGACATGAGGCGAGACATGACACGAATGAAGTCTCGTCCCACATCCATCCCCCTAAACCAAGATTTCTTCGACACCTTTGGGATGATAGAATGTTGCCATCGCCCTAAATCTCCTTTACTCCATTTATACTGCCAGCTGACGAGTGACTGTTGACGAAAAATAGTAAAAAATTCATTGAAGGCGATTTGTCGATCATAAATATCGCCTTCTATAGCGCCCACCTTTGCAAGCGAGTCCGCTTTCTCATTGCCCAGAATTGAACAATGAGATGGGACCCATACAAAGGTGATGATAAAATAACGCGAAGATAAAGCACTTAGAAGCTCCTGTATTTTCATGAGAAAATACGAGGAGTGCTTTACCGGCTTCAAAGAGCGAATAGCCTCTATAGAACTGAGACTATCCGTGAAAATGAAGAACTGATCCGGTGTTAGTGAGGCAACAATTTCTAGCGTAAAGTGTATTGCCGCTAATTCGGCGACATATACGGGACAAGGAGCTTGAAGTTTACGATTGGCGCTATAAATTTCATTGTATATACCAAAGCCTGCTGACTTCTCTATCAATGATCCGTCAGTGAAGAACGATTTAGTGGAATTAACTTGGCCAAACTTTGCAGCAAATATCACAGGAGCAATCATAGGACGATGATGCTCTGGAATTCCACGAAGCTCTTGCTTCATGGATAAATCAAAATGAACCTAACTGCCGAAGTCGGAGAAGCAAACACGATTGGGAATATTCGGCGAAGGGCTGACATCCTGTGTTATGTACCAATGGTACAAAGTCATGAAGCGAGTTTGAGGATTCAACTCGAGAAGCTTCTCAAAGTTTTCGATTACCTGGTGGTTCATAACTTCACACCTGGTGAGGAGCCGGAGAGATAATTCTGAAAACCGATCCGAGAGTGGCAAAATGCCAGCCAGCACTTCCAGACTCATCGTATGAGTCGAGTGCATACAACCTAACGCGATACGAAGACACCGATACTGAATACGTTCCAGTTTATTGATATGCGACCGAGCCGCCGACTGAAAACAAAAACTACCGTATTCCATAACCGACAAAACCGTTGTCCGGTACAACGTTAGAAGATCTTGCGGATCTGCTTGCCACCAGGTTCCAGTTATTGTGCAGAAAAAGTTGATCCTTTGCTGGCATTTTCGCTTCAGATACTCAATGTGGGATCTCCAGGTGCACTTTGAATCGAACCAGACCCCAAGATATTTATAGGACATGGAATGAGTTATCGGTGTACCCCAAATTTGAAGCTTTGGTTGTGCTGGGTTATGCTTCCTTGAAAAAACTACCAACTCAGTTTTCTCCGTAGAGAATTCGATACCTAGCTCTAGAGCCCAAGTAGACAAATTGTCTAAGGTATCCTGTAAGGGTCCTTGCAGATCGACCCCATTGGGTCCAGTGACCGACACTACGCCGTCATCTGCAAGTTGTCTCATCGTACAGTTGTCACTTAGACAACCGTCAATGTCTTTGACATAAAAATTATACAAAAGGGGGCTTAAACATGATCCCTGGGGGAGACCCATGTAGCTAAATCGAGAAGCTGTAGAGGTTCCATGAGAAAAGCTCATATGTTTGTCTGACAGCAAATTGTACAAAAAGTTATTCATTAATGGAGAAAGCCAGAAGCGTTGAGTTTATCTGAAAGAACTTCAACAGATACTGAATCAAAAGCCCCCTTGATATCCAAGAAAACAGAAGCCATTTGCTCTTTTTTAGCAAACGCTAACTGAATATCTGTGGAAAGCAACGCGAGACAGTCATTCGTTCCCTTACCCCTACGAAAACCATATTGAGTATCTGACAGCAGGTTGCTCGTCTCAACCCATTTGTCCAGACGGAAGAGGATCATTTTCTCCAACAACTTTCGAATGCAGGATAACATCGCGATGGGTCGATAGGAGTTGTGGTCGGACGCGGGTTTGCCAGGTTTTTGAATGGCGATAACTCTCACCCGCCTCCAATCATCCGGTACAATGTTGAGCTCCAAAAACTGATTAAACAAGATCAACATGCGCCTCTTCGCGACGTCTGGAGGGTTCTTAAGCAAGTTGAACTTGATTCTATCAGCTCTTGGAGCCGTATTACCACACGAAAGGAGCGCGAGAGAGAGTTCTACCATTGAAAAAGGTTGGCTGTTCTCATCTATCGAATTCACGGTTTCGCGAGGAATGATCCGTGCCGGCACAGAATCTGGACAAACTTTCCGCGCGAACTTGAGGATCCATTGGTCCGAGTACTCCTCGCTCTCGTTGTTCGTAGTTCGGTTACGCAATCTTTGCACCGTGTTCCAAAGAGTACTCGTCGATGTCTCGCGCGATAGCCCGTCCACGAATCTTCGCCAGTAACCACGTTTCTTGGCCTTGATGAGGCTCTTAAGTTCGCGTTCGAGAGCCGTGTATACTTCAAAGTGCTCAGGTGTTCCACGTCTACGGAAAACTTTAAACGCGTCGGACTTTTTACGGTAAACCTCGGTACATTGCTGATCCCACGATGGAGAAGGAGGTTTCCTGCGAAATGACGTTCCTGGAACTGGTCGAGTTTGAGCTTGAAGTGCGCTGTCTAAGATCAGGTTGGAGAGGAAGTTATATTCCTTCAGCGGTGGAAGCTCTTCTTCCGTCGTTACAGCTTCATCTACTGCTGCCCTGAACTTTGTCCAATCGATGTAACGGGTAAGATCATACGCGACGTTGATGGATTCCAACGGATTGAACCCGATGGCAATCGAAATTTTTATGGGCAAGTGATCACTACCGTGGGGATCTTGAATCACATTCCACGTGCAATCCAACGATAATGAATTCGAACAAAGTGTGAGGTCTAATCTACTGCCAACTGAGGATGTACCTGCCAAACGTGTTACTTCTCCATTGTTAAGAACTGTCATATTGAAGTTGTCACAGAGGTCATATATCAGGGAACACCGGTTGTCATCGTACAGTTCTCCCCAGCCTGTACCGTGAGAGTTAAAATCTCCCATGATCAACCGCGGAGCAGGAAGAACCGAACAAATATCTGAAAGTTGTTTTCGGTTTATTGAGGCTCTAGGAGGAATTTAAACGGAAGAAATGCAAAGGCTTTTATTTTTAATAACAGCCTGACATGCGACAACTTCAATACCTGGAATAGGAGGAAAATTTACTCTATAGAAGGAGTAGAACTTTTTGATCCCCAGAAGTACTCCTCCTCCACGTGAATCCTCACGATCAAGACGAATAATATTGAAATCATGAAACGGAAGATCGATTTCGGAAGAGAGACATGTTTCACAAAGAGCGAATGCATCACAACCGGTATTGTGAGTTAAAAATTTGAATGATTCCAATTTAGGAATCAAACTTCGACAATTCCACTGTAGAACAGTGATCAAATCCTCATTTGGAAAATTATCCATCGAAGGAAATGATAGCTGCAAGGAGGGGCCACTTAATTGTCAATTGCTTCAAAAAAGTCTTCACTGTTGGAAGCATTGCCATAACAATGCTCTTAAGAGGGTCAGAAATTTCGAGGTACTTAAAGAAAACCTTCGACAATGTCATCAAATGAGAACAGCCCATTTGAGAAAGGGGCTTCTGTTCTTAAAATAGGGGCATCCGGGGTTTTGGATGTCCCCGGAAGAGATGGAAAGTCCTGGGTGTAGTTAGTGGTACGAAAACCAGGTGAAATTGAATTTTCCTTATTTCCACCTTTTCTTGAAATTGGCAAGCTGATTTTGGGCTCCTGTTCAGTTATTTTCCGTGGGCGGACGCGTCTTCGCTTCCGTGGGGCACCTTCCGGAAAACTGACTGATGTTCCCTCTTCAGCCAAATCAAAGTCAGACTCGTATTGGCATTGGGTGATGGGGGGCTTTTTTCAACATTTCGGCGAAAGATTGCCTGAAACGCTGTTTTAGCGAGCGTTCTAATTTGTCCCCGTGTTATTTGTACGCCGGGCACGATGAGAGGGCATGAGGAGGAGTTCCCTTACAGAAAGCGCATTTTGGTGTGCTGTCTGCACAGGTGCCATCCTCATGTTTCTCCCCGCAGTTGAAGCAGCGTGCCTTATTGCCGCAATGGGAGGTCGTATGTCCCATCTGCTTGCATTTTTGGCAGATCATGACCCGAGGTACAAACAACCGCACAGGTAGTCGAAGTTTTCCCAACTCGACGTATTGAGGGAGGGCTGAGCCAGAGAAGGTCACACGAAACGAGTCTGACGGTGTAAACTTTTTTCACCCTTATTGGTCGATACTGTGCCTAGTTGGCGCACATCCAGTATCT
Source organism: Aedes koreicus (assembly GCA_024533555.2). Lineage (NCBI taxonomy): Eukaryota > Metazoa > Arthropoda > Insecta > Diptera > Culicidae > Aedes > Aedes koreicus. The sequence goes on along the minus strand of JAHHFK020002259.1, from coordinate 46,095 downwards.
TAACTGGAGATAGCAGAGGGTTCTTGAATCGACCAACCCCCTGCTTTAGCAGGATCTCAGGGGTCAGGCTTGTTTCGGTGACCACACCTTCAATTTCAATACCCCGAGCTGGGATATACACTCTATATTCTAGTGTAAAGAGCTGGGAGACAGCTATCTCATTAGCTTGCTTGAGGTTGGACACAACGACCCGAAGTTTATTTGGCCTGACTTTAATTATCTCGGTCACGGCCGAGAATTGTTTCGTCAGATCATTACTGATCTGTAAACGTTTAAAGGTTTCGTTTTGGGCTGGAAGTAAACAACCCTTGAACCAGCTGGACTATCTGGATATGCACGTGATCTGGTATCTCTATGAGCTACCTCATCATTTCGCGCCATAGATGATTCATCATCCGACAAATCATCCATGGCTCGCTTGTGGGAGCTTTAACGCTCAACCAATAACGCAATTATATACAATCAATCACAGATAAACAAACTAAAGCTAAGCACACTCTCTCACACACTCTCACACACTCTCACTCATTCTCACACACTCACACAAAAAAAACTTAACTTAACTTATCTTAAATGTATCACTGCTGCAGCCGGGCGACGAATGTGCTGCTGCTGCCGAGCGACGATGTGTGGCCGCGTGTACCGGCTAGACGAGGAGCTGAACGATGATGATAATGATGACGATAATGATGATGTTGCTGGTCGGTGGTAGTTGGTGGATGGACGAAAGCACGCCACACACGATGGGCTGCCGTATAGATGCGGAGCAGTATGGCTTTTAGATCGTGGCAATATTCATAATTGCAATTATTGACGTTGTTGCACTGCTTAACACACAAGTTTTTCTTCTTCAAAACCAAGACTCGATTTCACTCGCGATCGCGAAAAATAACAATACTGAAGAATTGAAACAAATCGTGAAAAGCTTCCAAAGCAACAGAGAGCGGACCGAACGAACTGCACCGTTCGCTTGTTCACTGTCCAATGAATGAAGAGTCTTAATTTAATTAATTTGGCTGCTGACATGAAGAGGTTCAGCTGCAGAGGTTGGTTATATAAATACGTGAGCAAGGGAATATTGAAGAATCATCAAAAGGACTAAAATCAACACGGATGTGTATGTGTTTGTTGTTTTTGGTTGCCAGTACACAACAGTATCACAGCTCGATCAGTGAAGTCTTTGCGTTTCGCTTTAGAACACCTCCGAAGAGGTTAAGACCGAAGTCCTTGTACATGTGGCACAAATTGAAAGCAGTCATCTTATTTTTGTATTGACTGCCTGATCCATCAGAAAAAAAATTTGATGTTTTTCAGGTAAGGCAGCTTTTTTTAATGAAATTCACACAATTTGTCATAAACAGCCGAACGGCAACATGGTTATGTTTAGTAAATTCTGCGATTTCTATGAAGCTTGTAAACTTTTAATTTTGTGCTTCATCCTAATAATATGGATGGATTGTGCATTGAGCGTTTGCCCAATGAAAATCTTGTATAGCGTCCTGAATAACAAAGGAGTAATTTTCAGAGAAGTCAGCAATTATAATGCAGTCAGTGGCTTCCAAATTAATTTTAAGTTGTTTTAGGTAGTTACCTTGTTGCTCTGCGGAGATGATTCTCTTAATTTTTCTAAAAATGTTTCCACAAACTCTTCTGCATCCATTTGCATTGAATTTAGATGACAACGATCTGTTTGCTTCCATTGTTTAAATTCTAAGGAATCGATATTTTCAAGAAAATTCATCAGGTCATTCTCCAGTGTCAGCGTACCCGGGCAATGATCACAGGTTTTCAAATAACATTTCTCTGTAGGATTTTCACAGAGTATTTTAAAAAACAAGTCATGATACGTTTTTAAATGGTTAGGAATAAGTTTCTTGGGGGTTTTTAAATATTAATTTACATATTCTGATGATAAATGCATACGTAGACAGTATGCGTTCCACTTGAACCAGCCAGAACACAATTTTTTTGGGTGGCTGCTGAAAAACATTGAAAATCCTATTTTGAAAGTGGGATATTGCTCTTTGAAAATTAAATTGACTTCATGGAGTTACATGAAAGTGCGCCTGCGCGTGTACATGCACTTTTTCTTCTGCCATATTTTCAATAACGAAATCCTTATTCCCAGGACATGCTCTGCTTATCTCGTCACTATTATAAAAGTCCCTAACTACAGTTAGAGTATCCTCGCTCAAAGATAACATATTTACTCCTGCTATTTGATGTGCTCATAAAACCTTTTTCAATCTGTAATTCCTTTGCACGTTGAGCAGTTCGTTGCCAAACACGAATTCTGGCATCCATTTTGTATGCAGTCCAGGATTTGGGGAGAGAGATTAGAATCTATATCGATCGTTTCTGTCAGATGTTTCATCAAATTTTGCCTTCATCTGTTGAAGAATTTCCTGACCGTTTCCGAGTTTTCTGGGCAGCAGCGCTACCAATTGATTTAGCAACACTGAAACCGGCCAGTACCCATTAATGGGTAAAATATCACCCATTTCGAACTTAAGAGGGTTAACTCCTTTAATGGGTAAAACTCTTTTAACCATTAATGGGTAAAAAGCCTGTACGTCAGGCTATCGGGTATTTTTTACCCATTTTTTTCAAGATATTTGTTATCTGGGAAATGGGTATGAAATACCCATTTTTAAAGACGTCTGTTATTTGGAAAATGAGTATGAAATACCCATTTTCGAAATGTTTGTTATTTGCGAAATGGGTATGGAATACCCATTTTTCGTGATTTGTTTTTTAGTTGTGATATTGAATAATGAGGATTAGAATGAACATGATAGATCGCAATAACTGAATGTTTATTTGTATTTTGATAACCCTTTAGCCTCAGGCCTTTAACCTATCAGGTATGTTAAGTTTCGTTCGGGAGTTTTCACACCGGCACTTCAGGCGACGTTCAAGTGGACCATTAAAGCGGTCATCACCTCGTCCAGAGAGGATATCCGTGGAATATATCTGAAAGGATTTAAATAATTTTGACGTCAACTTGATGAAAGCTCGGATTTTACGCCCCGGAAGAGACACATACTCGGAAGTACGATTCTATTGATGAAATTGAAGCATTTTATATTATTATATTAAATTATTATCGTACCTCTTAGTTTTTGGAAGCTTTCGCTATCCAGTTTAACCAACAGTTTAATCTTCAGTTCTTCCATATTCTTCACGTTTTCGTGGAATGGATTCCGCGAAGTTTTTTTTATTTTTCGAAACACGCACTTTCAAATATACAAAGCGAGCCAGGAAAATGCTAAGGTATTTTTTACCCATTGATGGGTGGAAAAATACCCATCTTTTAGTCTCTCATTGAATTTAAAAATGGGTCTTTAGTATGCATTATTTTGATTTTAAAAGTACCCATTTTTTGACAGTTTCATATACTATCGAAAAATGGGTACATATTTACCCATTAATGGGTACTGGCCGGTTACAGTGTAGAATGCTGGTCAAGTAGGGAATGGGAAGGACCGTGTTGACATGATACTCGCTTTGAAGGAAGCCGAGAAATCCTCTGCACTTCCACGAGAAATCACTTGGATGTTGGATAGTTGGGGAAAGGTTAGCAGCAGGGTTCGTTTTGGATAACGATACGCTGAAAGTATGTAGCACTATCCGCCAAATACAATGGTCCGCTCCAATGTGACTGAAAAGAGACAAGCATAACGAAAAACAAAACAAAATAGACAAAATAAAATAAAACAGGATATTAGATATTGTCTTCAAAATATGGTAGAAATAAATTATTTGTCTGCTTGCAAACCAGCTCTCCTCGATGTCCTAGATGGCCAAGTCTTGCTGGACCCGCAGCTGCTGCCGTGGGCACACGACCAAATCAACCCAGCCGTCGCCGACGTTTCGGAGACCCTCCGGTAGTATCATGATATCTGTGTCTAATACACTCTTCTTGCACGATTAATTTACAAACTAAGCCTGCACACCGTATCAAAATTCACTTAGGCACGGTTGTGGTATTATCCTTTAAAATCTAGTTCTAGATATTGGCAATTGGTTGCAGGAAACAAAATCAAAAAGAAAAATAAACTCGCTTATGACCTCTAACTTTACACGGTTGCTAAACAATACACACTCAAGTTAAGATATTTTCAAAATAAAAAATTTCGAAAAATGTCGATTTTTCTGGTAACCCTATAGCGAACATGGTCAACCTAATAAAAAAATAAAAATAAAGGGTCTAATTATTTTCGATGAAGAACATACCAAGCGAGACTGAGCAAAATCGGAAAACCTTTTTTTCAACTCTATTCTTTTCCCGTGGAGTCGCTGTAATATGTATATATATATATATATATATATATATATATATATATATATATATATATATATATATATATATATATATATATATATATATATATATATATATATATATATATATATATATATATATATATATATATATATATATATATATATATATATATATATATATATATATATATATATATATATATATATATATATATATATATATATATATATATATATATATATATATATATATATATATATATATATATATATATATATATATATATATATATATATATATATATATATATATATATATATATATATATATATATATATATATATATATATATATATATATATATATATATATATATATATATATATTATATATATATATATATATATATATATATATATATATAATATAAATATATATATATATATATATATATATATATATATATATATATATATATTAATATATATACATTCCACGGGAAAAGAATAGATTCTATCATATTTGAAGACAATATCTAATATTTATTTTATTTTGTTTATTTTGGTTTGTTTGGTTTTTCGTTATGCTTGTCTCTTTTCAGTCACGTTGGAGCGGTCCATTGCTTTTGGTGGAAAGTGCTACATACTTTCAGCGTATCATTAACCAAAACAAATCCTGCTGCTAACCTTTCCCCAACTATTCAACATCCAAGTGATTTCTCGTGGAAGTGCAGAGGATTTCTCGGTCCTTCCCATTCCCTACTTGACCAGCATTCGGGCATGGCCGGCGCCGGTATTGCTTTATATTGGGTCACCAGTTTTTACACATTGAGATGTATGTTAGTCCCAAACATCATCTGTTGGTTCTTTGTGTAAATACAGCTGATCTGGCAATAACGGAATTGCATCCGTGGGCGCTCAATCATGCTCATGCATGCTCATGCTCAAATATCATAACTTCTGAACCACTGGATCGGTTTGCAATGTTTTTTTATGAATAGAAAGCTTATTACCTCTTATTTTTACTAAAAATATTTGTTAAATTAATTAATGTACTCAAATTTGCTAAAATTGTCAAAATATTCGTTTTATTTTTATTTTTGAAATGTTGGACCACAACGATTATTTATTTTTATATTTTTTTAATGAAAATTCAACATAGGATATCAAAAAATTAAAAATGATTTTTTTTCGGTTTTTGGTTTTAATTTTTTTTTAAATTTTTAGTTTTTTGCCCATACGCACAAGGAATGAACGTTATTTTCCATTATTTCAATTAACCCAAAATAAAAAAAAAAAAAAAAAAAATTATTTAAGAGTGTTTTTTTTGGTTCCTTTTATTATAAAAAATTACAAAACCCCAAAGCTGAAAAAAGTTCAGTCGGAATAGTCTGGTGTTGTTATTGATGATTTTATTTTTCAAAATCGGCAAAGCAGTATGTCGTTTTTCAAAATAGTTGGTTTCCAGCGATCCATACAATAGCTTACCTGCTTTGTTTATACACTGTAACCAGCCAGTACCCATTAATGGGTAAATATGTACCCATTTTTCGATAGTATATGAAACTGTCAAAAAATGGGTACTTTTAAAATCAAAATAATGCATACTAAAGACCCATTTTTATATTCAATGAGAGACCAAAAGATGGGTATTTTTCCACCCATTAATGGGTAAAAAATATCTTAGCATTTTCCTGGCTCGCTTTGTATATTTGAAAGTGCGTGGTTCGAAAAATAAAAAAAACTTCGCGGAATCCATTCCACGAAAACGCGAAGAATATGGAAGAACTGAAGGTTAAACTGTTGGTTAAACTGGATAGCGCAAGCTTCCAAAAACTAAGAGGTACGTTATAAATTTAATATAATAATATAAAATGCTTCAATTTCATCAGTAGAATCGTACTTCCGAGTATGTGTCTCTTCCTAAATAATATAATATATATATATATATATATATATATATATTTTTTTTATATATATATATATATATATATATATATATATATATATATATATATATATATATATATATATATATATATATATATATATATATATATATATATATATATATATATATATATATATATATATATATATATATATATATATATATATATATATATATATATATATATATATATATATATATATATATATATATATATATATATATATATATATATATATATATATATATATATATATATATATATATATATATATATATATATATATATATATATATATATATATATATATATATATATATATATATATATATATATATATATATATATATATATATATATATATATATATATATATATATATATATATATATATATATATATATATATATATATATATATATATATATATATATATATATATATATATATATATATATATATATTATATATATATATATATATATATATATATATATATATATATATATATATATATATATATATTAATGGATTTCTGTCTGTCTGTCTGTCTGTCTGTCTGTCTGTCTGACCCTAATTGGCTCGGAGACTACAGAACCGATCTGCGTGAAATTTTGTATGGAGAAGTTTTTGGGGCCGAGAAAGGTTCTTATGATAGTTTGAGACCCCTCCCTTCTCTGGGAAGGGGGTCTCCCATACAAATGCAGAACAAATTTCTGCATAACTCGAGAACTGATCAAGCAAAGGAACCCAAATTTAGCATGCGGAAGTTTTTAGAGGCAAAAAATGTTTCTATGGTAGATTGAGACCCCTCCCCTCTCTAGAAAGGGAGGCTCCCATACAAATGAAATAGAAGTTTCTGCATATCTCAAGAACTAATCAAGCAAATGGAACCAAATTTGGCATGTGGGGTTTTCTGGAAGCAAAAAATGTTTCTATGGTGGTTTGAGACCCCTCCCCTCTCCAAGAAGGGGTGCTTCCATACAAATGAAACTGAAATTTCTTTATAACTCTAGATCTATTAAAGCAAATGGAACCAAATTTGGCATGCGGGAATTTTAAAGGCAATAAATGTTTCTACGGTAGTTCGAGACTCCTCATCTCTCTCTGGCGGGGGGGGGGGGGGGTGCGGGGTTCCTATACCAATGAAACACAAGTTTCTGCATAACTCGAGAGCTAATCAAGTAAATGGAACCAAATTTGGCAAGTGGAGGTTTTTGAAGGCAAGGAATGTTTCTAATGTAACTCAAGACACCTCCGCTCTCTGTAAGAGGGGGGCTCTCATTCAAATGAAACACAAATTTCTGCATAACTCAAGAACTAATCAAGCATATGGAACCAAATTTGGCATGTGGGGTTTTCTGGAGGCGAAAAATGTTTCTATGGTGGTTTGAGACCCCTCCCCTCTCCTAGAAAGGGGGCTGTCATACAAATGAAACTGAAATTTCTTTATAACTCTAGATCTAACAAAGCAAATGGAACCAAATTTGGCATACGGGGATTTTAAAGGCAATAAATGTTTCTACGGTAGTTCGAGATCCCTCCTCTCACTCTGGTAGGGGGGTGGGGCTCCCATACAAATGAAACACGAATTTCTGCATAACTCGACAATTAATCAAGTAAATGGAACCATATTTGGCCGGTGGATGTTTTTGAAGGAAATAAATGTTTCTGAAATGGTTTGAGACCCCTCCGCCTTCTGGAAGGGGAGACTCCCATAAAAATGATTTTTTTTAACATGACTCGAGAGCCAATGAAGCAAATGAAACCAAATTTGGCATGTTGAGGTTTTTGGAGGCAAGAAATGTTTCTATGGCAGTTCAATACCCCTCCCCATTTGGAAGGGGGGGGGGGCTCCCATACAATTAAAGGGCAAATTTCTGCATAACTCGAGAACTAATCAAGTAAATGAAACCACTTTTAGCATATGGGGGTTTTTGGAGGCTAGATTTCTATATACATAAAAATGAATTTCTGCCTGTCAGACCCTTATTGACTCGGACAGTTCTGAACCGACCAACGTGAAAATTTATATGAAGGGGTTTTTGGGGCTGGGGAAGGTTCTTATGATTGTTTGAAACCCCTACTCTCTCAGGAAGGGTGGGGGCTCACATAAGACACAAATTTCTTCATAACTCGAGAACTAATCAAGCAATTGGAATCAAATTTGGCATGTGGGGGGTTTTGCAAGCAAGAATGTTTCTATGGTGGTTCAAGACCCCTCCCCTTTCTGAAACTCACATTTTTATTAAAATCGAAGAGCCCAGTTGAATGGTTCGAGAAGTAATCAAGCAAATGGAACCAAATTTGGCATGTCAGGGGTTTTGAAGGCAATGATTGTATGGTGGTTTGAGAAACCAACCCCCTCTGGAAAGGAAGGGCTCCCATACAAATGAAACACTAATTTCTACCAAAAATGAGAACTATCCAGGTTACTCAAACACAAAACGTGTGTTTTTCGGGTAAGAAGCATATTTTGATAGAAGTTTGAACCCCTGCATATTCAAGAAAAAAAAACTCATTTCGAAAAAAAAAATCCATAAACGTGCCAGTTATATTAAATTTTCCTTCATTTAGTTGCAAGCGTAGCAGCGCACGCACCGGGTTCAGCTAGTATTATATATATAAAAATGGATTTCTGTCTGTCTGTCTGTCTGTCTGTCTGTCTGTCTGACTGTCTGACCCTAATAGGCTCGGAGACTACTCAACCGACCGGCGTGAAAATTTGTATGCAGGGGTTTTTGGGGCCGGGAAAGGTTCTTAAGATAGCTCCCATACAAATGAAGCACGAATTTCTGCATAACTCGAGATCTAATTAAACAAAGGAACCCAAATTTAGCATGCAGAAAGTTTTAAAGGCAAAAAATGTTTCTATGGTAGTTTGAAACCCCTCCCTTCTCTAGAAAGGGAGGCTCCCATACAAATGAAACTGAAATTTCTTTATAACTCTAGATCTATTAAAGCAAATGGAACCAAATTTGGCATGTGGGGATTTTAAAGGCAATAAATGTTTCTACGGTAGTTCGAGACCCATCCTCTCTCTCTGGTAGGGGGGCGAGGCTCCCATACCAATGAAACACAAGTTTCTGCATAACTCAATCAAGTAAATGGAACCAAATTTGGCAAGTGGAGGTTTTTGAAGGCAAGAAATGTTTCTAAGGTAACTCAAGACCCCTCCGCCCTCTGTAAGAGGGGGGCTCTCATTCAAATGAAACACAAATTTGTGCATAACTCGAGAACTAATCAAGCATATGGAACCAAATTTAGCATGTGGGGTTTTCTGGAGGAGAGAAATGTTTCTATGGAAGTTTTAGACTCCTCCGCCATCTGGAAGGGGGAGGGAGGGGAGTTTCCAAACAAATCCAACATAAATTTCTGCATAACTCGAGAACTAATCAAGTAAATGGAACCAATTTGGCAGGTGGAGGTTTTTGAAGGCAAGAAATGTTTCTAAGTTGACTCGAGCCCTTCCCTTCTCTGAAAGGAGGGCTCATATACAAATGAAACACAAATTTCTGAATAACTCGAGAACTTATCAAGTTAATGGAACCCAATTTGGCATGTGGAGGTTTTCGAAGGCAAAAAATGATTCTATTGCGGTTTGAGACTCCTCCGCTCACTGAAAGAGGCGTCTCTCATACAAATGAAACACGAATTTCTGCATAGCTCGATAAATATTAAAGCAAATGGAACCAAATTTGGCATGTGGAGGTTTTTGAGAGAAATAAATGTTTCTAATGTGGTTTGAGACCCCTCCGCCTTCTGGAAGGGGAGACTCCCATAAAAATGAAACATAATTTTTAGCATAATTCGAGAGCCAATGAAGCAAATGAGACTTAATTTGGCATTTGGCATGTTGAGGTTTTTGGAGGCAAGAAATGTTTCTATGGCAGTTCAGTACCCCTCCCCATTTTGAAGGGGGGGGGGGGTCCCATACAAATAAAAAGCAAATTTCTGCATAACTCGAGAACTAATCAAGTAAATGAAACCACTTTTAGCATATGGGGGTTTTTGGAGGCTAGATTTCTATATACATAAAAATGAATTTCTGTCTGTCTGTCTGTCAGACCCTTATAGACTCGGAAAGTTCTGAAACGACCAACGTGAAAATTTATATGAAGGGGTTTTTGGGGCCGGGGAAGGTTCTTATGATTGTTTGAGACCCCTTCTCTCTCAGGAAGGGGCGCTCTCATACAAATGAGACACACATTTCATCATAACCCGAGAAGTAATCAAGCAAATTGAATCAAATTTGGCATGTGGGGGGTTTTGAAGGAAAGAATGTTTCTATGGTGCTTCAAGACCCCTCCCCTTTCTGAAAAGGGGAGGGGGAGGGGGGATTCAAACAAATGAAACACAAATTTTTATTAAAATCGAAGAGCCCAGTGTGATGATTCGAGAAGTAATCAAGCAAATGGAATCAAATTTGGCATGTGGGGGGTTTTGAAGGCAATGATTGTATGGTGGTTTGAGAAACCACCACCCTCTGGAAGGGAGGGCTCCCATACAAATGAAACACAAATTTCTACCAAAAATGAGAATTATCCAGGTTACTTAAACACAAAACGTGTATTTCTCGGGTAAGAAGCATGTTTTGATAGAAGTTTGAACCTCTGCTTATTCAAGAAAAAAAACTCATTTCGAGAAAAAAACCATAAACGTGCCAGTTATATTAAATTTTCCTTCATTTAGTTGCAAGCGTAGCAGCGCACGCACCGGGTTCAGCTAGTTTATATATAGATAAATATATATATATATATATATATATATATATATATATATATATATATATATATATATATATATATATATATATATATATATATATATATATATATATATATATATATATATATATATATATATATATATATATATATATATATATATATATATATATATATATATATATATATATATATATATATATATATATATATATATATATATATATATATATATATATATATATATATATATATATATATATATATATATATATATATATATATATATATATATATATATATATATATATATATATATATATATATAAAAATATAATATATATATATATATATATATATATATATATATATATATATATATATATATATATATTTATATATATATATATATACAGCAATTCCATGAAAAAAAGTTATACGATCTCTCAGAATTTTATAATATTCGGTAGGATTGTTCAACATCGAAAAATATTAGACCCGTATTTTTTTATTTCGTTATTAGACTGGACCTTTCTGCGTTAGACTGGTCCAAAAAATCGTGATTTTTCAAAATCTTCAATTTTCAAAAATTTATAACTCCTAAACCGTTTAACCGATTTTAGTCATTTTTGGCCATTGTATTGGTTTTTTTTTTGAATTTCCAAGCAAAAATACGAAACCTTTGAATATATCAATTTTTGTATGAAAAAAATACAAAACAAATAGTTTTTCTTGAATTTGACTGCGAGGGGCCTCAACGACTCCTTGTTTTAGTATTTTTAAATGAAAGAGCATTCAATTTTACATAACATATCAAAAAATTGGAGATGTTCTGCGTGTCGTTTTGGAGATACAATTTTTTAAATAATAAATCATTACTCTTCATTTTATACATCACCCGCCTGTAGAAACGATGAAGATGCATGGTAGATTACCATGCGTCTCCATCCAATCAAACCTATGACTAATGAAATCTATGAGTAGGTCACAGAATGTCAAGTAAATATTATATAATAAATAATATTTACTTGACATAATTATATAATATTATAGCAACTAAGACTAATGAGACTTTAGGTAGATATTGACAATTTGATTACCTAACATTCTTTTCGTTACACAGAGGGGCATTGGTATTATTATTTAAAAGAAGAACCGTTGATACGTATTGACTACCTACTGTAGATGTAGAATGTTTATCGACCTGTGAGATTGAATTGAATTGTTTCTCGGCTGTAGCGATCAGGTCTACTCGCTGACGGGAGGGAGTAGAGTGGAATTTCTAAAGCGGAGAAGCAGCAGAGTGAACAACATCTCTTTCATTTCATACTCGTCGCTCGCTTGCGTTATCTGTTATTCTGTTGCTTTCTCGCTTTAGAAATTCCGCTCTACTCGCTCCCGTCTGCAAATAGACCTGATCGCTATAGCCGAGAAACAATTCAATACCTATTGTAGTCTAGGCTGCAGTTCACTTCACTTGATCGTAGGTACAATATAAACATCATATAAAACACGGAAATTTATGTAAGAAGTTACCAGTTGAAAACAAAGTATCATATCAGAACAGTTATATCAAAGAATATCGTAAAATGAAACGTAAGTGTTCAATTTGTAGTGTTTGGGTGTTGAGTTCGTGTTCCAGAAAAATCAACGCAAAATTGTACGACCATGCTGTGGAAAAAAAGGTTAAAATTGATGAGAGTAGCTCTTTCATTTGTCAAAGTTGCTACAAGAAATTGTATAAGCACATTGATACCATGACCGAAGAACCCATTACAGGACCATCCAGTATAGGCACTACAGGTATGTTATATAAAAGTTCATATAATTCTGTTTTAATTTGAATTCTTCTCTTGCAATTGTTACTGGAACATTTTTATTTTTACATTCTTTTAGAATCGTGCGAAGCAACCAGTCACGAAACAATTGCCCTTGCAGGACCGTCCGGCATTGTTCCTTTTCCCTACCAAAGTAAATAATAAAATAGAAATTATTTGCATGATTTCCAATCAATCAATTTTTAATCAATAATTTGTTATATTTATTTACAGGCTCATTGGAAACAACCAGCTATGAATCGATCGGTACCACCAATAACACGTTTTTGTCTGACGATAATGAAATGCTAACACAGCTTAAGGATAAATTTAAGGAAACAAAAGATAGCAATGAGCGGTATAGGATTTTAACCACACTGCCCAAAAGTTGGTCTACATATAGGATTATGCAAGAGTTTGATGTTTCCCAATATATGGCCAACCAAGTGAAAGTATTACAACAACAGGAGGGAATAATGTCAGTGCCTAAAAAGAGGATTAGTAGAGCTTCGTTAGGAGAGGAAACGCTAATGCGTGTTCGTAATTTTTATAATAGCGACGATATAAGTCGTGTGTGCCCGGGAAAAAGGGATTATTTGATATCCAACAATGAAGAAGGTAGGATCTACATACAAAGAAGGTTAGTTTTATGCAATTTGCAAGAGGCGTACTCCATATTTAAAAATACTCATCCTGATATTAAGATTGGATTTTCGATGTTCGCCAGTAACCGTCCAAAACACTGCATTTTGGCAGGAACAAGTGGCACGCATACGGTGTGCGTTTGCATTTACCACCAAAACGTTAAATTGATTTTTAAAACACTCCAAAGTAAACAATTACTTCCAGATGGTGTTCAGTCCTACCATGATATGTTTTCAAAAATAATTTGTCAAAATCCAAATGAGCATTGCTGGCAGCAATGTTGCGAAAATTGTCCGGGAATGCAAATTTTGGCGGTAGAACTTATGACCATTCTTAATAACGGTCACGTTGAATCATTACAATTTAAACAATGGCGTCAAGCAGAAAGATGCAGTTTGGACTTAGTTGAAATGGACACACAAGAATTTATTGATACTTTTTTAGAAAAATTACTCAATTTATTGCCACATAACTTTACAGCTGAGCGACAGGCAAACTATTTAAAACACGTGAAAAACAATTTAAAAGCTACTGAGTGTATCATAATCTGTGATTTTTCGGAGAATTATTCATTCGTTGTGCAGGATGCAGTTCAAGGCTTTCATTGGGCAAACGCTCAATGTACTATTCACCCTTGTGCTATTTATTTTAAAGATGAAGAATCAAATGATTTGAAGTTTACCAGTTTTATTGCAATTGCTGATTTCACTAAACATAATCATGTCGCAGTGCGTCTTTTTTTGACTCAATGCATAGCGTTCATAAAAAGTAAGTTATCAGGTTTAGAGAAAATTTATTTCTTCTCAGATGGATCTGGAAGCCAATACAAAAATAAAATGACCGCTTTTAATTTGTGCAACATGCAAAAAGATTTTGGCATAGATGCCGAGTGGAATTTTTTCGCTACTTGTCATGGAAAGGGCCCTTGTGATGCTTTGGGAGGCGTATTGAAACGAAATGCTGCGAAAGCCAGTTTGCAAGATCATCACATAACAACGGCCGAAGAACTTTATTCATGGGCTATTTCTAAGCCAGACTCGAAAATACACTATCAATTTTTTTCGGAATCCGACTATAATAAAATGGAAAGAAAATTAAAAAATCGTTACACACGTGTGAAGCAAATTTCAGGGACTCAGTCATTCCATAGTTTTAAGCCTCAAAACGAAGAGTATATTATTGTGAAACAAAATTCATTTTCAACGGAAGAAAAATGTATAAAATTGTTATGAAAAAACTTAATAAATAAAAATAAATGTATAAAAGTGTTTTTCTTATTTTTTAACATGTTCATCATGTCGCGCGGCTTTAAAGTGTTTTTTTCTTGGAACTTACACTAAGCAAAAATATTTGAAATTTTAAAGCCTTATTTATTTGAAAAGGTAATCGTCAAAAAATAGCAATTGGTCTGTGTGGTTAACGGAAAGCCTTAAAGACTGATTCGAATGTTATACTAAGTTTGTAAGTAACTCATAGATTTCATTAGTCATAGGTTTGATTGGATGGAGACGCATGGTAATCTACCATGCATCTTCATCGTTTCTACAGGCGGGTGATGTATAAAATGAAGAGTAATGATTTATTATTTAAAAAATTGTATCTCCAAAACGACACGCAGAACATCTCCAATTTTTTGATATGTTATGTAAAATTGAATGCTCTTTCATTTAAAAATACTAAAACAAGGAGTCGTTGAGGCCCCTCGCAGTCAAATTCAAGAAAAACTATTTGTTTTGTATTTTTTTCATACAAAAATTGATATATTCAAAGGTTTCGTATTTTTGCTTGGAAATTCAAAAAAAAACCAATACAATGGCCAAAAATGACTAAAATCGGTTAAACGGTTTAGGAGTTATAAATTTTTGAAAATTGAAGATTTTGAAAAATCACGATTTTTTGGACCAGTCTAACGCAGAAAGGTCCAGTCTAATAACGAAATAAAAAAATACGGGTCTAATATTTTTCGATGTTGAACAATCCTACCGAATATTATAAAATTCTGAGAGATCGTATAACTTTTTTTCATGGAATTGCTGTATATATATATATATATATATATATATATGGAATGAGCATCATTTTCCAAATTTGGCAACAAGCGCTGTCTGAGAGAATCTTGGGAGGTCGGAATTGGCCACAGGGTCGGGATTGGACCAGGCTCCGCTATATTAAGGAATTGGAGCTCAAATCTCAAAGCTTTAGACTACAAGCAAGGGTTTTCTCAGATTGCCTTCAATTAAAACTCAGCATTTAATATGATTATTTAATTATTTTGATTTTGCATAATTCATCCAAAAAAAATATTACATAGCAAAATTTTTACAATTTAACGCACTTTTCTTCATCTGAAAACGAAAACCGTTTCACGATAAAGTAATTTTCACTTTGTGGCTTAAAGTAATGAAACGATTGTGTCCCAGAGATTTGTTTTGCACGAGTATAACGAGTATAACTGGTTTTCTTTTCCATTGCATTGTAATCTTTTTCCGAGAAAAACTCGTAATATATTTTGGAATCTACTTTAGAAACAGCCCAAGAGTAAAGTTCGTATGCAGTTGTAATATGATGGCCTTGTAAACTTGCTTTTGAAGCGTTTCGCTTTAGAACACCTCCTAAAGCGTCACAAGGCCCTTTTCCATGGCAAGTGGCAAAAAAGTTCCACTCTGCAATAAGACCGAAGTCCTTGTACATGTGGCACAAATTGAAAGCAGTCATCTTATTTTTGTATTGACTGCCTGATCCATCAGAAAAAAATGGATATTTTTCAGGTGAGGTAGCTTTTTTTAATGAAATTCACACAATTTGTTATAAACAGCCGAACGGCAACATGGTTATGTTTAGTAAATTCTGCGATTGCTATAAAGCTTGTAAACTTTAAATTTTGTGCTTCATCCTTATAATATATGGCAAAAGGATGGATTGTGCATTGACCGTTTACCCAATGAAAACCTTGTATAGCGTCCTGAATAACAAAAGAGTAATTTTCAGATAAGTCAGCAATTATAATGCAGTCAGTTGGTTCCAAATTAATTTTTAGTTGTTTTAAGTAGTTACCTTGTTGCTCTGCAATAAAATTATGCGGAAATAATTCGCTTAATTTTTCTAAAAATGTTTCCACAAACTCTTCTGCATCCATTCGCATTGAATTTAGATGACAACGATCTGTTTGCTTCCATTGCTTAAATTCTAAGGAATCGATATTTTCAAGAAAATTCATCAGGTCATTCTCCAGTGTCTGCGTACCCAGGCAATGATCACAGGCTTTCAACCAACATTTCTCTGTAGGATTTTCACATAGTATTTAAAAAGTCATGATACGTTTTTAAATGGTTAGGAATAAGTTTCTTATCCTTAAGGGTTTTAAACATTAATTTAACATTCTGATGATAAATGCATACGCAGACAGTATGCGTTCCACTTGAACCAGCCAGAATACAATTTTTTGGGCGGCTGCTGGAAAACATTGAAAATCCAATTTTAAAAGTAGGATATTGCTCTTTGAAAATCAAATAAATTTCACGAAGGTTAGATAAAAGTAACCTGCGCTGAACATGCACTTTTTCTTCTGCCATATTTTCAATAACGAAATCCCTTTTCCCACGACATGCTCTGCTTATCTCGTCACTATTATAAAAGTCCCTAACTACAGTTAGAGTATCCTCGCTCAAAGATAACATATTTACTCTGGTCTCCGGTGTGCTCATAAAACCTTTTTCAATCTGTAATTCCTTTGCACGTTGAGCAGTTCGTTGCGAAACACCGAATTCTTGCATCATTTTGTATGCAGTCCAGGATTTGGGGAGAGAAGTTAGAATCCTATATCGATCGTTTCTGTCAGATGTTTCATCAAATTTTGCCTTCATCTGTTGAAGAATTTCCTGTTTGTCTCCGGGTTTCTGGGCAGCAGCGCTACCAATTGATTCAGCACTCGTTGATTCCAAAGAAAACAAAGATTCTGAAAACAAGATGGAAAAATATCACAATTAGTTAGGAACATTTTTATTTGTATAATGTAATACAGATTGTATTCGATTATTTGAAGTATGATAGGCAACTGCTCTACAAATTGAGCTACCAGGTCGGATTAGGTAAGATTATACGGAACTGATATTTTTTTAAATTTTCTGAATAATCGAGTACAACTTGTATAACGTAGCAAATCATGACGTCTGAATAAACAAAAAGAAGAGATTATTCTACTTACCAACACTAGGAACAGCGTCAATTTCCGATGATCTAGCGGCGTTGGGATCGATTATTTCGAAACCACCATTATTGATGTTTTGCTGGTGCGGCGAAATTGTTCACTCTAGATGGTCCGGCCACGGCGAAATTAGTGGTGGCTGATGGTCCGGCAACGGCGAGATCATCAAGTTTCGATGGTTCAGAAACGGTGAGTTCTTGATTTCCACATTCTAGATTAACTGCACTTGGAGTTGCTGGCTCGTTTTCTTTCTTGATAAAGCGATAAAGTCTGCAATAGCAGGTATTACAAATGTAGGAACAGCTTTTATCCAATTTTATTCTCCTTTCCGCTGCATAACCATATAGTTTAGGAGTAAATTTCTTGTAACTATTACTCCAAACATGGCAATTTGAGCATTCGTGCTTCATTGTATTAAACGTTTAAAATTAACACTTCATTTGATCACTTTTTAAAAATAAAAAATAAAACATTGAAACACTTTTCTCAAATTTTTGCAAGTACACGCGAGCAAATTCCTTTTAATTCTACTGGAAGCTTACTTACAGACTTCGAGTGCTCGACTTGAAGGGAACATCACAGTAGGTCTAGTATTTATAGTAGGTTTGTTGGTACCGCAGTGTGTGAGGTAGGGGAGGTACTTGAGTGTGTTTATGTGTTTGTTTGTTACCTAAAATGTCGTTTGATATCAACAAGGTTATTCATTATTACTTCGTTTGAAGGTAGTCAAATTGGTGTTGTGTTGTTTAGTTAGTTGTTTTTGTGATGAAGGTAGAAACTTAAACAGCCACGAATATCCGTTTCCTTGACCCTTGCTAAGCAAGTTTTTGGGATTTTGTTTGTGGATTGCTATGCTTTCCGGTACATTTGGTTTCGTTGAATATATGTTCAGCTTCTTTTGATTTAAAATAAAATAACTACAATGAAATAATTCCCGCAGTTATTTTGAATTGATGGAAAATGATGCTCATTCCATGTGTGTATGGGAAAAAAAACTTGAAATTTTCAAAAAAATATAACTCAAAAACGGCTCAAAGAACATTTAAGATTTTTTGATATGTTATGTAAAAATGTTTGAATTTTGATAAAAAAAACATAAAAATAAATAGTCGTTGTGGTCCAACATTTCTAAAATCATAAAAAATAAATACTTTGACCATTTTAGCAAATTTTAGTACATTATTTTTTTTTTTTTTTGTCTTGATTATCGAGATTTTCAGCCTTGGGCTGGTTCATCTCCCGTCGTAGTTACTCAAATTCCCTTTTTGGGTATTTTCGTAACTTGTTCGGAGGTGAGATTCGAACTCGTGACTTTGGCGTGAGAGGTATGGATGTCGGCCCCAGTACATTAATTATTTGAATCAATATTTTTAATAAAAATTAAAAGTAATGAGCTTTCTATTCATAGAAAAACATTGCAAATCGACCCAGTGGTTCAGAAGTTATGATTTTTTTTCTTTGAAAAATGTTGATTTTTCTGGTAACCCTATATCGAACATGGTCATCCTAATAAAAAAATAAAAAAATACTGGTCTTATAATTTTCGATGGAGAACATACCAAGCGATTTTGAGCAAAATCGGACAACTGATTTTTTCAACAATATTCTTTTCCCGTGGAATCTCTGTACATATATATATATATATATATATATATATATATATATATATATATATATATATATATATATATATATATATATATATATATATATATATATATATATATATATATATATATATATATATATATATATATATATATATATATATATATATATATATATATATATATATATATATATATATATATATATATATATATATATATATATATATATATATATATATATATATATATATATATATATATATATATATATATATATATATATATATATATATATATATATATATATATATATATATATATATATATATATATATATATATATATATATATATATATATATATATATATATATATATATATATATATATATATATATATATATATATATATATATATATATATATATATATATATATATATATATATATATATATATATATATATATATATATATATATATATATATATATATATATATATATATATATATATATATATATATATATATATATATATATATATATATATATATATATATATATATATATATATATATATATATATATATATATATATATATATATATATATATATATATATATATATATATATATATATATATATATATATATATATATATATATATATATATATATATATATATATATATATATATATATATATATATATATATATATATATATATATATATATATATATATATATATATATATATATATATATATATATATATATACATATTACAGCGACTCCACGGGAAAAGAATAGAGTTATATATATATACTCTCACATATAAACACACATACATACATATACACAAACACACATATGCATATACCTACATATGTACACACACACATACACACACACACACACACACACACGCTTGCCGCACCTCTACTATTACGACTTACCTTTGACCCGCCACGCATCACCATGACCCGAGAATGGTGCCACACAGTTACCTCCCGGTTCCGGTGCCCTTTTCCTGGTTTCCTGGTTTCCCTTTTCCACACCACCGCACATTAAACACATTGAAACATGCGCTCTTTCAAGCCTTCTTAATATGAGTTATACCTTGGTATCACTTCTTCACATCTACAGGTTTATTCCACGCCACCGGACAATAGGTCACCAAAACAAAACATAGCGCGATAGGCCCGTTGCAGTTTACTACAAAGCATCGTACCCGGATTCGCGCCGTCGAACAATACAAAAAAATCTGTTGTGCAAACATTGTACCTAAGACCTTGGAAATTATACAGAGCACACAAAAACTTTACCCTTTCTTAGAACTCAAATGATTGCAGATAATTTAAACACGGTTTCACGACTTACTAACACCACCAGAATCTTCTAGCACACCTGATAGTTATTATTAATATTCTTCTATTATATTTATCACACAAAAACACTTACACTTTGAAATCGTAGAAATGCCGTTGCGAGATCGATAATGTGCGATAAACCGAAGATCGAAGATCGAGAGAACAAAAGACGGGTAGAATAATAGAGCGTTATCAAAAAACGTCCGATCGCACCGAGAGCAAAACTTGAACCAATCGTGCGCATTTAAGGGTTAATGCCCAACAAGTCTAGGGCTTTCACTTTCTGCCGAAAGTAGACAACCCAAGGAGAGGCAGAAGACGGCTGATAACAGTGCGCCCTAAAAACATCTTTGGGAGGAAGGTCGCCCCCTTAGAATCATCCATGCAAAATTAAATTGAATTATAAAAAAAATAATAATAAATAAATTGCCGGTGTGGCACTTGCTGCTGTTGCTCGCAAACAAAGCACCAGCTGTTGTAGAGCGATGAGCTTCACTTCTCCGATGATGCTTATGGGGTTACGTTTTCTCCCAATGGTGTTTGAAGAAGGTGCTAGCTGGACAGAGCATCCGTCGGCCTCGGCCGGGAATGCCTGCTTCCCTTACGGTTGGATTTCGATACACAATGACCGCGTGGTAAAAACGGGTTGAATAGGAAAAATAACGCTATGCCACTGTTTGAATACGGTGTAATTATCTCTCTCTCTCTCTCTCTCTCTCTCTCTCTCTCTCTCTCTCTCTCTCTCTCTTGCCATAAATGTAACTCAATAGTTGTTGATGTTTAGTATTTTAGTTTTGATATAAAAGTTATTTTGACTCTTCAATGCTTGTCATGTTGCTCCATGCACTTAAGATAAATGGCATGCAAAGATAATCCCAAAGCGTGCTGAAATTATTAATTAAATGCGAATGCAAAATATACCATTTGGTTTACAGGTACACGATCTTCAGTCGGAACACCCACTCTTTGCTATTGTTAAATTGACAACATTGCCCAGGCTACGCCAACAAGCGTCACATCATGTTTCAGCTGACATTCTTATGAGATCTTATGACTCGTGGAGGCGTTAGTGTGAAGATCGGAGGTCGGTTGCACCCAACCCCCGAGCATCTTGACAGATGAGCTTAGTTTCACGTACCCATCTACAAATTGTAGATGTCTCTACCGTGCATAAACAAAAGGGCCATCCATTCTCAATACTACCGCTTTTTAGCTTTGGAATACATGTTTTCGTGTTCTTCTAGATGTTAAATGCAGTGCAAAAACAAATTTTTATTAAGGCGTAATGTGGATGTGGCTCTCTTTCCATTAATTTGATTTCAATTGTATCGATGTTGATTTATCATTGCTTGAGAATGGGAATGAGGGAAAGAGAAACAGAGAGAGAAGAGAGAGAAACAGAGAGAGAAGGAGAGAGAGAAACAGAGAGTGAGGGAAGGAGAGAGAGAAAAGGGAGATAAAGAATGCAGAAGAGGAGATTAATTTTAATTAATGTATGAGTTTCTCTTTTATTTAATGTATGAGTTACACTTCTGTCAGTACCAAGCATAAAACTTGATGAAATATATTGACCTTTCTGTTTCAAGCACACCGCGATGAAAAAAATGCAATCCAATCCATCATGTGTGCTTGAAAGAGAAACGAGAGCAAGCTCTAATACTACCATTGCTCCCAGAGGACTGAAGAAAGCGTTAGTTCTTAAAGCTTGCCACTTTTGGTGTGGCGCTAGTGACGATTTTAACATTTTAAGCTCGGTTCACAATGGATTGTGCGGATCCAAAAAAAGGTAACAATATTTCTTCTGCCAAACTACTAGTACCAATCATTTAGATAAAACATTATAATACCTGGCTGATGAACAATGAAAAAATACTATCGTTGTGATAACCCCTGCACTAAGTAAAACACGGAAGATTTTTCTCTCGAGTCAAATTAACGACAAAACACCACAACATCCGCCGCGAATACTGTGTTTGTTGCATATAGCCTTCAAGAAAACCGAGTTGTCAAATTAGCACCACACGGAGCACCAAGTTTTCGGCTTCACGATTGTTGTTCGTGGATGACAGCCGCTTCAGTCCTGTGATTGCTCCACGGAGAAAAAACAGTTCCGTTTGAAACAACAAACTTGTTTGTTGACATCCAAACTGAAAAACTAGTTGTTTTAAACCAATATTTTTTTTTTTCGAAACAGACAGGCAGGTTGGTTGTTTCTACCTAAAGATATTACCAAATCATGGTTGTTCTAAACTAATATATTTGTTGTTTCCACCTTGAAAGGAATTTATTATTACCAAAACACAGGTTGCGTTGATTCAGGGGAATACATTAAAATTTTAGATTGATTCTACTGAAGCGGCGGTTAAATCAAACGGATATTTTATTTGGAGAAAAAATAACTTAAAATTTAGTTTGAAACAAACTATTTATTTTTGATTATTTTATTTTCCGTCATCCAGTTATTTTATTTTCCGTCATCCAGACATTACATGCTCTGAGTCAACAATAGTTGAAAATTTAATATCTACTTAAAAAAAAAATATTAGAAAGGTTCACATTAATATTTGTAGATTTCTCTTACAGTGAGAGAATGTAAATGTGCACTTTTCTAATGTGTGTTAGTAGTGGCGAACCAGCCCAGGAGGCTGAAAGCCACTCTAATAAAGAAATAAAAAAAAATTTGTGTTAGTATTTTAATCAAATAATTGAAATTACAGACGAAATTTAAGGTGATTGTAAACGGAAATATTTGTTGATTCAATAGCTTTTGTTTGTTTGCTTCAAACAGCATTTCAGTTAAATCATACTACTTTTTTTTTGTTTTTGAAATAAACAATAAGCGTAGAATCAACCAACAAATCCGTTTGTTTTCGTAGCTGTCACAATGAAACAATCAACATTATGGTAAGTTCAAACGCATGTCAGTTGAACTTAACTGCTTAAATCCCGAAACAATAACTCAAAATTTCAGTTTTTTTAATCACCGTAGGTAGTCAAGTAATATGATGTTTGTGCCCAATTCAACGTGAAATTCCTGTTAAATGAAACTAGAATATGTTTGCGTTTACCAATACTTTCTCTTTGTACTCTTAGCAAAGCAATTTTTTTTTGCTTCGGTGGCTTTCCATTGTGCTGAAGGTTTCAGAGCGTCACACATTGAGAAGTATAGTAGGCCATTTAAAAGTGAAGTGTGCTGCCATTTTATTCACGCCTTGCTAGCTTTCGGATATTTTTCAAGTGCTGTAAATTTCGGAGTGTTTTTATAATTAAATAATTTTTTAAATTTTTAAATTTTTTAAATAATTCAATCTTTTACTAGTAGTCTAAGTCTCGAGTGTGTTTATGCTTCTATAAATTCTCTGTAAGAAGGGTAAAAATATCCACCATTTAACATTTAGGAAAAATTACCACATATTCATCAAGTACGAATATGAGCTCCACAGCTTTGAAAATAACAGTCGATGTAAATTCGTTCAATTGATAATTTGATCTTGGATTCATTCGATTTGACAGAACCAGTGAGCCAAGATTATCGGGGTACATTGACTTTACTCTGGAGCTGTCAAGTTGTTACCAAGTAGGTTGCACCCTCCTTCCAGATTGTCAACTCCCCATTTGAAGCCCAACTGAAATACTAAATTACCTACCTAAATCATTACCCAAAAAGTATGTTTTTATTATTGTTGTCCTCGTTTCATCTATAGACACGATAAATTGTGGATTGATTGTTGATTGTTTCGATGATCCAGTGGGTGGCCAACTTACCCTGGGCGGCTATGTTCCCCCATCCTCCGCTTATAACATATGGTCCAATATTGCTACACAGAAAAAAATTTGTAGTGAAAACTACCATTTTACCCGACTATGCCTATCTTTAAAACTACCATGAAATTTCAGTCAAATTTACTACGTTTAACCTTCAACATTTAAGGTATATTTGACAGACCTCATGTTGATATCAACCGTACCATGGTTGATCGAATCGCAGGCATGGTAAAATCAAACGCATTTATAGTCAGGTGAAAATTGTTAGTGTTTGCGCTTAATTCAACCCTCGAAATGGTAGTTTCTACTGCGGTTTTTTTTGCGTTTAGTTTATTAAATTTACGCCGTTAGAAAGTGGCGATGCAAATCGTCCATGATAGCGACTAACTTTGTAATCTAGTGATTTTCATTCTAAATTATGTGTGACAAACTTTGGAAAACTGAACACTAAATTGTGTGTTTTTATTGATATTTACGTGTATGCTATTTCATTACCAGAAGCCAGCAATGAACAAGAATAAAATCAAACAAAAGCTGTGAATAAAATGTTGAAGCAAGCTTTATCACCTGCTGTTGTTTACATATTATATTTACTTATAGAGAAACTCAACTTCAATCTCATCGTTTAGTCTTATTCTGGCAGGCTGACGTTGCGGACAAACTTACTGGTGCAATTTCTTGGCACAAGTTCTGTAATTCAAGACATCAATAAAAAAAAGCACGATATATCAATTGAAATACATATACACGGTGTTTGAGTTACTAATAGCGTGCTGAGTGAGATTTGAATTTAACAATGCATAATGATTTAATAGCTCTTATCTTATCACTGGTAAAAAGCATTTCAAAACTCACAAGTTATTTATTGTGCTTCTAAGCGGTGCGCATCGATAGATTTAAATACAAGGTCAATATTTTGACACGAATAAAATGGTCTCCGAGGGTATTCCGGTTAATAAATCAAGACAAATAGTTAAGAGTAGTGGTAAGTACATAACATATTGTTTAAAAAATGCCAAAATACCAGTTCTGTAAAAAAAAAACATTCTGGATAACAAACCTTTCCTAGAGATAGATTAAATCTAGCATATAGGAAATAGTTTATTTTTCGTATTCGACGATGGTCCGTTATTGCTTTTTTTAACATTTTCAAATCCAGATGACCGCTGAAGTGGCGAACGTGTCAGAACATTATGTCGAAGTCGTGTGCATTTTCTAAACATATTGTTTTAAGATGCTATGAGATGAATACATGTGTCACATTCCAGTGTTTACACGGTCATGTGTGGTGGATTTTAAGTATGAACAAGCAATAGCAGTTAATGTAACCTTTACCGTAACTTATTATTTTAAAGTTGCAATGAAAGTTATTAAAATGAATATAATTTGATCATCAGGCAAAGAGCTGTATGGGCTATGATGTATGCAGAAATGCTAAATAAAGCGAAGAATCTAAAGGAAAATGTGGTCAGACCTTGAGAAAGCACGAAGCAACTGAG
The DNA here is from genome assembly GCA_024533555.2 of Aedes koreicus. Classification (NCBI taxonomy): domain Eukaryota; kingdom Metazoa; phylum Arthropoda; class Insecta; order Diptera; family Culicidae; genus Aedes; species Aedes koreicus. The sequence continues at coordinate 20,219 of JAHHFK020002259.1, read as the reverse complement.
TTATATGCTATGTGAAACAAATGATGGAATCGACCATAACACGGGCAAATTCCGAATGTATATCCAGAAGCGATTACGGGCTAAAATTAATGGAGACAACTGGAATAAACCTCAAATATGTAAAGATGCTCGACAGCAACCATTGAGCTAATCGACTGAAAGAAACAGCGTATTCAAAAAAAAAAAAATAAATTTTAAAATGTGGTTAAAAAAAAAATTACATCTCAGTTTTTTTAATATAATAGAGTACATGTCTCTTGACTCAGCCTAATATGTAGAGGTCGATGGCATTTTTTTTATTTTTACTTACAAAGTAATTGAGCCGGAAACAATATTCAACCATTTCAGCATTTGCTTATAGCGAATTCGTTTTTGATCCAGTTCCAAACTGCATCGGGTATAAAATTTACGTTACGTTCATTGTTTTGAATCACGAAAAGTTAAAAGAAAACTTACTTCTTGAAGACGAAAACTTTCGACGGATATCGATGAAATGCTTATCCATAAGCTCCATATTGAGTCTATTTGTGGATGCAACATTGTCTCATCATTTAAGTTTCACGTTAAAACATTATCGTAATGTTAGTTATTATTATATCATCAGGTATTTATATTAAGCCCTCTTCGCTTTAAACACACAGCTCGAAAAAGTAGTGTGAATTTCGGTTCAATATCATGCACATAAATCGAGCGTCACAAAACATAAAAAATTGCATTGTAAAGTTCTGGGGCATTCCACATCATGCCGATAATATTGTATGCAAAAGCTCATCTTTGTTTGAAGTATTTCATGCAAGTTGTTGCTTCGTGTGGAATGATATTCAATTTTACATGCTCTGATATTGCTGGTTGCAGTTGTGATTGCACTTTTGAAGTGATTTTTGCAAAAACACCAGTGTGATAAAAGTGCACGTTTACGTCATATCGTTTTGCTGTCTTCGGTGCACTTATCCTTTATGCTGAAAGGTATAAGTTCACTGAAGATAGGAAAAGATTTGACGTAAACGTGCACTTTTATCACACTTTTTCTGTTTTTGTCGGAGTCCAATTTTAACTGCAATCAACAATATTTACATCACAATGTATTAATATATTCAGATTTTTTTTCTGTGCATAGACAAAAAATGAAAGGGTGAGTTATGTCAGTGACATAACTGCAAAATTGACGTAGGACTGCTCTGGGGGGGGGGAAAGTTGATGTCATCGAATTGAAAAATGTCTACTATATTTTATTCAGTCTATTGAACCATGAAACCCTATGCTATTGGTGTGTGAGGCTCCGGTTCCTCTTCCGCTATTGGTTCTCTACGAAAATTTATAGAAACTGCAGCTCGGCTCGAATTAACTGTTAATGATAGATAGTTTGTTGAATGTCCAAAGTGTTAAATGGGTCCTGTGATTACGGAGGGAACATGGTTCGCGACTAAAATGTTCTTATCAGTCTTCTTGAGCTGCAAGACGGCCTGAGTTTTTGGCAGCACGTAATATTACGATAAAAATAGGCATTTACACCATCTTCAACTGTAGATAGACTATGTACAGACTGAACAATTAACATACACCCAAAAGTTGAGAAGGTGGCAAAAAATGTAATTGCAGTTTTTGCTATCATATCTTGAGATATCCGCATGATTCAGAAAAGGCAATTTTGCCCATTTTGATCCACAAAGCGTTTTATGGTACAAATGAAGCTATGCACGTGTGTGCAAGCGACTCGCAGGCACAAATAGCTCGAAACAAAAATTTATCGCTGAAGTGTCCTTATTCAATTATCATCAACATATCAATATACAATATGGATGAGTCGATAGCACAAAATGGTGCAACGCTATTGGCCACTGTTGTAATGCCGCCGTCAAGTGTTCTATTTTTGTTCTCACTGATCATCGACAAAGCGTTTTATGAAATAAACAATGCCATGCAAGTATGTGATAGCGACAGGTTGCACACAGCTTGGTGTAAAATATATCCATTTGCTTCAATGCTGTACCCGATTTCCTCGCCAAGCGAACCACATGTAAGGTTTTTAATACAATGTTTTTAGTTTGTCAAAGTGGCTGAATGGTCAAGGGCCGCTACATTTTATTTTTGTTAGTCATCTGACTTTCGGGCTCCCATCTCTTACTCAACCACTGCGCACAACCTCACGCACATATTTAATTTTTCAAAGCGAATTGCTGTGTTGCTTTTTTGACCACAACCAATGTTGGATTTTTCCTCCAACTTACGATCCACAGCACGAAAATCATGTGAAGTTATATTACAATCTTGCTTTTTTATGTTGGGTGTAAAGCGAATTACAACCAACAACTTAACCGAACACCCAGTGGGACAGTATGGACATTTTCGATATGCAAAAAGTTCCTCTGGCTGAAGCGGGAACCAAACCCTTACTTCACATGTCAATCGCTTGAACAACGAGTGACGCTGCTAACCACATGACCACGAAGATGACGTGGGTTATTGATTAGACAATTTTCCGCACCTTTTTAAGCACCGGCATGTTGAACCGATGCGTGGTAATGAAAACTTCGATAAAATCCAGAGAAATTTCATTCAAACATACTTTTAGTCGGTAAATCGATTTGATCGTCCTGAAAAGGACGTATTTTAGTTGTTTACGGAGGGAACATGGTTCGCGATTGAAATTTTCTTCTCAGTCTTCTTGGGCTGCAGAACGTTTGGCAGGACACCACTATGTGAAATGGTCACACCGGCGAAAAGTTTTTTTCAGCTCATCGTCGTTGCGTATGGCCAGCTGCAGGTGACGTGGGATGATTCTGGTCTTCTTGTTTTCACCTTTCCCGGGCGTTGTTTTCTACCTCTCTCCACTCCAACACTCCGTCCGCTGTCTTGCATACGGATGCTCCTAGAGCAGGGTTGCCACATTATTTTTCGTTCCCATCTTTAAATTTTGCCAAAAAAATCTTGTTTATCTGTGTTTTACTGCAGAAAATCTTGGCAAAAATCTTAGCTTTAAACTTTGTGCTGTAAAAGTAGAATAGAAACTTTTCAGGTGCCTGCTTATGCACTTCTTTTTTATAATTGCTATTGAGTTGAATGCAAAATAAAACAGATATATACTCATCAGAACACATTTATTGTGATTGGCCGATACAAAACGGTCTTTTCAATAGGGCTTAAGTGTATTTATCGGTTTCCCTACATCACACCACAGCAAAACGGATATTCTTTCTAAAGGAAACTAGTAGTACAGGAATTAGTAGAAAGTTCGCAATGAACTTTCTTAGCAAGTGAAAAGCATTCTTCCCATCTGCTCGTTTGAAACACAGCAGTTTTCTCCAACAAGCTTTCAAGTCATCCGATTCTTCCACCTCAATTTCCTTGCCGATGATTGCCGTCCTCAGCTCACGAAACTCATTTTCTATGGCCTGTTCATCACCGCTTTCAAAGAAGATCTGATCCAGTAGAACTCCTTCAAAGTGTGCAGCATCTTGGGGTCAACGCTTGATGCAGTAATCAGAACTGGATTCGTTCAGATCAAAGCGCTTAGTGATCTGTTTAACCAACTCGGTATAGGCAGCACAGCAGATCGAGAAAGCCTCCTTTCTGGTATCATCGAGAGTTCCGGAACTAAGCATTTCTCCTGCTGCTACCCTGATATATATTTCCGATTTCTTACGAAGATGTTTCTCTAAATAAAAAACTCCGAAATCCGTCACGTGTCTAGGTAATCATCCTCACACATATTTACAAGGAGAACCATTGGTGAGACTTCAGCTGATTGCACATGTTCGGGAATTCCGGAACTTCTGACTGGAAGATACGGTTCGCTTTATTGATAATGGGCATCCTGTCATTAGATTGACAGAAAATGCGCTGTGTGGTTTGATTGTTGTCGCAGTTGGCTTGGAACGAGAAAAACAACACGAGCTCCGAAAACCGTTCCAAATTCCTTTTGACAATTGACTCCAACGATAGCCATCTGGTGGTGAATGGATGCAGAACTTTTAAAGGTTTCAATTCCAAGATACTTTGTATCATCTGTAATTCCTTGGATTGTATCGGAACGGATCTACTGTTCCAGGTACAATGGCAGCTTTTCGTATGCGTAGATTGCACAAGGAGCCAGTACACTTGATAATTATAAAATGGGGACAGTCACGTTTCAGCAGCTTCTGGACGGATCGGTCAGAACCCATTATTACCGATGCTCCATCTGATCCAAAGCTCATTAAAGATAACAAAAAATCACGTTCGAAACAACTATGCTTTGAATAGCAAAAATAACCATCGAGAACATTATTCTAACTTTCCAAAATTCCTCTGAGTGAATGCATGAAAATGCTTCTCAATTGGAAGAACAGTATTTTTTGTAGAAATCTCTGTAGGAAATTCTCTTAAGGAACATTGAGAAAAATACTTCTCCAGCGGAATACTTGAAGAAATTATTGAAGTATTTTTTGGAGAACTATATGTTAGAATGCCTTCAGACATCTTAGACAAAATTTAAAAAATAATTCTACAAAACCCCTTGCGGATTTTTTGAAATTCAGAATTAAATAAATGAGATTATGGAATTCATGCAAAACATTCTTCTTAGATTTCTCCAAACAAATCAAGATTTTCTCCAAGAATTATCTTATAGTTTTTGTGTAGTTCTTTCAGGTGTCCTCCAGAGATTCCTTTAGAATCACAAAACTGTACAAGTTCAGGGATTCCTCCAAAAAAATCACCACAAGAATGTTTTGAAATACTGCCGATGAGATGCCAGAAGAAACTCCTGAAAAAATCCCTAGAGGAATGCCTACAAACTCCTGAAGAATACCTATAGAAACGCCAGAAGGAATATCTCAAGGAATGTTTGAGAACTTTTCATATCTTTGAGAAATTCTATAAAAAAAATTAAAAAGATTATCTCAAAAAATGTATGAAGAAATCATTTTGAGGCACACGCACAAACTGACTTTCAGACTGTCAGCTGTCACTTTAGTGTGCCCCTAAAAATTTAGCTCACATCGAAGAACCTTTCATATATTCTGTTAAATTAACAACGCGAATCAAAGCAAAAACAAAGATTCTTGTACAGGAAAGCGGAAGAATGTATTGCGTGGTGCAAGGTGTCAGGTGCCAATTTTAAATCGCTAGTTTCCTATTGGTTGTTGGTGTCGGTGTCAATTGTTTTCTTTTGCTTCATGGGCCTTAAACAACACAATGAAAGTAGAATTGGTAAAAAGTTGGATCTTGAAATGTACACATATTATAAATTTGAGGTTTTTAAGTGGACAAGCAATTCTCAAAAATCTTAAAAATCTTGGTTTATCTCAAAAATCTGTAATCTTTACATACAGATATCTGTATGAAAAAAATGAAAAAAATCTGTGTCAATCTAGATAAATCTGTGCATGTGGCAACCCTGCACAGCGAGAACTGATGATTGGTCCTCCCACATGTTTGATAATCGCTGGCACAGTAACTGTGGCAGTATGAACCAATCAGAGCGTGGCGCAAATATGATGTCATTTTCGACCAATAGCTTTGTGCGTTTAGACATTTTTCTTTTAAGTACATTTTAATTAGTTTAAACAAACGTTATGAATTAAGTTTGCAACAGGGATTCAGCTTTGATGTTCTACCTTGCGAATGAAATACTTATCGTAAAATTTCTGTGGGCCAGAGAGGAGATATTATCGTTCAAAGTCTCCAAACCCGCGTAACGCTTGCGATTTCAGAAATTTTAGAACGGCGCCCCTATACAGGAATAGAAAAGAGAGACGTAAGTCCTACGTCAAAAACGAAACCAAAAAATAATTTCTATGCGTGAAGCTCATCTGTTGTGAGTTAAGTAATTATCGAACACGTTAGTTTGAATTAAGTGCGTGAGATATAATATCAAGCCTAGCCCCAACATTCGGTCTATGTAAAAAATATGTCATAAATTAAAATGATACTAAGCAATAGATTATGTTAACATCACGATTCATTGTAAAGCCATTAAGTAATTATTCATCTATTTATGGTAATACACTTTTGTGAGATTAATGATTTCCTTAACTTTGTGGCTTTCACTGATTAGGCTGAATAGTAAGGTACGGTTTATTTTTCAAATCTCCCCGAAACGTGACATTCGTGAGTCTTTCTCAATTCAAAGGACTTTAAAATAATGCCTATCGAGTATAAACCAAATATATCAAGATATAGAGGTGGGACGCAAGTAAGTGTGTTTTCAACTTTTGGAGAAGAACTACTATAAATCAATTAAATTGGTCTATTACATAAGAGTTGATTTTTTCGAATTTTCCTTGTTTTAACAGAAAATAAAGATTTTCAATCCGCATTTTTTTTTTACATTTATATAGTGCATCTTACATTGCAACACAGTAGCAACTGGATGAACTATGTTGTTTCTTTGCAGCTATTTTTGGGACCGTACACCAAAGAACAACGTAATGTTATGGCTGCTGCACTAGTATTATTTTTGAGCGTATCTCTGTGAACGGGTAGTCCGAATTCATTTTTACAAAGCCATGTTGTCTTTTTTTATTAACTTATGCAGTTTGAAAGAAAACATGTAATTTTTTACGTTATCTAATGCACATAAAAGAAATGCTAGATTTGGCGTAGGTTCACGGGATATTTACTCTAAATCTAAGCCAGAAAACGCCTGAATCTATTCTGTTGTATGATTTTTTGCAAGCGATTTCGTTGTTTACGCTTACTTTGGCTTAAGGCCAGTATCGACTTAAGAGTCACCCACAATAGATACGTTTGCGTTCCGTTGACGTAAATTTGACAGAAAACCCATGGGAAAACTGTCAAATTCACGCAAACGCATCCGCAACGTATCAATTGTGGGCCAGCCATTAGAGTAGAGAGGTTACGGAATTTTGTTCAATTTTACCAAGCGGAATTTTGACAATTGATCTGCATGGAACGAAATTTCACTTTCACTTACGGAATAATCGAACGGAATTTCTTCGAAAGTAAAAGTTTGCGTGGAAAACTTACAAAATCCAATTTTATTTTTCGTTCTTTTCAGGTGGACACTGCTGCGGAAATTTCTTTTCGATTCTTTGCTTTTCCGTTTCAGAAAACGGAATTTAACATGGGTTTCGGATAGAAAAAGAAAATTCTTTCGAACACGATACCGACCTTTACAATTTTTTTTCTGTGTAAATGATCGGAAAAATAAATGTATGAGGGGAAGACCCGATTACTCTAAGTCGAGTTTAAAGAATAATGCCTGGTAGCTGACGAGTGACTGTTGACGCAATATAAGGAAAAATGATTGACAGCGATCCACTTTCGATCATGAAAAGTGCCTTTCATACACAGACAGAAAATCTGAATGTTCATTGTGATGTGAATTTGAAGAGCATGTAAAATTGTTTTTCCTTCCAAACGAAGCAGCAACTTGCATGAAATAGTTGTAATAAAGACGAGCTTTTGTATACAACATAATTGGCAATGTTAGGAATGTTCCAGACCTTTACACGATTTCTAATGTTAATTTGTAAGTTTTGTGACGCTCCATTCTTTAGGGCTTTTCACATAAGGCCGGGCGGAAACCTGGTCGGGTCACGGCCGAGTTATGCTACGAATTGATTGTTTGAGTGCTGTATGCGACTGTTCACATTGATCCACCGGGACGTGTTCGTGGTCTTACTGGTGTTTGACCGGGCTAAATAATATTTCTTGGCAAGGATATTTTTGACGGCTCGGTCTCAGCACGGCTGGCAGCATGCGCTTTGATTTATATGTAGTTGTGAGCGATCTGCACAACAAACGCGAAAAATGTGTATTCACAAAAAGTAGAAAACTATTTTGGTATTTCAAGCTAATTTAATTTGCGTTATAAATTTGTCTTATCTAAAATAATCAGCTATGTTCGCGCCAATTGTCTTTGTCGGGAACACAATTGGTAAATTTAAAATTTTGCTAATAGACTCGACCAACCATAACTATTTTCACTCATGTTTCTAAAAAAAAACTTGATCAAGACTGCCTTCACGGATACCTAGGACTTATTATTTTTTTTTAACTTTTTTAGGGCAAATGACATAATAGTGTAGGAGCTAACTTATTTTATATTAGTAAACTTTACTCCCTGAATATCAACAATCACAATAGTTACATTTATCCTCTATTTATCGGGGAAAATTTGCATTTTGCAATTGAATTTTTTTTTAAGATTGAAAAGTTCCTCCGTGAATAGGAAAAGGTGTTCCTATAGCTGCGGTATTTTATAATACGTGTTGCTATAGTATGGCTATTTAATGTAAATAACCATTTTCTTGGCCAGTGCCAATAAGCAAACACCTTTGCAAAATGAAAAATTATAACTGATGGATGGCAGCAAAAGAAATTACGATGCAAAATACGCTCTATGTGTTGATAATAGACACAAACCTTAGTGATATCGCAACTTAATGTACGAAACTAGAACATTAGGTACAAAGACAACAAAATTTTAAGGAAATATTTCTATACATGCATTATGTCGTTACATGCATTATGTCGTGACTTAAATTGATAAGTTAACACAGCTAGAAAATTTTACAGTATTGGGTAATTTTTTACAGTATTCCGGTAAAAAAGTAACCGGAACTTGTCAAATTTTACCGAAATCCGTTAAATTGGATTACCGAACGTTCAGCTGTTGAAATTTCGGTAAAAAATTACCGAATGCTGTTAAATTTTCTAAGTATGAACGATTAGAAATGCATGATTCAGCTTCAGATCACAAATGCATGATGAGTAACCTATCAACTTTATTAGTCTAGATAATCTTCTAAGGGTACTTCCTCCCCACACCCCACATTTAAAACAGATTTTTTACTATAGTGGTATTCAAATATAGAAAAAAAAAACATAAACAAACTCATACCTAACTATGAAAATTTTTTGCCTGAAATATAAACTATTTTGTTGGACATTTCATTTAAAGTTTCAACAATTGTTATTCGGGTTAGGGGCTATTCATAAACCACGTAGACTTTTCTGGGGGGGGGGGGTTGACCAATGTCTACGCTCCATACAAAATTTCAAAAAAATGTATGGCGAAAAATCTACGAGGGGGGAGGGGGGTCTGAGATTTTCAATAATGAGTCGTTTATGAACCGGCCCTTACCTCAATAGTACCGTGAAGGTACCATATTCTGCGCACTTAAGACATTTTCAACGCAAATATAGCATAACAAAAATCGAATAAGCTTTTGTTAATATTGTTTTTTGGCAAATGTGTAGTTCAAGTGAGTAAGTATGAATAAAAAATATAAACGTTTATCAAATATAAAATGAACACACGAAGAAAAGCGTTTTTGGTACATGTTATATTGTTCCTAATTCTACGCATCATTTTTTGAAATGTCCATATTCTGCGCAATGGGTTCCTAATTCGGCGCATAAAAAAAAACTTCGTGTTACCTATGCTATTTTATTTTATTTGGAATATTGTATGAGTTTTATTCTTGAAACTCATCATCTTTTCAGTTTCACTCCTGCCAACTTAGCATCTGCTTAGTTTTAACCACTTCCGCCCAGGAGCTCTCTCACCGAAAGGATTATTGGACTTGCGAGTGATACCAAGATAATGTGCCACGGATTTTTTTAAACGTACCGGCAAGCTGACCTTTGCTGAATCAATTATCCACTGCACAATACGATTCTTCTCTTCCTTGGTTAGAACGGTTGGTTTTCCTTGACGACGACCAAACGAAACCGCGAGCCAGCGCAGCTCTCAGTGTGCTTTCCAACACACCTCGGAACATTTTGTGTTTTGGATGCCTTTCGAATAGAATAACCTCTTTTCACCGTTGAAATAGCCGATTCGACTTGCTGAGGAGTTTAGAACATGTTTTTCCTTCTGGGACTCATTTTGTTAACCTATGCGCAGAATAAAGAACACACGGTCAAAATTAGTTCCATATTCTGCGCAAAGAAAATTTCATCTTTTTATGCAGAAATCTCTTGAGATGTATGGAAATCCGTCAACATTATTTGAAAAATACTCACATCTAGCACTTGGCACAGAAAAAAATAAAAAATCACTTCTTTTTGTACACAAATAATCAATTTTTCACTCATGCGCGTCTTAGCGCGGCTGCTAACGGAGACTACTTTGTTAACGTTTTCAGTGCTGGTGGTTAAGTATTTATTTATTTTTTCCACAAATGCTGTAATTTTCTGAATGAGTTTGTGGTCATTACGAAATTAATAAAGTTGTAGTTGGTTTCCGCCTATAGTCAGGACATTTATAATTGTACATAATTTTGAAACATGATTCCAATAAATAAGTGCGCAGAATTTGGAGCTGCGCACAATAAGGTACCGTCACGGTACTGTAGCAGGGGAGTGCCTCAAAATCATTTTCAGAATTCTTCGAAGTGTCTTTTTCCTAGTAGTGCAACAACTTGACCGTATTTGCACACCATAAAGCAAAACCGGTCCAAACAATATTAGAAATTTATTTTTTAGCATAGTATGGATTTCCTGTTTCTAATAGGATATGAATATTCTATGTATTTAATACATATGGCTTCAATACATTAAATGTGATCTTTATAAGTTAACTTTTGATGAATTATGGGTCCAAGATATTTCAATTGACTTGACCATGAAATTGGCACTCCGTTCATAGTAACTATGTGACTACTACAAGTTTTCAAGAAATAAATTCTGAGCTTCTGTGGAAATATCATAAATTTAATTTCGGTAGCGTTGGGAGAAATCTTCCATTTTTGTAAAAAAAAAAAAAAAAAATTTTTTTTTTCAAACCCCCGCAAATAACACAAAGACTTCTTCCTTTATCGGAAATGCCTGTATCGTCAATGAACAAAGATAAATCAGGAGGTCCCAAGTGAAAATATTATGCAATATTGGCACAAGTATGATGCCCTGAGGAACTCCAGCTATCACAAGTAATCAATCAGATTTGGAATTCTTATAATTGACCTGCAGCAATCTATCGGTTAAATAATTTTGAACTCATTTCACTTAGTGGAGTGAAACGTTAAACTTTTTCAATTTAGAAAACAAAACCTTTATGCCAAACAATGTCGCATGTCGAATGTTTCTATATCTAGAAGAGAATCTCGAGTTGTGCACTGTTATCAATTGTTATCAATATATAATGAAGATTCTGCTATACCGTACAAATTAAACGGTCAGATTGAATATTTTTTAATGATTGGATTATCATTAGCATATGCATTATTACGGTTAGCATAGGTATTCGCATTCATCTTTGGTATTACTTCTTCAGTCACTAAACGAATTTTATTGACATTTCTGTTTGCATGAAACTTACGCCTTAGCTTCGACGTGAATTGTGAAATAATTTGAGTTCGGAAACTGGCTTCTCAAGTTGTTTGTCTTCAAAGCTTGTAGAAAAAAAAAACGGCGGTCGGGTATTCTATTTAGGGCATGTTCATAAACAACGTAGACTCATTTTTGAAAACATCAGACCCCTCTCCCCCTCGAAAAGTCTACAAGGTTAATGAATGGCTTCTTAGTTATAAAGTACAGATTATTCATGATTAAAAAAAAAATGATTGTCAGTCCACGATGTAACGCAAAAGTATCGGTTCCAGACTCGATCAATCATTTACAATATCCAAAAATCTCAATCAGTGATATTTTTCACAACTTGGCTGGTGAGGGTAATTTTGAAAGACGCATCGACTTTATGGACAAGCTTATCAAAGCGGTATTCGTCTTCCAAAAAATACGAGCGAGAAATTGGCAATTATTGCTGAGTACGTCAATAAGTTTGCGGTGGACAAGCATTTCCAAAATTGATTACCGTGTTTTCAACTTTTTGTTTTACTGAATAAAACCAAAACATGAACGAGTAAACGAATCAACAAAAAAAAAAAAAACTGAGGTGCGTTGATGTTTGCGTGAAATATACATCATAGAATCCCGGAACCATCCCGGTACAGTGTGAAGTGAACAAAACATACCTGCTGTGAAATAAAAGCTTTTCGGTTCGGGCCAGGGCACGGGCCGGCTTAATGTGGATAGCCCTTTTAGGTGCATGATACACAGAATAAAATCTTGTAGTAAAACCAACCATATTACCCGACTATGCTTATTTTCAAAACTACTATGAAATTTCAGTCAAATTTACTACGTTTATGGTACAACCTTCTACATTTGTGGTATATTTGACAATGAGGTCTGTTGATATCAACCGCACCATGGTTGATCTAATCGCAGGCATGATAAAATCAAACGCATGTATAGTCAGGTGAAAATTGTTCACTGATAAAAAAGCAATGATATTACTTATGTGTCAGACACATTAATTTTTGCAATGCGATCAACAAATGATAGCTATTTGTAACCACACATACTTCCAATGTGTACTCATATCCACTATGTGTAGCCACACTTACTTTTCATTTGTCACATAAACTTCATTTGTGTTTTTCCGAGGATTCTGTTTATATGTGCACATCAGTATTATGTGGAATTTTCCATGGATTTTTGCCAATAAATATGTGTGGATTTTTACACGTGTTGGTATTTGCACTTTATTAAACCCTCGAAAAGGTAGTTTCTACTGCGGTTTATTTTTGCGTGTATTGAACAGTAATTTACACTACTTTTTCAAGCTGTATAGCACCCACCTTTGCAAGTCCGCTCTATCATTTCCCAGGATCAAACAATCAGAAGAGATCCATACAAAGATGCTGATAAAGATCGCGAAGATAAAGCACTTTTAAGCCTTTGAATTTTTGTGAGAAAAAAATATTAAGAGTGCTTAAACGGCCTCAATGAGCGCCTCTATAGCCTCTATAGAACTAAGAAGTGAAAATGAAGTACCAATCCGGAGGCAATAGTTTCTACCGTAAAGATACTCTGGGATTCCATGGAATGTATAATAAAAATAAAGCAAATTGCTGAATTCGGAGAAGCAAACACCCACCTTTGCAAGTCCGGTCTATCATTTCCCAGGATCAAACAATCAGCAGAGATCCATACAAAGATGATGATAAAGATCGCGAAGATAAAGCACTTTTAAGCCTTTGAATTTTTGTGAGAAAATATTAAGAGTGCTTAAACGGCCTCAATGAGCGCCTCTAAAGCCTCTATAGAACTAAGAAGTGAAAATGAAGTACTAATCCGGAGGCAATAGTTTCTACCGTAAAGATACTCTGGGATTCCATGGAATGTATAAAAAAATAAAGCGAATTGCTGAATTCGGAGAAGCGAAACACAGATTCTGAATATTCTTAAAAATGGTAGGTGCCCTGTGGATTCATAGCTTCAAACCTGATGACGAGCCTGAGAGACAATTTTTTGAAAATCGATGCCAGCCAGCACTTCATCTCATCGTAACCTTGTGATCAAAAAGTTCCGGTAATTTGAAAAAAAAACGCATTTATTTCAATTTTTAATTGATATCTTTATTATCGCCTTCAAAGTACTCGCCATTAGAGGCAACACACATATGCCAGCGCTTTATCCAATCATCCATACATTTTTTATAGGCCGATGAATGTATGGCTTTCAGTTCTTCCAGCGAATTCTTTTTTATCGCATCAATCGATTCAAAACGCCTACCTCTGAGCGGAATTTTCAGTTTTGGGAAGAGAAAGAAGTCGCACGGGGCAAGGTCTGGTGAATATGGTGCTTGTTTGATGGTATTGGTGGAGTTCTTGGCCAAAAATTCACAAATAGTGAGCGCGGTGTGTGATGGAGCGTTATCGTGGTGTAAAATCCACGAATTATTGACTTCGCTGGTTAAGCTGAACAGATTATCTGCATGATCTTCGAATGGTCTAAATTTTGCTAAATTGAAACGATTAACCGAGTAATGCAGCCTAGATGTACAAAAAATAGTCACATGTTAATAACTGACTCGTTCGCATCAATAAAATAACAACTAATTTAACAAGAAAACCTTAGACCAAATGTTAGGAGCATATTATTTTCTATGTACCCAACTATGGCCTCGTTAGATTAATAATAACGTAGTAAAACTGTTGTTATTGGTAAAATTTTCAATGCAAATGTATGAGTTTGCGTTTGTATATTTTTCAAATGGCTCAAATAAAGGAACAAAATCTGTGTAGAGTAAATTATAATGTTTTCATTATCGAATGACCTGTAAATCATACGTGAAAATCACTGACATGTTTCAAAGTAATTTTAGTTTAGTTTGTTTGTGAAATAATGTGTTGGATAGATTGAATACAGCTGGCAATGCCTTTATTCAGAAAATCAGTAAAAAAAACCAAACGAAGACTGCGTTTAATAGTAAATCTCTCGAATGGGACGAAGTTGCAGCCATAAATAGACCCAATTTGGTGTCTATGGACCGACATTACATCCATATCGCTCGAATGTTTCTGACTGAATAAAATTAGTTGTGTAACATTTTGTGATACATACTACCAATCGTCTTATTAAACGTACCTAAGCAAGTGTAAATATAGTTCAATATTACTCACAGCTACCATACTTCATGAGTTATGATAAAAAACGTAATCGATCGTTGCATATTAGGCTGAGTTAAGGGACACATACCCTAGTCTGCAAATCTTATATTTCTAAGCGAACATTTCATATGCTTGAAAATGCCTGCCAGCATTCCCCTTGAAAGGTGCCTATAAAACTCCTGCCCAGGTAGCTGGTTTAGGTCTGTCTTTACATACGTTTCATTGCACATTTGGAGTCACTACCTTCGTATATGTCAATAAAGTCGTTTGACTCCATGCACGGTTGTAGACAACACATTCAGCTCTCGTTTTCGATGCCAGTATGTTGCTTTCAATTTCCCCTTATCCAAGCTTCCTAGCTCTCGAAAAGCGTTCCATTACGTTGATTGATCAGTTGATTTGGCCACATTTGACAACTTGCTAACTCGGCTTGCTAGTAGTTCTTAGGTTTGGTTAGGTTAGGTTTTTTTCATTAGAGAGATTTTCAGCCTGTGGCAGGTTCATCTCTGAATTTCTAATTTTTAAGATACGTGAGGCAAATTTTAATGTGTGAATGTCAAATAAAAATAAAGTCATCACTAGCACGCATGCACCTACAAAATGAGGGGTGCTCAGATTGTTTGAATGCCCAATTAAATTAAATCCATCAAGTTTAAATAGACCAAATTTTGTTCGTTACACCCTTCATTCTAGAATTTACTTACTTTCATTTCAGATATAGCAGTCATTTCAACATCTTTAATCTTGGCTACAGTATGCTTCACAGTCGGCTTTTTTACTCAACGATACGAACTTACAAAATTAATCTTAGATGATCGATTGAAAATGCGAGAATTTACACCTCATTTCAAATGGTGGCAAAATACTTCTGATATTGTGGTAGGTAATTTTGTGTAGGTAGATAAATATAACATTTCAGACTCATCAATGCACGGATGTATCAGACATATTTCTTTGTTTTTTTTTCAATCTCAGGTTACATGTAAAGTTTACGTGTTCTCCGTGACAAATGCCGAACGGTGGATGAACAAATTAGATGACAAGTTGAATTTCGTAGAGATAGGACCGATAGTGTACCGAGAATCTTTGAATCATGATGATATAGTATTTCATCCTCAAAACTCAACAATTTCATACAATTCCAAGAGGCAGCTGCATTTCATGCCAGAATCCAATGTGGATGGAATACTAAACAGAACTATTACCATTCCAAATACTGCCGTTCTCGTAAGTATAAGGGAAGGACCAAATATAACGCCCATAGTCTAGGGGAGAGAGGGTTTAAGAATTTGTGACAATTCGTATTAGAAGTTTACCAAAAGGGTAACTGAGGGAAGGGGTTAAGAATTTCAGAAAACAGTGGATGTATGTGTCCCTTGACTCAGCCTAATATGCAAAAATCGATAACATTTTTTGCTATAACTCATAAAACATTTGAGCTGGAAGCAATATTTAACTAGTTATACACTTGTCTAGATATGTTTAATAAGCCATTTGGTAGTATGTATCACGAAATGTTACACAACTCATTTTATAAGGTCCGAAACCTTCATGGAATATGGATGTAATGACGGTCTGTAAACACCAAATTGAGTCTATTTATGGATGCAACTTCGTCCCATTCGAAAGATGTGTTATTCAATGTTGACTAAGTACAGTTTTTTTTCTTCTGATTTTCTGATTTAAGGCGTTGCCAGCTGTATTGGCTTTACCCACCCAAAAATTTCACAAAAAAAACTTTAATAAAATAGTTAAGAAACACTTAAGTGATTCTTACATATAATTTATCCGCCATCCGATAGTGAAAACATTATAATTCACTCTAAACAGATTTTGTTTCTTTGGGTTGTGTTTAGATGAGCCATTTGGAAAACATACAACCGAAACTCAGACATTTTGATTGAAAATTTACCAGCAACAACATTTTTAATATGCTTTTCACATAACAGGCCATAGTTGGGAACATAAAAATAAATATGTTTCTAGGATTGGGTCTACAGTTTTCTAGTTAAATCATTGTTATTTAAGCTATGTGAACAGTTAGTTTAGAGCGTGTGACTATTTTCTGTACATCTTGGCTGTATTACATGCTTTATCGGTTAATTTAACCGAATTTAGATCATTCGACGATCGTGTAGATAATCTGTTCAGCTTAACCAGTTAAATCATGGTGTCTCAAAAGGTAAGGAAATTGTTAATTACGCGGAAGTGAACAACTATAAATTTATTGTGATTAATGTCTCGATTGCTTTGAAATAAATCGGTCATCCTGATAGCATCATAATTTTGTTGATTATCGCCGAATTAATGACATATTCGGTACATAGGCCGAATGAGGGAGCTAGGCTAACATTACATCCCATTACCTTAATATTTCAACCACCCAAAACCACAAAAAAATCATCAAAACTGAAGTGCCATCCGGGTGCAATTGTTCTCAACTACCATCATTAATTTAATGAAGATCTTTTGAGTGTTGGCTTAGTTATTTCCTTTTCATTTCATTGTAATTCCGTATCTATGGACAGATACGCGTTTTTTAACCCCCTTACAACTTGAATGATAACTGCCACTTACTGTAAGATAAAGGTATGTAGGTGTTACTGTAGTTTTTTTTCTTCAATTTTCTGTACCTTGGCACATTCGATTACTCAAATATACCAAGCGAAAATACATATGTTTTGCGTACACTGATAAAAAAAAAAGCAATGGTAATATCTATGTCCCACACATGATTTTTTGCAATATGATCAACAATCGATATCTATTTGTAATCACGCATACCTTATGCGTATAAATAATCACTATGTGTGGCCACACATACTCTTCATTTGCCACCTAAACTTCATTCGAGTTTGTGTGAACAAATAAATATTATGTGATTGCGGAGTAGGCTCTGCTCGCGATCGTTTGGTATTTCAAGGAGCTGTCAATTTTTATTGGCTTCTCGCGAATTTTAGTTTTGAAAAATGTGAACGGTTTTAAGTAATAGTTTTTTTGATTGATTTGTTATTATGTGTGCCTGGAGGTCACATTGAGAATTTTACTATTCACATTAGGTTCGTAGTTGCAGCGCGCTTTGGGATCATCCTTGCCTTAGATCCATCATAATAACATGGAAGGACATTACTGAAAATAGAGGCAAAATACATTTTGTATCTTTTTTTGATGTTATGATATGATAGTATATTATTTCATATAAATTGGTTTCAGGTTATCGAAATTTGGAATGTCTTTTGCATGTTGTATTTCAGGTCTTCCAGGTCATCAGGTGTTGTAAAATAATTTAAAATTTAAAAATTCATTGGTTTTTTGCTTTTGCAGCGTCGTTTTCGCAGAAATAAAATTAAAAAATATTCCTTCATTCAACTAAAATAAATGGTGAAATTATAGTTTCTCCGAGTGCTCTGCGTAGGACGTTGTGAATGGAATCCCTCTCATAGTGTGTTATGGTCGTGTTTCTTAAGATGGGTTGTTTTTCCCATTTTTTTGTGTTTTTAGTGACGCCAGGATCAAGAAGCTCCATTTTTGATTCTGGCTGGTGAAAACTCTTCACATATCCATTTGGTGTGTGAAGATTTTCATGCGGGGCTTAATGTATATGAAAATGACCTCAGAATGTACGTGTATGAACACGCATTCTTGAAATGGGTCGTTGGATTTTCAATAGAGCTGTCACCTTCAATCTCCAGGACTAAAAATGTTTGCACATAGTGATCACATATAAATTACTGAAGAAATGCAGACAAGTTTCTTCCATAAAAGCACTGCCGGTCAGTGGGAGATTGATTGTAAAGACACTCACACACACACACACACACACACACACACACACACACACACACACACACACACACACACACACACACACACACACACACACACACACACACACACACACACACACACACACACACACACACACACCCACACACACACACACACACACACACACACACACACACACACACACACACACACACACACACACACACACACACACACACACACACACACACACACGCACACAATTTAAAATTCATTTTTTTTTCTATTGGCTGTCATACATTATCTTAATTTTCTGGTGCATAATAGATGTGCAAGTTTGTCTACAATTGCAACAAAACAGCAGTCGTCACAAATATAATTTTTAGTTCATATTATAATTTCCGTCACTGTATATATTATCTTATATGACACTAGCTGAACCCGGTGCGTGCGCTGCTACGCTTGCAACTAAATAAAGGAAAATTTAATATAACTGGCACGTTTTTTTTTTTTTTTTCGAAATAAGTATTTTTTTCTTGAATTAGCAGGGGTTCAAACTTCTATCAAAACATGCTTCGTACCCGAGAAATACACGTTTTGTGTTTAAGTAACCTGGATAATTCTCATTTTTGGTAGAAATTTGTGTCTCATTTGTATGAGAGAGCCCCTTCCTGAGAGAGAAGGGGTGTCAAACAATCATAAAAACCTTTCCCAGCCCCAAAAACCCCTTGATATAAATTTTCACGTTGGTCGGTTCAGAACTTTCCGAGTCTATAACGGTCTGACAGACAGACAGACAGAAATTCATTTTTATGTATATAGAAATCTAGCCTCCGAAAAAACCCCCATGTGCTAAAAGTGGTTTCATTTACTTGATTAGTTCTCGAGTTATGCAGAAATTTGCTTTTTATTTGTATGGGAGCCCCCCCCCCCCTTCAAAATCGGGAGGGGTATTGAACTGCCATAGAAACATTTCTTGTCTCCAAAAACCACAAAATGCCAAATGCCAAATTTGGTTTCATTTGCTTCATTGGCTCTCGAGTTATGCTAAAAATTATGTTTGTTTATTTTTATGGGAGTCTCCCCTTCCAGAAGGCGTAGGGGTGTCAAACCACATTAAAAACATTTATTTCTTTCAAAAACCTCCACATGCCAAATTTTGTTCCATTTGCTTTAATTTTTATCGAGTTATGCAGAAATTCGTGTTTCATTTGTATAAGAGACCCCTCTTTCAGTGAGCGGAGGAGTCTCAAATCACAATAGAATCATTTTTTGCCTTCGAAAACCCCCACCTGCTAAATGTGGTTTCATTTACTTGATTAGTTCTCGAGTTATGCAGAAATTTGTGTTGGATTTGTTTGTAAACTCCCCTCCCTCCCCCTTCCAGATGGCGGAGCAGTCTCAAACTTCCATAGAAACATTTCTCTCCTCCAAAAACCTCCACATGCCAAATTTGGTTCCATATGCTTGATTAGTTCTCGAGTTGTGCACAAATTTGTGTTTCATTAGTATGAGAGTCCCCCTCTTACAGCGGGTGGAGGGGTCTTGAGTTACCTTAGAAACATTTCTTGCCTTCAAAAACCTCTACCTGCCAAATTTGGTTCCATTTACTTGATTAGTTCTCGAGTTATGCAGAAACTTGTGTTTCATTTGTATGGGAGCCTCCCTTTATAGAGAGGGGAGGGGTCTCAAACTAACATAAAAACATTTCTTGCCTCCAAAAACTTCCGCATGCCAAATTTGGGTTTCTTTGCTTGATCAGTTCTCGAGTTATACAGAAATATGTATTTCATTTGTATGGGAGCCTCCCCTTTATAGAGAAGGGAGGGGTCTCAAACTACCATAAAAACATTTTTTGCCTTCAAAAACTTCTGCATGCTAAATTTGGGTTTCTTTGCTTGATCAGTTCTCGAGTTATACAGAAATATGTGTTTCATTTGTAAGGGAGCTACTCTTTCTAGAGAGGGTAGGGTTCTCCCGCTGGCCATAAAATTTTTCTTTGTTTTCAAAATCTCATAATTGCTAAATTTGGTTTCTTTTGCT